>JBBCBC010000010.1:13764068-14179012 GCA_037126765.1 Stenogyne calaminthoides
TAAGACAAAAACTTTTAGAAGCATAAGGTAAAGTGCCTTCAAAGGAGATAATATAAAATGGATCCATGGACTTATGGCAAGAGTTAATCAACGTTAGATTAACTATGCCAAAAAGTGAGGTATGGTGGTACAAATAGAAAAGATAACAAGAACGCTTATCCTCACTGGGTGATTACGACGTTGTTCAACCACCTTCGCAGCATCGTTTCACTTCTCTTCCCAGAATCTCAAAAATCCTCACTAATTATTTCTCATTGGAGTTTTGACTATTTGTTTAATGATTTCAACCGCTGACAATAATGTAGAGCATGAGCTATGAATCAGATTAATCGAATATCACCAACAGTTCTATAAAATGTTTAATAATTGATAATCGAATCTAAGTGTTAATGAAGTTTCAAACTTCACATCTAAAACCTTCACCTCAGAGTACACGACCGATCCAACATACCCCAATTCAACTGATAGTTCCAAATCTTCGACTACCCAAAGGTTTTAAATATCACTGCTTATCGCGATGGAATTTTCCATTCTCGATATCTTTTAATCTCAACATGATCTCCGATGACGTTATATCATATCAACATGTCAAGATTCAGCGCAATAACGGATGGTGTAATAGCAATCAGACACACGGTTAACAAATGAGTAGTACTTCACTGGCTATTACCTGAGAATCTCAATTGTTATTCCAGCCAAAGAATCTTCGCACACACCGCACCATGTATTCAAATAAGAGACTTCGTCATGCATCGAGGTCTCGCTTCTTCTAAAACCACGAGAGACGGGCTTTTACTTCCAAGAAATTCGACAAGTCTCTGGGAGTAGAATTTCCTCACACCATATAAATGACCATATAATCACGCAGATAAAGATCCTAATAACCAGCTAACTCAAGGTTATTAGTCGAACTACACCTTCATTCATGCGCTAAAGATATCTCTTTAATCTTTGCCATTTTCCACGCGACCAATTTTTGTGGATTTTCGCATTTGCACACATATCCCAACAACAAAAAGTAATAGCGTACCGCCAATTGTGAGATATAGCAATGATCCTCTATGTCCGGTGTGATTAGCGATTTTGCCTTTTAGGACCGAGGATTTGACCAGAAGTTAGTATTCATAGGAATTCTATTTGCATTTGCAATTTATATACCATATTTAGCAAGGATCTCTCTAGTGTACTTTGGCTTTGATTGATGAATATACCTTCTTTGGATTCTTCACTTGAAGTCTTAGAAAGAAATTCATCTCCCCATCATTGACATCTCAAACTTTTTTCCCTTTCATCGGTATGTAAAACTTCTCACACATCTAATGATACCGCAAAATGAACTACCTAACTAAAAAATAAAAAAAAAGAAAAAACCTAAAACCATAAGACCACAAGTGATTAAAAGAGGTCGGGCCCAGCTAAAAACCTCCCTCAGTAAAAACCTCCTTAGGGCAAAACCTCCGGGTAAGGGAAAAAAACCCTCTAAAATAAAGATGTTACTCATGATGCAGTATAGCCCTTCTCGTGAAAAACTAACGAACAATCACGAAAATATTCCTTGTTCATGTGGGAAAACAAAACATCAGAGAAAATGGGACAAGGCCAGTCCGTTATTTGCTCCAAATGCATCTTAGCGGGCGTCACTTTGATTCCCCTCACGGTATATGTGAAACACGGATATTATTTTTATATCGATAGTCTCTCACTTGGCTCCGAGACCAAGCATTACTGCCCTGAAAACCGGCAGAGGGCCCTTCATGAGAGCTGAACAGCAAGAATGTAGATCGAGATTCAATCCAAAGGTTAGACAACCTTTCTCCACATATATTTGATAAGCGTAAAAGCGAACGATAACTCGCCTCAAATTTGGAACATGGCTGCTAGCCTTGCCAAATGCCCACAACAAAAAAGCCACGAGAGTTGCGAAATAATGACCTGCGTACCCAATATCACATGTGGAGGAAACCTTTAGCATCAGCGTTCACCTTTGTACCATCCGGGACTAGAGGAAGATGACTGGAAGCAAGGCAAAGGGCAGACTGCGCACACCCTTGATAGTGGCGGGTGAAGAATATGCTTGGGTCTGGATTGAGTTGTGCATAAAACCAAGTAAGCTGACGAATCGGCCCTCCTTTGAAGATCAGCGAGAGCAATGTTATCATGCAACCATGAAAAATCGGTATGATAACCTCAAATGTCAAAATGCATTGCGTGTAGTCCAGACCACCCGGATGAGTCCCAACAAGGTTAATGCCACCGTCGTCATGATTTGGAGAACCAAGAAAATATGATGTCATCGGATAAATCTACGAACTAGTATATAGGTCGAGCGGGTTTTGTGAGGGCCGAAGTCTAGAGGGAGGTGAATAGACTTGAAAACTTTTGTCACGGTCCAGGTGTGATGGCGGTGCTTTGATCGGAGATGCAAAGTGAATCGGTTGAATTTGTTATCCAACTTACTAATACCTTTGAAGCGGCGGTGATTCGGTATCTATCGTTTAAGCGATTGTCGCGGAAGCTAAGTTTACCGATGTGAAAAACGTTTTAATATCCAGATTCCAAAGTCGATCTTTCAGCCGGTTGACTAAAGTGTCAGAACTTGATCGGATCGGAAGCTTGGTGCTAATTACGTCTTAACTTAGAATATGTAGCATCTTTAAATAAGTTGTATGCGATTGTAAAAAGCGATTAATCAAAGCGGTAAGTGCACACAAGATTTATAGTGGTTAGGACAAACCGATCCCTATGTCCCTTTCCTATCCAAAGGGCACCAACTAAACCAATGGACTTAGATTTTTGTGTTAGTCGACCACAATTACAATCTTCAACGGATATTTAAAGAGTTCTCACTCAACCGATCCAGAAATCAGAACTAGAATCCCCAGTGCGAAATCTTGCTAAACAACTTAACCTAACTTTGGGTTTGAGTAAGATTGTTTTGGTTCCAACTTTGAAATCTTTTTCTAGTTTTTAAGTAGCTTTTGTCGACTAGATGAAAAGATTTATGTGCTAGAACTTATGGGATGAACACTTGAAAATAATCTTCAAGTTCGTGTTCGCCGTGCGGAAATGTGATTATAGCTTGAGATTCTTGATAGTTTTTAGTATCTTCACTCTCACGAAGTGTAATCCACATATTTATAGACCTCGAAATCAAAGAGCCGTTTGGAAAGCAATTTGAATTTGGGCTATATTTAGTAGACTTAGGGATTGATGTGGCGTCTTGAGGAGCGGCATGGCGAAAAGCGTGAATAGTGTCTTTTATAGCCGTTAGAAAGCGACACCAAATCCGAAAGTAATTGAAGCTCCGATCATACGTGTCTCGTTCTTATTGGTTAAGCAGAATCACTTTTCAAAGGTTGTTCTACCAACTAAGGTTGACATTCTTCTTGTTTGGATCATCGGCGTATGATTTGGTGAAACATCGATTTTTCACCGGTGGTGACTTTGATCGATCTACGATAAAGTCTACAGTGCCGGTTGTCTTAGCTTCAACTAGCGGACTCGGTAGCTGATGTAGGGTCTTGGTCCGATCTTCCGAAGTCATCGATCTTCAAGTCTTCGAGTTTGAACTTCATGACGGTTTGAGATATCGACTTGTCGGATCGATCGATCTATCGTCCTTCTCTTGCCTTTCGGCTACATCGGATATCAATTTGTTCTTCATATCTTCCGGATCGACCTATCATATTGAGGTTCCCCCTCAATATGTGACCTATCTTCTACATTAGTTGTTCTATACAATAATTATCAAGCGGTATTCTATAAAAGGTAATAAAACATCGATTAAACTAACGTCTGGACCGGGTCCTATTACATGTGTTTTAGAACTTTCATCAAAACTTTAAATTTCCCAACAATTTCCCCCTTTTTGATGAAACCAAAACACTTGAGAAACCAAACCACCAGTTGATAAATATAGAACAAAAAAAGAGTACATAATCGGAAGACAATGAGATTTTGTCTTAGGATCTAAAAATAAACTTTTCTTTCATTAGATTTGTCGATTACATATTACATCGAGGAAAAGTTTGAATTTAAAAACGGTGATCTCCGAAGTCTTCCGATTCTTGATCTCTAAGCTTGTATTCTTGGCATTTCTCTTTGATCTTGAGGATGTTGAAAATCGATATAGTTTCCATTTGACATCATTGATCCTTTGAGGATCGATTATCGAGCTTTGCTCGGGATGTCAAAATAGAACATCTGAAATGCCAGTCATCAAAATGAGCCATCGCCTTAGCCGAGTAATCCAACACATCATACTCTTGGCGAGATATTTTTACATTGATTATTTTGGCCTCATTTTCCGGATACTTGAGAAAATACGGATATTTGTTTTCCAACCGGTTGAGGAATTTCGAGATTCAGAGATTCTTCGTGTGGAACAAGATCTAGAACAAAAACATCCGAAGCCCATTCACTTCGATCTTATTCCATTCCTCAAACCTATCGGCGTGTGCGGCGGTTTTTGGAATGATCTCATCAACTCTTCTTTGGCGGTGAGGTTCGGGTCAGATTTTCCAACTTTTCCTTTCTTAGCCCTCGTCCATATTTCTTCTTGAGATCTTACGCCTCTGTAATTTTTTACGCCTTCTTTCTTCTTCACTTATTCTTGAAACTTGACAATACGCTCTTTGGGCCGGTTCTCGGCCAGATTTCTTATCGGCTGAATTTGGCTAATTTTGTGCTTCTTGTGGCTTTCTTTGTGCGAGTGGTAGTACAAGTTGTGATGTCCCACTTTCCCTGTGACTAACTTTCTTGCCTTTGACTTTTCCATCTTTTGAAGGAATTTAGTTTGCAAAAAAGATCGAGATGGTCTAGTCTTTCTCCATAGGATTCAACTGTTTGAATCGGGTCTTCTGTTGTTACGATAGTGTCGGTTGGTTTCTCAATCATCCTTCCCCTTTTTGTTTTGATCAAAAAAAGTAGTGAGTGGGGAAGTTCGAGATCGAAGGTGGCCCGATATCGCACTGTTGAGATCTTCACCAGATAAACTTTGACCTTGGCCGGTTAGACTTTGAATTTTAGAGATCATTTCGGTCTTGATGATTCCGCAGCAAATATAGAGGGTAAGAATTAGTTTATCAAGTTTCTCTCTTGATCATTTCTAGCCTTGTCAAGAAACTTGTTGTTGATCAACTTTGAACTAGCTTGTCATCAACCTGACTTTTTAAACTCAAGAATAAGGTTGGTCCGCGATTTGAAAAGCCCGATCTTTGATTGCCTCTAACCGGGAAATAGCCAATTCCGTTGATCCTTTATTTCTTTGAGGCCAATCTGCCTCTGTCGATTATTGTGTTGCTAAGTTGATTAGCCAACACTCCTCAACTTCTTCTTTCAGGAGATCTTTGAAACATGATCTGATCTCCTGAAGTTGATCAGCGGTGATGTGAGTTGTAGGAATGTTTTTCGCGTCACCGATCTCTTTCGATTGTTTGCGCCTCATTGGTTGGTCATGAACCGCAAAGACCAGTTCCACTATCATTAAGCGGCTCCCACATCCTTCATAGGAACATCCGCCGGGAGCTTCTTGTGGAGCTCACGTTCACCTTGTTCGATCAATCCAGCTTCTTGATGGATCGAGCTTTGATTGATTCAGCGATTATCGGCTCATTTGGTGATCCTACCAAGCAAGATTTCTTCATATCCGAAATCAAAATCTGCGAATTCATCACCACCTCCCATACGTTCTATAATCATCATAAAATCGGAGAACTCTTTAACTGGAGATCTTTCCGGTGAGGATCTCCATAACTTCCCTCTCTAATAACGGGATGGGCTACATTTCTGGATACATCTCATCAATATCTCATTCAATTTGCATTCTAACCATTTTCCGGTGATGGTCTTGGATGATCTGGACTCGTGAATTATTTGTTGGATCGGCCAGTTCAGTTGATGAGATGTGAGGGTTACGGTGGTGTCGAGTAGGCGAAATGGGCGATTAAATTTGAACTCGGCAGAGGTTCTGTCGTCAGCAATTACGTCCCGCTCGCGTGGTGATCTTTCGGTTCGTGATGGTATCGGGGCGAATGGTAGTCGGTGGAAGAGAAGGATCTTGCTTGGCAACCCTAAATCTGGCTGCGGAATCAATAAGATTGAGGAAGAGATCGTTTGTCTCTTCTTTCTTCCCTCGAATGTTGGCGAGCTCTCAACTTGAGAACTGCTGTCGATTTTTTCGCTGATTTGGGCTCATCGGGTTGCTCGGCACTCCTTCTTCTAAGCAAGTCATGGAGGCTGTTTTGCCTTCTTCCGACCCTCTTCTCCTAAGCCTTCCTTTGAGTTTTCTCTTTTCTTTTGGGAAGATCTGGTGTAGGCGTGCATTGCCTCCTTAGTTTTCCTTTCTTCACCTTTGGAGGGTGGGCATATCATCATCAGGTGGCCGCATATATGGAAGAAGTGGTTGTGAGGAAGGCCTTGTAGGACTTCGATCCATTCGATCCCAATTCGGCATTTGGCGGTTTGTCCTTGAATAAGCACCAACCTTGTTGAGATTCTTGATTCTCTTCTTTAGATAAACCTGCCCACGTTCATTAACTTTCTAAATTTTCATGTTCTTGGTGCGAGAAATGGCCTTGAGGAAGCCATGCCAATTGATATTCTTGGCTTCATCGATTATATGACCATCTTTGCATAATTTCACGGATGTTAGAGCATAGTGGGCGAACGAAATACCCATGATTATTTTTGTGATATAGCCGAACAACGGTCAGTATTCCTTTTTTAACATAGGGGCCGACAAATCCTGGTCGATGGTTGTCGCCTCTCTCTGAAGAGTTCGTTTCGGATCGATTTCATCTTCATTTTCCACTGTAGTGACGGCGAGATTCTTCCTTTCGGGGCGAAGTTTGAATAGGCGTGTTATATCAAGATTCGTGATCCCGATCTCTCTCCGTAAGCGAAGATCGGTTCATCTGCAGGATTGTCGTATCCACCTCCAAATTCATAAGAATTGAGGTGCTTCATCTTTGCATCAACTGATTGGTTGAAAGTGACCTGAAATTTTTCAAGACCTCCTTTCTTTAATTTGTTCAACTTCCATGGATTACGGATCCGTAACACCAAACCTGCATAAATTTGTCATCGACAATCTTTGGTCCTAGATCCGCATAATTGCACATAATCTTTTCCCATTCCGTGAGTGGCCATCTACAACAAGATAGACTCGATTAAAATTGTACATAAACATAAAGATAACATATATTGATTATCGGACCTATTCTCGGGCCAGTAATCGATAAACACATACTTGGATATCAAGAAAAGATAAGGCATATCGCAGGGCAAAGATATATAGACATAGTCTATGTGATCAATGATTTTGGAAAAGAAAATTCATCAAATAACCGTAAATTACTAGATTCTGTTTTTTGGAAGATAAGTTTGAATCGCAAGAAAATACTTTGAATCACAGAAAGGTAATTTTGAGTTTTCAGAGAATAAATCTCAAGTTTTTTTTTTGAGAATAAGAAAACTCTGGTAGGGTTTTGATGAAACTTATAAGAAGAAGAGGGAAAGACGAGATTAGAAGATCAACCGTTTGAAAAGGTTAAACGATCCAGATTGAGCGGTTTTGATCGTGTGGTCAGGAAAAGCACGTACGATTGCCTTTTGGATTTAAAAGCACATTTTGTGGCAATTAATACAAGTACCCCACGTCCGCATTAAATATTTTGCAGGAAATACGTCACAAAAGTAGTGTGTACAGTAAGGTAAATATTATCAGATAAAATCAGATAAGTAAGCAGTAAACAAGGAAATAGAAAAGCGATTACGGTTGATCGATATTGTAATCGATCAATACCACTTGTAGTTGTTGATTCCACTTGTTGATCTTAGTTTTCGCCTAATCCTTATAATTTCCCATTTGTTCTTTTCAATCGATCCTCTTCACTTTTCGTCGATTTCCTTTTTCGATCCTCTCGGTCTACGGTTGAAGTTCCCCCTTCAACTGTTATTTCTGATTTCTTATTGACTGATATATCTGATTTGTTGAGGTATCAAGCTCAATCGATCTTCCTCATCCCGTCGGTCTCTTATCTAATCGATTTGATTGACCTAACTGATTCTACTCAGATCAAGCCAATTCTTGGGATAAGTGTTACCGCCAAAACTTAGTTCTTGAAGAATTGAATAGTAGTCTCGATTCCCTAAAGTAAAACGCGATTTGACATGTGTAATAGTAGTCCGGATACTTCGTAATGTCAAATCACCGTAGAATTTATCCATTATCGATCGCGTGTTTCCTACCACATCCCCTGTGATGCGATTTCTAAAAGGTTTTGAGAAATCAAATTTGCATTTGCACCCTTGCTTGGCCTCTATAAATTGGACAATGATTTACCTAACATAACCCATTCACCATGCTTATCTTCTTTTGTAAATCATGTATTCGGTGAACCCTTCTTTCGGGTGAAACTTAAGCAAAAACCTTTACCCCTTTTCAATGGTTTGACTTTCTCAAATCAACCACTGTGTGTCCTTTATTCTTTGTTTTTTCGTCGTCATCAAAGATTACACATACAATCATTGCTGACTTCCCTACCACCGAGGCGGCGGATCTGCTATTGCAAGCCCGAGAAGACACTTCTCCTAACTGTATGAACCTTGTGTGTCTATCGAGATGGCAGATTAGCATCACAGACTTCGATCGATATAAAATATGATTTTGATACACGGTCTAGATCGATAATAATATGATCTTCGTGATATCAACTCTATTTTTGCATGTGACACATGTGCCCATATGATCTTTGTATCACTTCCTTGGCACTTGTGTCCCATTTAATTTGGAGAGCCCATTGATTTTAGGTCTGGGGCTCACGGCTTAAAATCCTTTCAACGCTCTCGCCTCCTTCTTTCCGAAGCTCGAGGGTGGCTTTAGGATTATTTCAAAGCCTTCACACTTTTGTTAAGTGGGGGAAAATGGGAGCATCAGATCTTAAAAATCTCTCTCTCCCCCTTCTAGGGTTAGGCTTAGGGTTTTAGGTTTAGGGTTTAGGGTTTAGGGGTTTATGTCTTGACCTCCGGGTCCTTTTGTACTTGTAACTTGTAATGTAAATCGACCTTGGTCTTTATCAATGAAAAAATTTCTATTATTCCATTGTTGTGTAAATTTCTGTTTTCTTATGCGATGTAAGCTTTAATCTTGTGAATCCTTGCTTGTTGAATATCCCTTGTCGACTTAGAAAGTGTAAAATAATATGTTGATTTAATCAGATAATCCTTTAATCTGATGGGTTTCTTTAATCTGATCAATTCCTTTAACTGATAATCATGAATCATTAAGCCTTCTCATGCTCGGTTCATAGTGATCTTACGATGGATTTGAGATACCAAACTCAACGATTTCTCTTAACTTTAGTTAGTCTCTTAACGGTGTTCTCAGAGATCGATCCATCATGCATTTTAGGTGCTTTTTCTCCAAGATCCGAAGCCCTAGCTCATTGCATAATTCTCACGAATCGATCTCGACTAGTGGCTTGGTTAGAATATCGACTTTTTACGTATATCGATTATGAATCTTTTCCATTATGATATTCTTCTTTTCAACATGATCTCTTATAAAATGGTGTACAAAGCATCACATACTTGCATCTTGTATGTAGAAACGATTCGAAAGTGATTGCAATAGCACTATTAGTGTCGCGAGAATATAGGTACATTCTTAGCTACAATGTTATAATCCCTCAACAAAAAGCCGGAAAGCGATTGGGGAGCCAATAACCCTTTCGCAGCCGTATATTACGCTTGATAGTAGATGTCGAATCGATGTCTACTTCTTCGAAAACCACGAGATCAGTTTACTTCCTAAAAACTGACATGTTCCTGAGGTTGACTTCCTGTCAATTTTGCAACCTCCATAATCAGAATCAGAATACCCACTAAGCTCTAGATTACCATCGATGGGTAAAATAAAACCAAGGTTTCGGGTGTCTTCGGATACTTAAGAATCCGGCTATTTTGCTTCTACAGTGGCTTTGCATTGATTTTTGAAATCCGCACATACACCGAATCGCAAAGTGATATATCCGTTTGGCGTTCGGTATAGTAAAGATCAATGAGAGCCCTATATTCTTTCGATTGGTTTTTTCGCCATCCTCATCTGGATCCATCTTGAATCCAGTCAACATAGGAATTCTGGCTTCCTTACAGTTTTGAACTCCAAACTTAGCCAATAAACTCCTAGTGTACTTTGCTTGGTAGATGAATATCCCTTCTATACTTTGTTTAATTTGTAGACCCGAAAGTAACTCATCCGCCCCATCATGGACATCTCGAATTTCCCTTGCATCATTTCTTTGAATCTTTCATAAACTCTTGTTGGGAGATCCGAAGATGATGTCGCCCACGAAATCGAACCATCGAATATCTTCTCCATCTTCTATTGCAATAAGGTTCTATCCTTTGTTCCTTTAGTGAACCCTTTGTCTATCAAGAATCGAGAGAGTGTATCATACCAAGCTCGAGGAGCTTGTTTTGAACCATAAAGAGCTTTTCTTAAACGGTACACTTGGTTGCCCTTTTCAAATTTTGGAGGTTGTTCTACATAAACTTCCTCTGCTAGTACCCCATTTAAGAATGCACTCTTTCGTCCATCGATACCGTGAACCCTCTCGGTGGGAAGCATATGCGTAAAGCTTGATGATAAGCTTCTAAGCGGCGGTTGGTGAAAAGGTCTCATCATAATCAATTCCTTATGATTGTGAATACCCCTTAGCAACAAGTCTTGCCTTATTCCTGGTTATGACATTTTTCTCATCTCTTTGTTCTTGAATACCCACTTTGTGCCAATTACGTCTTGATGAGTTAGTGCATCCACGGTTCCCAAACTTGATTTTCTCTCGGTATTTCGGCTCCTCCGCATGGTTAGAATCCACCTTTGCGTCTTGTAGAGCTTCTTCGATGATTGGAGGTTCCTTCATAGGATGATAACATCAATACATGACACTTTCCTGTCGATGTCTAGTTTTAACTCTATCGGATGGGTCTCCGGCGATCGATCATTGGATGATCGGTTATCGAGTCCTTCTATTACGATTTGCGTCGGTTTGGAGAACATCATCCATTTTCGATAAAGGTTCATTACTAGCGATTGGGATTGGTGCAACATTTATGATCCACTTGATAAGAACATGTCTCGGTGATGTTGGACTCATCATGTCTTGATGTCTATTTGTGGGAACTTCGGTGTTCCCTCGAACCGGATGGTTAGGTTGATCTTGATCTCAATTTGCACCGAACTTCTTCGCCGACAATTTTTAGGTACCTTAGGATCTAATTGACTTGGTGAATTAGCTAGATCCGGAATGTATATTATTACGATTTCGATCCTTTTTCCTTGATCGTTAACCGATCCATTTTTCGAGCATCAGTCTTGGTTGATCAGTGCTTCTTGCATTTAAAGGCGATTTCTCTTGTTCGTAAGATGTTTCATCAAAGACTATGGGGTGTTTTTCCACAACTAGGGTTCTTTGTTGTAAACCCCCGAAAGCCTTGCTAGATGAGGAATATCCTAAGAATATACCCTCATCCGACTTGGCCTCAAAAGTCTTCAACCCGACTCTTCCCATTGTTGTGTATGATCCGATCGATTTTTACTAATCGACACCCTTTTTCATTTTGTAATCTCTTTAGCGACTCGGGTATCTTAGATTTGTCGTCTCAATCTTCTTATGTAAGAATATAACCCATGTAAACTTGGAATAGTCATCCACGATTACCAGAGTATATTTTGCGTCCATCGAGATCGACTAGTGTAATCGGGTCCGAATAGGTCCATATGAAGTACAATAATCTGCTTGGATGCGGTCCAGGATTTCCTTGAATGAAGCTTTTGACTATTTTTCCCTTCGACATCGACACATATCGATCCTTAGAAAATACCTCATTCGAAGTCCTTCCACTAAAGACATCCTTCATATCTTATTAAGAGTTTTTAAAGTTAGGATGGCTCATTCTTTTGTGCGAGCCAATCGCTACTTTTGGAACTCTTAACAATCAGCATGCATTTTTTTGGGCAACTTTCCAAATCTCATTGTGGTAGATCATCCCTTTCCTTGAACCAGTTAGCAAGATCTGTTGAGGGCTCGATTTTTGATAGTGCATTGATCGGCCGAGAACTCAACATCAACTGTTGTCAGAACCAGAAATCGATAATGTGTTATGCTTTAGACCTTCGACATACGAGACTCAATGACCAGACATCATCATTCTCTAAGGTTCCGAATCCTTTGGTAAAACCAAATTTATCATCACCGAAGAGTACACGCGGGCTTTTTTTGTTCTATGTAAGAGTTGAGGAGATGTTTGCTTCAAATATGTGCCTTGAGCATCCACTATCGATGTACCGATAGTTGCTTGCACACCTCCTTTGTTACGAGACCCACGCGAACACAAGAACCAAATCAGCTTTTAGGTACCCCTTTTAGATTGGTCCCGAGGGTTAGGGTTGTTTTTGGGGATCCATACAAACAGGCACTTCTATTGAGATCGGTTAGATCCCGGAGGCCCTGATTTATCCCATACCTATCAACATAATCATACGTCTCTTTATATGCTTTTCGATTAGTATGATTATTAGTGTGAACCTTGGGTGACTTAGAAGACTTGGGATTTATCTTTCTTTTTTTGTCTTTTTTTTTCATCGGTGTGGCTCAAAAGAAATTCTAGGTTTTCGATTATAGGGTAGGTACATTCGCTACCATCAAAAGATTCATATTTTTTTGGCATAGGTGGTTTTTTTACGGTTTCCTATAGCTTGCTTATTGGTGACCTTGATTGGGTCTCGATTAGACTTCCTTTTTACGAGTTGTTTTTTCGATACCTAATTTGTTGATCGAGTTGAGGTCTCTTCGGAAGAATCGGGTTCTTGTTGATTTCTACCGATGCTTTACCAAATGGGGTCCATTTATGTTCCTTTCCGATTAGGCACCTCCGCTTTACTTGCTCAATAATGTGTCTTTTTCCCTTACCAGATACAAGTTTAGCTTTTTAGTGTATCTTTTTAAACTCGTTTGATTACACCTTTTTGAAGTGAATCAAGCGGGGCTTTCGAGGATGTGGAAGGGTTCTCATACCCAAGTCCCTTCTTGTTAGTCGTTGTTCGAAAATAGGTGTTCATATCTTGAACAGCTTTTAGATGATTTTGTGAAAACTTCTATTTTCTTTGCATAAACTATCCTCGAGAAGATTTTAGACTCTCATGTAGTCGGAATAGCTCATCAAATTTAGCTTGAAGGATTCTCAAGTCATCGACTTTTTTTGTTTGTTGATTGCTTCGATCTTTGATCTGCTTCTCGGGATCGAAGATTTAACTTTCGGAATGTTAAGTTCCTCGGTTACCTTCGAAAGCGGTTTGATGGAGATTTCATTAAGCTTTTTGAGATCGTTCTCTTTAACAAGCTGATTATTCGATCCTTAGCTTGCCATTCTCGGCTTCACTATAGCATAAGTGTCTCTGCATTGGAGAGATCATCAAGCAATTGCTCGAGAGTCAAGGTCAATCTCTAAAGTAAAGGTATATTTGGAGGTTCTCCTCCTGGCATGTGTCGATATACATAAAGAGAATATCAGTGTCAACAAAGCGTGTAAACCATGTGATGAGGTTTGGAGGAATTCAATTCCAGAGGTCAGTTGGTCCTCCTATGGCCATCAAAGTGACCGTTTCATATTGAAACACGTCATGATCCACGGAATCTTTCTTCCAGTGAGAATATCGTAGGATCTTCGTGATTCTCATAAGTAACAACCTTTGAGACTTATCTCAATACCGATTAAATCTTCTCCAGGACTTCGATCATGAGTACTATTAATTGAATCCTCGCTTATGTTGATAATGGGAATCATCGATTCGTTGATATTTTTGTGTCGTAACCGTACTTTTACATGTTTCCCTATAACGTTGATCTCGGCCGCTAGTTCACTTTTATTCCTTGACGCGAGGTTTTTTTGGCGTGCCTTCGTCCTTCGATTAAGTCAATCATGACTGCTAAGGGTTTGTAGTGACTGGTTTCTTTTGATCTTAAATGCGGTTGAAAACCGCGGCTCCATGATCCGCGGAATCTTTTCTTCGTGCTTTGTAGTGAGTCATTCCTAAATTCTGTAGGATCTACATCGGTGACTTCTTTCGATCCATGGTAATCAACTCCTCTCAGATCCATCGGTGGTTTTTATCTCTTCTCTCATCCAATCGAGGATTATATCTTTTCTTTTCTTCTGACTTTATGATCTCTTTGATCATGGGATCTCATCAATTTCTTCGGAGATCTATTAGCTGATCTCCTATCTCTTCCCTTTCAATGATACTTATGTTGATAATCTTTATAGAATCTTGATACTTACCTGAGTTGAATATTTGATTTTCAAGTTTCGACGAGTTTTTAAAAAGCTTTTAAAAGCGATCACATTTCAAACTTGACTTATTATGTTTCCAACGGGTAGTTCGTTTTGGCCTTTTGATCTGCTTTTTTGCTAGTTGCTTTAAATGGGCAAGTGATTTGAACGATAAGATTTGAGGCTTCACAAGCAGCGTCTCGTCTTCATCTACCAACTTGTCCTCTTTTCGATTAAGTCAGCATGTTTTCAAGTTCGAACTCATGAGCTTTAAAGGGCATTTTAGGAACAAGCTACTCGGCTTCATCTTTGAAATGTGTTGGCAATCCTTGATTACCCGTGACTTTCATGTCCCATTTCTTGGTGAGAGATCTTAAGATCTTGTAGTTGATATCTTTGTCGACATCTCTACCAAGTTCTCGTGAGCTTATTTCTTGACATAGTAATCTTTCCATCGAGTTCGTTGATGGTCTCGTTGCAAAGGCATCTTGATTTTTTCTTAACTTCATTTTTTGAATATCGCGTATAGTCGCAATTTTTTGATCTAATCATTTCCTTGGCATATCTCGGCTAGAGTATCCCATTGCTTTTAGCTTTGAGATATTTTATCTTCTCCTTGGTGACTTTATCCATCGTCTTCATGATTATATGTCTTCGCGTATTGTATCTAGAGTATACAACTTTCCTCTGCAGATCCATCAAGGCTGGGCTTTTTCGTAAATCACAAGACTTCCCATGGTAAAGTCTGGATCTCCTCCAAGCTCGGGTTGTCAGCTCAAATGATATATGATGATGGGTCCTCTTTTCACGACTTCCTTCCATCGCTTATCGAACCGATTGTTTGCACATTTGTATAAATCAAACCTAGATTGTTGCATCATGATAAACGGCCCATCTTTGAAGATAGTGCAATGATTTGGGAAAAAATCAATGAGAACTGAATTTTTCAAATAAATCAAATGATACATATAAATAATTCGTCGGTTTTCTGAAAAACCAAATTTTTAATCTTAACTTAGAATATGTCAAATGCGATCAAGCTTGGTTTAAATAAGTTGAATATGTATGCGACTTTAAATTGTTATGTAAAACAGTTAATCAAAGCAGGTAAGTGCACACAAGATTTATAGTGGTTCGGACAAACCAGTCCTACGTCCACTCTTCCCTATCACAAGGGGCACCAACTAAACCAACTGGACTTAGATTTTTGTGTTAGTCCAACACAGTACACCAACAGATATTTAAAGAGTTCTCACTCAACCGATCCCGAAATTTAACTAGAATCCTAGTGCGAAATCTTGCTAAACAACTTAACCTAACTTTGGGTTTGGGTAAGATTGTTTTGGTTCCAACTTTGAAATCTTTTCTAGTTTTTAAGTAGCCTATCAGCTAGATGAAAAGATTTATGTGCTAAGAACTTATGGGATGAACACTTAGAAAATAATCTTCAAGTTCGTGTTCTTCGTGCGGAAATCTGATTATAGCTTGAGCTTCTTGATAGTTTTCGTATCTTCACTCTGAAGTGTAATCCCATATTTATAGACCTCGAAATCAAAGAGCCGTTGGAGAGCAATTTGAATTTCAGGCTATATTTGGTAGACTTGCAGGATTGATGTGACGTGCTTCAGGAACGGCATGGCCGAAAGCGTGAATAGTGTCTTTTATAGCCGTTAGAGAAAGCAGCACCAAATCCCATAATTGCCGGCTCCGATCATACGTGTCTCGTTCTTATTGGTTAACAGAATCACTTTTCAGTGTTGTTCTACCAACTAAGGTTGACATTCTTCTTGTTCAGATCATCGACGTATGATTTGGTGAAACATCGATTTTCACTGGTGGTGACTTTGATCAAATCCAACCGATCGATCTACCGATAGAGTCTTACGGTGCGGTTGTCTTAGCTTCAACTAGCGGACTACCGATGTAGGTCTTCTGGTCTGATCTTCTGGAAGTCATCTGATCTTCAAGTCTTCTGAGTTTGAACTTCATGACTTCAGCTGAGATATCTGACTTGATCAGATCGATCTGATCTTCTGTCCTTCTCTTGCCT
The DNA here is from genome assembly GCA_037126765.1 of Stenogyne calaminthoides. Taxonomy (NCBI): domain Eukaryota; kingdom Viridiplantae; phylum Streptophyta; class Magnoliopsida; order Lamiales; family Lamiaceae; genus Stenogyne; species Stenogyne calaminthoides. Next base: position 13,780,453 of record JBBCBC010000010.1, read on the forward strand.
TCTGGCCTGTCGGATATCAACTGTTCTTCATATCTTCATATCTGACCTATACATATTGAGGTTCCCCCTCAATATGTGACCTATCTTCTACATCAGTTGTTCTATACAATAATTATCAACTGGTATTCTATAAACGGTAATAAAAACATCAGTCAGCTAACAGGTCTGACTGGTCCTATTACATGTGTTTTAGAACTTTCATCAAAACTCTAAATTTCCCAACATAGTAAGATATCCTTCCCATCTTCTATCCTGAACAAGGTTCTATCAACAGTTCCTTTGGTAAAACCATGGTCAGTAAGAAATTGAGAAAGTGTATCATACCATGTTCTGGGTGCTTGCTTAAGACCATACAAGGCTTTTCTGAGCCTGTAAACATGGTCATTTTGACGAAAGCCAGGAGGTTGTTCCACATAAACCTCTTCATTAAGCACACCATTCAGAAATGCACTTTTCACATCCATTTGATAGACTGTGAATTTCATGTGGGCAGCATATGCAAGAAACAATCTGAAGGCTTCTAGTCTTGCAACAGGTGCAAATTTTCATCATAATCCAAGCCTTCTTCTTGGGAATATCCCTGTACAACTAGTCTTGCCTTGTTTCTTACAATGTTGTTATTTTCATCTCTCTTGTTCTTGAACACCCACTTAGTTCCAATCACATTGTGCCTCTTAGGTTTGTCCACTAGCTCCCAAACTTCATTTCTTGTAAACTGATTCAGCTCTTCTTGCATAGCAGTAATCCAAAAAGAATCTTGAAGAGCTTCTTCAATTTCAGTAGGTTCTTTTTCAGATAGGAAGCAACAGAATAAAGCACTTTCACCATGGAACCTTCTTGATTAACACCTTCTGATACATCACCCACAATCTGACTTGAGGGATGACTATCTAGCCAAGTTCTTCTGGATGTTCCCCCTTCATTAGTATCCTCAATATCATGAATGTTAAGTTCAGGTAATTCATCAAACTCAGGGAACAACATAAAAGAAGAGAGAGAATCATCTTTCTCAGGGGAAATTCCATTCTGAACATTGTCAATGACATTTGTTCCCCTTTGGTTGATAGATTCAGAGTATGCCTCAGCTGTCACCACATCTTCATTGGCATTACATACCTGTGTCTGAAATGGGGTTTGTTCAGATTGGTCAGCTTTAGTGTGCTGGCTTTCCTTCAGTGGAGAACCATCATTCTGAGTTTCACCAGCCTGAGTATTTCCATCCTTAGCATCTTTGTCTGAGTCTAACTCACTCCATTCCTAGAAAGTGGTGGGCTTCTTCTTTTCAGGCTCAGATGCTGTTTTAACTTTCTTTTTCAGGCTAAGTCTGGTGATTCTCTTTGTCAGATCTCCTGAGTCATGTTCCTGTTTCTTATGAACAAAAGTAGATTCATCAAAAACAACATGAGGTGTTTCTTCCAACATAAGGGTTCTACAGTTGTAGACTCTGAGGGCTTTACTGACTTCAGAATATCCCAAGAATATTCCTTCATCAGCTTTGCTATCATAAGTTTTCAACTGATCTTTACCATTATTGTGTATGAAACACTTACAACCAAACACACGAAAGAAAGAAACAAGACGCTTCCTTTCATTCCACAACTCATAAGGTGTTTTTCCTTGATTCTTTGTCAGCATAGATCTGTTCTGAGAGTAACATGCAGTGTTGTTAGCTTCAACCCAAAATCTCTCAGGAATGTCAGCTTCAGCAATCATTGTCCTTGCAGCTTCTTTCAGTGTTCTATTTCTTGTTTCAGCAACACCATTCTGTTGTGGGGTCCTTGCAGCTGATGTTTCATGAGCTATTCCATTTGCTGCACAATAATCAGATATAATATGGTTGATAAACTCAGTGCCTTTATTTGATCTGATTTTGACCACACTCAAATTCTTTTCAATAGTTCAGGTAGTTTTATCTGAGTCTCCTTCTTACTGAGTAAGAATATGACCCATGTGTATCGAGAGTAGTCATCAACTACTACAAGTGTATATTTCCTGTCATTAATGCTCACAGGTGTTATTGGACCAAAGAGATCCATATGTAACAATTGAAGTATTCTATCAATAGAAACTTCTACTTTACTTTTGATTGATGCTCTGATTTGTTTTCCTATCTGACAAGCATCACATACATGATCTTTATTGAACACTTCATTTGGTAACCCCCTTACAAGTGCTAATCTTGTAAGTTTATTCAGGGTTTTGAAGTTCAAGTGATTTAGCCTTTTGTGCCACAACCAACTGGTATCAGTAGAGCTTTTTGCAACTAAACATGTATCCATAGGAGTTAATCTCCAATCAGCAAGATACGCATTTCCTTTTCTAGTACCAGTCAGTAGTATTTGTTGTGAAGCATTGTCTTTCACATAACATAAGTTCTTTGAGAACTCAACACTGAATCCTTTGTCACAGAATTACCTGATAGAAAGCAAGTTATGCTTTAAACCAGAAACATATGACACACTATGGATATGAACAGAATCAACTCCAAAAGTAATATGAGGGCCTTTTTGCTCAACATAGTCAGTGAAGAGTTGTTTGTATCCTATCATGTGCCTTGAACATCAACTGTCCAGATACCATGCAACAGGAACCATTTCACTTCCACTCACCAGGGCTATGTTGTCTTCATTCAGCTCAGTGCCCTTTTTCTTCACCTGAAAAATAGATCAGGCCTTAGGCACCCATTTGGTGTAGGGTCCTACCAGGTTAGTTGTACCTTTTGGAACCCAAATCTGCCTCACAACTCTAATTACTTTAGAGTGGCTAATTTGTCTTCCATAAACATCTATATACACATTCACCACCCTAGGTGCCTTGGCAGTATCCTGTGTATGAGTGTCAACCTTACATGAACATGAGCCTTAGAGTTCTTCTTAGGTTTAGTCTTCTTGTTCCAATGCTTTGGCCTTGGTGCAGCTGGTCTATGTCTCTGCTGACTTGGGTTCAGGAAACCTTTACCCTTAGGAAAGTGGGGTTTAGGTTGCCTATACTAAAATTGTGGTCTTTCAGTAATTTGTGGACTTGGTATCCTTAGTTGAGAATATCTCGGCTGAGTGTTTCTCCTCTAAAGATTCCTCTGATGGTTCAGTGCATATTTATTTAGGCTGGTATTCTTAGCCTGAGGCTTCGAAGTACTGGCCTGAGGATTTCCCACTGAGTGTTTAGGTTTTCTAGCCTTTACCTGAAGTTTAGGCTTTCCTTCCTGAACCTTCAGGTTCTCTGAAACCATAGGTCCTTTACCCTTGTCTAAAACACAGGGTTGTTCTTCAATAAGAAGATTAGTACAAACCGTCAGTTTAACAAAGACAGTCTTAGTGTCACTAGAAGAAGCAACATTCAGATGACCTTGTGAGGTTCCCCCTGGATTATATCCCAATCCAGCCTTTATAGTTGCAGGTCTTTGATAACTCTGAATTTCATCTATTGCTTTAGATGCAGAATTTAATAGAGCTACCTTTCTCCGCAAGCTATCCTCACTTTTCTTTATAGTTTCATGTTTCTCAAAGAGGTCATTGAATTGATAAGCTGATTTTCCTCAGTGGATTTCTCTAATTTTCCTTTCAGAACCTCTATCACCTTCTCTTTCTCTGAGAGTTGTACTTTCATAACATCCAATTCATCAGTAGCTCCCATTAATTGAGAATTGATCTCAGCAGCATTAGAGTTTTTCCACTTCAGATTCTCAGCAGTCAGTTCCTCATGGTGCTCTTGAGTTTCAATGAGCAGTTCTTGTAACACAAAATAGTCCTTCATAAGATTCTCAATAGAATCCATCAGGTTAAAATTACTAGTTACTGATGAACTTGATAACTCAGGTGCTTGTGTAGGAGCAGCAATAGAGATAGAAGAATTTACCTCCTCAATGGCAACAAGGCAAACATCATCACTATCACTATCTGAGAACATTTGTTCTGAAGAGCTAGATCCTTCTTCAGATTGTTCTTCTTCTTCAGCAACCATAGCCTTCTTGCTTGAGTTCTTCTTGTCTCTTTTGGCTTGCCTTTTCTTTCTTTCCTTGGGGCTTAGCTCAGGACAATCATATTGGAAGTGACCTTTCTTTTTGTAGTTGTACCATCTGTTGGTATCATCAACCTAATCACTCTCCTCCTTGGTCTTGGAGTCCTTCTTTCTGGATGAAGATCCTTCAGCTTTGTGGTCCTTTCTCTTCTCAGTGGATTTGTCCTCACCTTCTGAGTTATTCCTGTTCCTGTATCTGGTATTTTTGTAGTACTTTTTGTATTTTCCATATCTGCTATTGAGTCTTTCAAACCCCCTTGCTGATAGTACTAGCTTGTCCTCTTGCTCATCCTGATTTTTGGCAAGTGAGTTATCAGACTCTTTAGCTTTACAAAATTTTTCTTTAGCTTTGAAAGCTACATTCTTGCTAGATGAAGATTCATCTTTGCTATCTGATTTCTTTATTTTCTTATCAATCACAAATTTATAAGCTTCCAGTCCAGAGAAGACTTGTTGATATGGCATAGAATCAATGTTTTTGGTGTTTTCAATCACCACAACATGAATGGCTCATTTCTTAGTGAGACCTCTCAAGATTTTCAGTGCCACTTCTGTTTTTGGGTATCTTTTCCCAAGAGCATTCAGATTATACATGATAATAGTGAATCTGACTTCCAGTTTATCAATAGATTCACCATCTTCCATTTCAAAGTTGTCAAACTTTGCAATGGCAACAAATAGTTTATTTTCTTTGACATGATCTGTGCCTTGACACATGATAGCAAGTGTATCCCAAATTTCTTTGGCAGTTTCACAGTGAGAAATCATCCCCATAACACCATCATCAATAGTGTTATATAGAGTATGTTGGGAGATGAATTTAATAAAAGATATATGATTTTGATTAAGATCCCAAAACCCCTAAGTATGACATGTTCAGAATGATCTTGATAGTTGAGTCAGGATTCAGTTTTAGAGTATTCAGGATGTTATCTGCAAAATGTATAGTCAACAGATATAGTTCAGGATAGGTTATGTGGACTCTGAAGAACTCAGCATGTTTCTGAGGAAAACTGAAGTTTCAGTAAGAAACTGAGTATCTGAAGACTCAGTGTGAAACTGAGATACTGAAGACTCAGTAGGATACTGAGTAACTGAAGACTCAGCATGAAGATTCAGTGTATCAGTCAATATGTCTCAGAAAACCCTGAAGACTCAGAAGACCCTGAAGACTCAGAAGACTCTGAAGACACAAGACTAAAGACTGAAGACTGAAGATCAAGAATACTGAAGGCACAGTAATTACTGAAAACTCAGTAATATACTGAATGCTCAGTATAAACCTGAATGTTCCGAGGCTCTGAATATATCTATCTGAAGGATGCAATACTGAGAAGATAACGATTCCGTATAGAAATAGATATCTTCCAAGATATTTAAATGCAGACAAAAGGAACTAAGTCAGAAGTGTTATTAAGGTTATATCAAACTCAGAGTTTGTAACCAAAAGAGCCGTTGAAGGTGTCTACCTTTAACTGGAGACAAAAATCAAAAAGAGGAAGACAACACTGTACAAAACTGATACTGACAGTGACAGGCCGCTGATAAAGATGTCAGAAGTACAAAAGTTCCAGACTGTAAAAAGTGAAGACCGGCTACATGAAAGGTGATTAGTGAATTTCTCTGAGGATCAGAGAGAGTGGACGTAGGAGCTTGAGTCTCTGAACCACTATAATTGCTGTGTTATTTATTGCTTTCCTTATCTGTGCTTAACTGTTGCATTGACTTGATTTTGAAAGCATACTTTTCACTGATATTCAGTTGGAATCAATCCACTGAAGTTGCACGTAAATTGAATCACAGCTTAATCACTATTTCATAAAGGGAAGGTTTTCAGCAAAGCTTAAAACGAGTATAAACTAAGGGCCAACCATTCCGCACGACTGAGTAGCTAGAACAGATAGTTACCAAACTGAACTTACTCTTCTGAGAGTTCAGTAAGTTAGTTATCTGATCCAAGCAACTCAGGATCTCTGACACTCAGGACTCAGTTGGGATTATCTGAGGTATCTGAAAGCAGCTCAGGATCACTGTCTCAGTAGACTTTGACTCAGAGCGATATGTGCTTCTCAAAACCTAATCTTCAGGATTATCTGACCCAAGCTGACCTCAGTAAGAAAAAAGTTTTAAAAACACTGAACACGTGTATTCCCCCCCCATACATGTGTAAGACTCGTTTGCACCGGGACCAACAAGTGGTATCAGAGCAGTGGTTCAACTTGACCACCTGCTGTGTTGACCAAAGTTTTATTTTTCAAAAAATACTTGTGGTCTATCTGAACTGATCTTATTTGCTGAATTTTTTTTTCTTTTCAAAAGATCAGATAAAATGTCTTCTAAACAACTTCCCATGTTCTCAGTGGAGAACTATGATCTATGGAGCTGAGAATGCAGGCTCACCTGTATTCTAAACATGAGCGTATGTGGAGAGTGGTCTCTCAAGGACCATTCCAATTTACTGTGGTGAATCCCAGAGGAACAGAAGATGAGAGAATTGATCCTAGAGCAGAATTTCCTAAGTCTGATGACCAACTGACTCCTGAGGAGAGAAAGTTAGTCAATCTATACTACATTGCTAAAGACACACTATACAGTACAATTGATGATGGTGTGATGGGAATGATCTCTCACTGTAATAGTGCTAAAGAGATTTGGGATACACTATCTGTAATGTGCCAAGGCACAGATCATATAAAAGAAAACAAACTTTCAGTGGCAATTGGAAAGTTTGATAGTTTTGAAATGGATGATGGTGAATCAATAGACAAATTGGAAGTCAAATTCACTAGCATCATGAATGATCTAAATGCACTTGGAAAGAAATATCCACAAAGAGAAGTTGCATTGAAAATTCTTAGAGGTCTTTCTAAGAAATGGGATATTCATGCAGTGGTGATTGAAAACACCAAGAACCTTAATTCAATGCCATATCAACAAGTCTTCTCTGAGCTGAAGGCCTGTGAATTTGTAATTGATAAGAAATCCAAAAAGGCTGACAGCAAAGATGATTTATCATTTAGTAAGAATGTGGCTTTAAAAGCCAAAGATAAAACCTGTAAAACTAGAGAGTCTGAGAACCCCCATGCCAAAAATCAGGATGAGCTTGAGGAAAAGCTAGCACTGATGGCAAGGAGGTTTAATAGAATTAATAGTAGATTTGGAAAATACAAATGCTATTACAGGAACCACAGGTACCAGAAGAGACCTGAGGACAAATCAACTGAGAAGAAGAAGGACCTGAAAGCTGAAGGATCTTCATCCAAAAGGAAGGACTCCAAGTCCAAGGAAGAAGGTGATCAGGATGATGATACCAACAGATGCTATAATTGCCAGAAGAAAGGTCACTTCCAGTATGATTGTCCAGATTTGAGTGCTAAGGAGAGAAGAGAAAGGCAAGCTAAAAGAGACAAGAAGTTCTCTAGCAAAAAGGCCATGGTTGCAGAAGAAGAACACTCTGAGGAGGGATCCAGCTCTTCAGATGAAATTTTCTCAGACATTGAAAGTGATGACATCTGTCTGATGGCCATTGAGGAGGTAAACTCTTCTTTCTCTGTTGTTGCTCCTACACTAGCACAAGAGTTTTCAAGTTCCACTGAAAACAGTCATTTTGACCTGATGGATTCTTTTGAGAATCTGATGAAGGACTATGCTGTTTTACAAGGACTGCTAAATAGAACTCAAGAGCAGAATAAGGAACTGAAAGCTGAAAATCTAAAATGGAAAGACTCTAGCAATATTGAAATCACTTCTCAATTAATGGGAGCTACTGATGAACTGGATGTTCTGAAAGTACAACTCTCAGAGAAAGAGAAGTTGATAATGACCCTAAAAAAAGCTAGAGAAATCCATTTGAAGAGATTAAATTTGATCGTAACTAAGTTCAATGACCTCTCTGAGAAGCATGAAACTCTACAGAACTGTGAGGATAGTGTGTTAGGAAATTTTAGTTTTGATGAATTATGCCAAAACATTATCAACTTGTGTTATTCAAGCTAATTTACAGATAACAAGTTGAGGGGGAACGACAGAACAAATTGAGGGGGAACTCACAAAATCAGACGTAGATGATCGAGATCAGACGAGGCTGCAGACGAGATTGATCGAGATCAAATGAGTAAGATGAGTTCCGGAGTTAACTGATGAGCTGAGCAAAATCAGAAAAGAAGAAAAGCTAAGTCACCGATCGGATGACGGATGACGGATCGTAAGAGAAGGTTGCAGATCAGAAGAGGAGCAGATGAGACTGATCGAGATCAGACGTGATCGAGATCAGATATGAAGATGAGCAGATGATCAAGATCAGACGTGATTGAGATCAGATGTGCTATACTGATATGCTAACCTAATATGCTAACCTGATGTACTAGTCTGATGCAGATAAACCGATATGTCGACTGATAAGTTATAATCGGGCTCGATCATGTGAGCCGATCGATCAAAGGAGAAGAAATCGATATCGAGAACCGTAAATCAGATACCATATCAGAAAGAAGTCATCGAAGAGAAGTCATCCAAGTCATATTCATCGAGAATCGTAACGCCATCGATGATGGGCTTAGCTCGAAATCTTAGTGACTGAGGGTCGATGTCAAGTCGAAGAATCAACTCACCACCGAGTGTCAAGATGCCCGATCGCATAAGGTCCATCAAGAGAAGTCTCGCTGATCAAGAAACCCGAGACTCAAGATATCACCGGACACCGAGGCTCAGAGAGACCAAGGCTTAGACATACCAAGGCTCGGGATAGATTCAAGGCTCGATAGAATCAAGATCCCGAGACTCGTAAGAATCAAGAATATAGCCGTTGTAATTCAAATTGGCGTGGACCAATGAGAGGAAGACAACCAAACTGGAAAAGTGCGAAGAAGTTCTGAGAATAGTATGGATTTGAATGTGACTCCTTCCAACGGTAACATTCAAATCCACACTATAAATACAAGTTCTTCCTTCATTATTAAGTGTGGAAGTGTGAGGAAGAGTGTGAAAACACCATTGAAGCTACAGAGCCAAATCATCTAGCATTCCCACCCTAGAACACAAGTCTGTAGATATACACGCATATATTCAAGAGTGTTCTAGAACCCAATCTAAGCATAAATATAATATCCTAAGCTTAGAGAGATTTTCCCATCCTTAGCATTGAGGCTAAACAAATGTAAGGGAAAATCTCAACCTAGTTGGAAACCAAACAATCTTATACCCAAACCCAAGAGTCGGTTAAGTTTGTAGGTGAGTGTGAACTCGGTAAACATCTATAGGCAATCCCGTGAGGGTGATAAGTCCCGTTTGAGTGTGAACTCGGTAAACATCTATAGGCAATCCCGTGAGGGTGATAAGTCCCGTTTGAGTGTGAACTCGGTAAACATCTGTTGGGTGTTGGACTAACACGTTAAACTAAGTCCAATTGGTTAAGTAGGTGCCCCTGATGAAAGGGAAGAGTGGATGTAGGAGTTGGACTCCGAACCACTATAAAATCGTGTGTTCTTTATTGCATTATGTTCTTACTTTCCTTATGCATTCGATTATAAACAAAACAACACACATGAGCTTAAAACGCAAAAATATGAATCACTCTGCCCTCACCCCTGTTTTATATGCATTGAATGAAATGTTTGCTTCCGCACGCGCAAAATCAGTTTTATTCGGGACCTAACATAGTGCACAGAAGAAGTTAACTCTATTGAATAATGCATCTAATGTAATAGATGAAATTCAGAGTTACAAGAGATCTGTCACTATAAAATCTGGATTGGGATACATTCCAGGGGGAACCTCACAAGGTCATCTAAATGCTGCATCAAGTAGCAAGAAGACAATCTTTGTAAAACCAGTGGCACCTACACTTCAAGCTGATGTAATGCCCAAGGTTGTAGACAAGGGAAAAAGACCTATGGTCTCAGTAAAACTGAATGATCAGGTTGGAAAGCCCAAACCTCAGGTGAAGGCTAGAAAACCTAAGCAATCAGTTGGAAAATTTCAGGCAATCACTTCAAAGCCTCAGGCTAAGAATGCAAACCTGAAAGGCTCCACACTGAACCATCAGAGGAATCCTCAGATGAGAAACACTCAGCAGAGACATTCTCAACTGAAGAAACCAAGTCTTCAGTACACTGAAAGACCCAGATTTCAGTACAGACAACCTGAACCCCACTTGCCTAAGGGTAAAGGTTATCTGAACCCAAGTCATCAAAGATTTAGACCGGCTGCACAGAAGCCAAAGCAATTGAACAGAAGGCCTGAACCAAAGAAAAACTCAAAGGCACATGTTCATGCTAAAGCAAGCACACATACACAGAAAACTACTAAGGCACCCAGAGTAGTAGATGTGTATGTTGATGTTTATGGAAGACAGATTAGCCACTCTAAAGTGATTAGAGTTGTCAGGCAAATTTGGATTCCGAAAGGTACATCTAACCTTGTAGGACCCTACACAAACTGGGTACCTAAGAATTGATCTGTTTTTCAGGAGGAAAACACGGGCACTAAGCTGATGAAAGATCACATGGCACTGATGAGCAGAGATGAAAAAGCTCCTGATGTATGGTATCTTGACAGTGGATGCTCAAGACATATGACAGGATTCAAGAAGATGCTCAGTGACTATGTTGAACAAAGAGGCCCGCAGATCACTTTTGGAGATAACTCCAAGGGACAGACTGAAGGATATGGAACTTTGGAAATCGACTCAGTTCATATCCATGGTGTTTCATATGTATCTGGATTGAAGCATAACTTGCTCTCAATTAGCCAATTCTGTGATAAAGGTTTTAATGTTGAGTTCTCTAAGAACTTATGTTTTGTTAAAGATGATACATCACAGAAAGTATTACTGACTGGTACAAGAAAAGGGAATGTGTATCTTGCTGATTGGAGTTCAACTCCAAAAGATACATGTTTAGTTGCCAAAAGTTCCACAAATACCAGTTGGTTATGGCATAAAAGAATGAATCACCTGAATTTTAAAACCCTGAACAAGCTTGCAAGATTAGCTCTTGTAAGAGGGTTGCCTAATGAAGTGTTCAGCAAGGAACACATTTGTGATGCGTTCCAGAAAGGAAAACAAGTTAAAGCATCTTTTAAAAACAAAGTAGAAGTTTCTACTGAGAGAATACTTCAGCTATTGCATATGGATCTCTTTGGTCCTATAACACCAGTGAGCACCAATGGCAGGAAATACACACTAGTAGTAGTTGATGACTACTCAAGATATACTTGGGTCATATTCTTACTCAGTAAGAAAGAGACTCAGATAAAATTGCTAGAACTACTGAAAAGGCTCAGTATTGAGAAAAATCTGAGTGTGGTCAAAATCAGATCGGACAAGGGAACTAAATTTATTAATCATATCATATCTGATTATTGTTTAGCAAATGGAATTTCACATGAAACATCAGCTGCAAGGACCCCTCAACAAAATGGTGTTGCTGAAAGAAGGAACATGACTCTGAAAGAAGCTGCAAGGACAATGATTGCTGAAGCTGATATTCCTAAAAGGTTTTGGGCTGAAGCTGTCAACACTGCATGCTACTCTCAGAATAGATCCATGCTGACAAAGAGTCAAGGCAAAACGCCTTATGAGCTTTGGAATGAAAGGAAGCCTCTTGTTTCTTTCTTTCGTGTGTTTGGTTGCAAGTGTTTCATACACAATAATGGTAAAGATCAGTTGAAAACATTTGATAGTAAAGCTGATGAAGGAATATTCTTAGGATATTTCAAGTCGATAAAACCTTCGAGTTTATTGTAGGACTCTTATTGTGGAGGAAACACCTCATGTTGTTTTTGATGAATCTGTTTGTGTTCGGAAGAAACAGGAACATGATGCAAATGAACCGACTAAGAGGATCACCAGATTAAGCCCCAAATGTAAAGATAAATCATCCATCGAACTCCGAAAAGAAGAATTGGTCACTATCTATGATTGGAGTGACTCAAACTCAAATAAAGAAGTTCGGGATGGAAATCGGGATGGTGAGACCCGGAAAACCAACACTCCATAGGTGACCAATCAAGCAGGACACCGTTCGGACTTCAGCACGTGATGCCAATGAAGATGTGGTCACGGTGAGGCAAATTCTCGAATCTATCAACCAAAGGGGAACAAATGTCTCGACAATGTTCGAATAGAATTTCCCGAGGAAGATGATTCCATTTTCTCTGTTTTGTTGTTCCCTGAGTTTGCTGATTTAACTGAACCTAACATTTCAAATGTTGAGGATACCATTGAAGGGGGAACATTAAGAATGAAATGGTTAGATAGTCATCCTACAAGTCAGATTGTGGGTGATCTAACTAAAGGTCTCAAGACTAGAAGGTTCCATGGGAGAGTGCACTATTCTCGCTGCTTCTGTCGAGGAGAAAGAACCACCGAGATTGGTGAAGCTCTACAAGATTCTCTTTGGATTCCGCCATGCAAGATGATTTGAATCAATTCTCGAGGAATGAAGTATGGGAGCTAGTAGATAGACCGGAAAGGCACAATGTCATTGGAACCAAGTGGGTTTTCAAGAACAAAAGAGATGAAAACAACAACATTGTGAGAAACAAGGCAAAATTTAGTTGCAGACAAGGTTATTCCCAAGAAGAAGGCTTGGATTATGATGAAACCTTTGCTTTTGTTTGCAAGACTAGAAGCCATCGATTGTTTCTTGCATATGCTGCCCACATGAAGTTCACAATCTATCAAATGGATGTGAAAAGTGCATTACGAGCGGTGTGCTTAAAGAAGAGGTTTATGTGGAACAACCTCCGGTTTCAAACAGAATGACCAAGTTTTGTGCTCGGAAAAGCTTTGTATGGTCTCAAACAAGCACCCGAGCATGGTATGATACTCTTTTCGATTTCTTCATCGACCATGGTTTTGTCAAAGGATCGTTGATAGAACTCGTTTGGGATAGAGGATGGGGAAGATATCTTGCTAGTTCAGAGATATATGTTGATGACATCATTTTTGGATCTCTAAACCATCATTTTTGTGTGAAAAGTTTTCAACACCGATGAAAGGCAAGTTTGAGATGTCAATGATGGGATAGATGAATTTCTTTCTAGGTCTTCAAGTGAAACAATCAAAGGAAGGAATATTCATCAACCGAGCAAAGTACACCGAGATCCGATTGCCAAATATGGTGTATAATTCCAATGCGATTAGGATTCCTATGAATACTAACTACAAGATGGATCCCGATTCGAAGGCAAATTAGTGAGTCATCTCGATTATAGAGGAATCATTGGATCATTGCTCTATCTCTCAAAGCAAGTAGGCGGATATAACATTTCTTTGTTGGGATATGTGCAAGATACCAAGCTAATCCTAAGGCTAGTCACATGGAGGTCGCCAAAAAAGATCTTGGTATCTTAAGGGCACGATGAATAGAGGATTATGGTATCCGGTGATGATAACCTTGAATTAACCGGGTTACTCGGATGTCGATTATGGAGGTTGCAGAATCGACAGAAGTCCACTACAGAACTTGTCAATTTCTAGGAAATGTCGATATCTTGGTTTCGAAAAAGAAACCAGACCTCAAGAGAGCAACCAAGATTAATGGGTTGAATACATGGTTTGCAGGAAGTCTTTGCTTTGTCGATTCTTTGGCTCAGACAACAATTAAGGGATTATAAAGTTGTAGCCAATGAAGTACCAATATTTTGTGACAATAATAGTGCCATTGCTATTTCACAAAATCCGGTATTGCACACCAGATGCAAGCATGTGGATATCAAACATCACTTCATCAGAGATCATGTCGAGAAAAAGGACATAAGGATGGAGAAAATTCATACTGATAGGCAAAGAGCTGATATCTTGACTAAACCTTTGGATGAATCAAGATTTCAGGAACTTTCAGTTGAATTAGGGATGTTAGATCCAGGTGTATAGAGTAAAATCTGAAAAATTGAAGGTTTTCAGATGCATGAAGTTTTCTCAGATTTCTACTGAGAAACTCAGGATAAAATGGAAATCTTCGAATCGAGTCTCAAGAAACTTGGATTTATCAAGGTCAAGATTCAAGAGTATCTTGAACCCATTCAAGATTTTTCAAGATTATAATCGACATTTTATCAAGGTCAGTACTCAGTAAGACTGATAGAGGGAAATTAGTCTGAAGAAGTAATGACTCATGCGACTCATTTATTGCTTAAGTGAAACTCAGTAATCATTTGCAATAAATACAAAACACCTGAGGAATGTTTTTGGGCGGGATCGTTTGAAATTCCGAAGAAGGTCAACAGTCATTAAATGCTCTGTTATATTTCTTGACCAATGAGGATGTTTTGGCGGCTTACTTTTTGGAGATCGTCGGTTCGTATACCCGATTAATCGGAGATTAATCTCAACCATTGCTTTTTACCTAACCAACGCGATTCCCCATGATCTCAAAGCTATATATACCCCAATAAGCCATTCAAGCCAAAATTTTATCAAACCCAAATCCTCTGCAAATAAATCCCCTTGCCCGGAAATTCCTAAACCCTAAAATCTTCATTTCTTCAATCAATCTCTGAAATGGCCCCAACCTTGTTCGAGAGATTAGCCGAAACTAACAAGCCGTGGTATGAGTTCATTGTCTCACTCGAAAGCACAACCAACTCAAAGCCAGAAGAGGAGGCTCTGCATATGATTCGACTGGCTAAACTCACCCATCTAGTCGCATGCCGACCGGACCAGGAGTATGCGAAAGAGGTAATCGAATTCATCTGTAATTTGAAGATAGATGAAGAGGATAGTATGCATTCTTCGATTACCGTATCACATTTAGAGCATTCATCCAAATATATCGATTTTGAGAGGGATCTGTATGTAGTTCCGAAAAATTTGAATGATGTTTTTGAGCTCTGTGATAGAGGAGAGGATCCTGCGATGTATATGTTGGGTAGAGAGCAGGAGTACTTAGATAGGATTGCTGAGAATCCTGTGAAATTTGAGGCGACATTGCATAAGAGGCACTTAAAGCCACAATATCGTGTGCTGATGGATATTGTGAGCAAGAGCATCATGAGTCTTGCGGGGAGTTTTGAGCAGATCAGTACCCCGAAGCTCAGATTGATGGCGGAGATAGAGGCCTCACCCACCACCGACTTCAACTGGCTGAAATTTCTGATTCAGATGGTGAGTGAGCAAGCCAAGGTCTTCAAGAAGGTTGATGGGGCGATTACTATTAAAGGCAAGATCCACCATGCCACCAAAATAGATTATATTTTGGTGATGTGCAGAGAGGAGGAGGATATCTTCGCCAATTCGACCCCATTCCCTAAGTCCAAAATTCTCTTTAAGCCCATTGCTACAAAGAAGTAGGCCATCCGAGGGAAGAGACAAAAGAAAGCAGAATCACCTAAAGCTGCTGCTGCTGAAGAGACTCAACAAACCAGGGGGAAGGTTTTGTTGGAGGCAAAGATGGAGCAGGGTGCAAGAATGATGAAGCAGAAGAACCTTGCCCCAAAACGCAGAAGATTGGTGGTTCTCACCGATGAAGATGGCAGTGATTCTGAAGAGATTCAACCTGAGGGCCAAACCACTCAGAGTTCACCATTGCAAGTTTTGGCTCAGGTTATCTCGAAGGCACAAGAACAAACTGAGGAGCAGGTCTTCTCTGAGGTGCTTGAGACATCTCTAAGTTCGCATAAAATTTCTCAGAAATTTTCAAAGGAACTCAGCCTCGAGAGATTCCTACTAAAGAAGTCTCTGGCTCGACAAATAGAAGAGCCAACTCGAGTCCATCGAGGATATGCCACCAGTCCCGTAACCCACTCAGATGTAAACCGAGGACCGACTGTTCAACAATCGAGGTCAGCCGAGACTCACGAAGCGTAATATTCTTGATGAGCTCCTCGAAAGGATCTACTTTCTTGATCCTCACCAAGGCTTCAACTGAACCAGAGAGCCCGAGATGGAAGAAGGGCGAGGCTGAAGAAGGAGAATGGAGGAGCAAGGGGGAACGGTTCATTCTTGACCGCTACCCTGAGCTCAGCTCATATCCTGATCTGCAAGATGTCTTCTTCAGATTAAGGACGACTGTGTTCATCCTCAATCAGACTCTTCCCGAGATGCTTGGCATTGCTGCATTCAGAGGGGAAGACTGGTGGAATGAGGAGACAGCCTTCCTGACTGACTTCTCAGGGTTCAGGAGAACAAAGCTCAGGATGAAAAACTCCGATTTTGACGAGCTAGTTCAGAGGAAGTTAGCTGAGAGGAAAGCAACTGAAGTTGGTGCCCCAAGCAGCGGAGACAAATCTCAAGATGGAGATGGGGACCAACAGGGAGATGCTGAGGATCAGTCTCATGTGGAAAAGGAGACTTCTGTTGCTGATCAACCTGAAATTGGTCAACCTCAGACTGAAGCTAGCACTCTTCAGGTACCTTTTGGCACTATTAACAATTATGCCAAAGATACTGAAAGTTCTATCTTTAATTTCAATTGTTCGATAAAATGACCGAGGCTCGGATTGGAGACTGGAGCTCAGGTTGAAGCTGAAGCTCAGGATGATCAAACAGCACAGAAGGTGCAGAAGGTTCCTGAGATTGATCTCACTCCCTTGGTGGAAAAACTTGAGAAGGTTGAGCCAATGATGAACAAGATTGCTCAAATGGAAGAAACATTGGCCAACCAAGCTCAGAAGATGGAAAGTCTTAGTCATTCTTCAGAGCTGGTGCTAATCCAAAACACTCTGACCTCACAGATGACCTCCATGGAAGATAAGCTGAATGAAAAGCTGGAGGGAGTCAAGGCTGAGCTCAGTGCTGAAATGAAACAGAAGCACCAGGAGTCAACTGCATTTCTAGAGGTGAAATTGGCAGAGAGGAATGAAGTGATGATTAAATCTGCTGTTGAGGAAATGAGCTCTGTGCTCATGACCAAGATGATAGAGATGTTTAAGGGAGCACTCTCTGGCCAGTTTGCCCATATGTCTGAAGAACTTTCTGTGGCTAAGAACCACATCAGGAGGATGGAAGATGAGCAAGATCAGATAGCAGGAGAGGTTCGCTGTGTGAGCAAAGAGCAATATCACATGGACACAGCACTCTCCAGACTTCTTCCAAATTACGGTGCCAAGAAGGGGGAAAGACCAGGTGAAGACTTCAGGAAGTTATTGGCACGTACTTTGGAGAAAAAGGCTCAGAAAGATACTGAATTGTATAACCTATCCAAAGCCTTTAAAGAAGTCGAAGCTACTGAGAAGATGAAGTCTGCTCAGGTGGAGAAGCCTATCTACACTCGAGTTTCTAAGCAAACCATGCTTGAGGTTGCAAGAGAGAAACTGAGTGCTAGGACTAAGGTTGGAACAAGCCAGGCTGCTGCTGAATTGCCTATGAAGAGGAAAGCCTTGGGCGTTGTTCAACCTGAAAGCAAGCGTGCAAAGGCTTCTAAGCCAATCCAGAGAAAGCTGATTCTGGATGATGAAGGTACTGAAGAATCTGAGTCTCAACCTCAGAAGAAAGTCTTCAATACGAGGAATGCTCTGAAGACACTCCAGGTAGAACAAGCTAAGAAAGCAGCTGCTTCAGTCTCAGGCGTGCCTGTGATAAGAAAGAAGACTGAAGAAGAGCTAAAACGAAGGAGTGGATTCAAGAAGTTTGCGAGCAAAAGGAGAGAGACATCAAAAGCACTGAAGTGGCCCCACGTTGATAAATGGATGCCCATCAAACTCAACGATATGTGGGAAGAGGTCAAGAGAACCTTCTGGTTCTATTATGATGTGCTCAGAGAGTGGAGAGGGGAAAGCTCAGATCAGAATGAAGCATTCATTGAATATCTCCTAACCTTCTATCCAAAATATCTCCAAAGCTGGATTAATCTTGCGGATGAAGGAGAGGTGCAGATAGTAGCCCCCGGTCCATATTCCTATCCTCTTCCAAGACTTGGTAATGGCTTGGTGAATTAAAAGGCCATTACTCAAGAAATTGCTCAGTATGCTGGTCAGTTGGGCCTAACAGGAAACAGTCCGGACATCATCAAGGAGAGAAATGAGCTGAAGAAGAGATTTTTCGGAATGTTCGACCTGGAGGTGCCCACTGATGAAATTGAAGAAATAGCAAACTGAAGAGCAAGAAGACTGAAGAGCCAAAATCTGAAGACTGAAGACTCAGAAGATTCTGTAATCTTTAAATTTTTGTCTTTTTGATTTTGCTGATAAACTCATTGTAATCTGTAACTCAAACCAATCATCAATGAAGATTTATCATTATGCTCAAAAGATAATATCTCATTATCTTATTTACATGTCTCTTATATTTGATATGCCTGATATGAATGTCTCTGAATTAATTGTTTATGAGAAAATTGTTTAAGTATTTAGTAATGAACTATTAAGAAGATTCTGTACTAAAGAAATTATTGAATGATTAATTGTTGGGAGACCCTCTGAAAGTGTTGGGAAACTCATCATTGAAGGGGGAAGATTGTTGAAAATTGTTAACCAATCTTGTAATAGGATAAACTGAAACCTGAGTATAGGTTATATGTTTGTAACAAGATAGGTTTTGGCATCATCAAAAAGGGGGAAATTGTTGGGAGATGAATTTAATAAAAGATATATGATTTTGATTAAGATCCCAAAACCCCTGAGTATGACATGTTCAGAATGATCTTGATAGTTGAGTCAGGATTCAGTATTAGAGTATTCAGGATGTTATCTGCAAAATGTATAGTCAGCAGATATAGTTCAGGATAGGTTCTGAGGACTCTGAAGAACTCAGTATGTTTCTGAGGAAAACTGAAGTTTCAGTAAGAAACTGATTATCTGAAGACTCAGTGTGAAACTGAGATACTGAAGACTCAGTAGGATACTAAGTAACTGAAGACTCAGCATGAAGATTCAGTGTATCAGTCAATATGTCTCAGAAACACCCTGAAGACTCAGAAGACTCTGAAGACTGAAGACTGAAGATCAAGAATACTGAAGGCACAGTAATTACTGAAGACTCAGTAATATACTGAATGCTCAGTATAAACCTGAATGTTCCGAGGCACTGAATATATCTATCTGAAAGATGCAATACTGAGAAGATCGCGATTCCGTAGAGAAATAGATATCTGCCAAGACATTCAAATGCAGACAAAAGGAACTAAGTCAGAAGTGTTGTTAAGGTTATATCAAACTCAGAGTTTGTAACCAAAAGAGCCGTTGAAGGTGTCTACCTTTAACTGGAGACAAAAGTCAAAAAGAGGAAGACAACACTGTACAAAACTGACACTGACAGTGACAGGCCGCTGATAAAGATGTCAGAAGTACAAAAGTTCCAGACTGCAAAAAGTGAAGACCGGCTACATGAAAGGCTATTGCCTAAAACGTGTTAGGGAGTTTCAAACCCTAAATATAGCCGTTCCTCACACACCATAAGAGGAAACTCACGAAGCTATCTCTCCAACGGATAGTTTTCAAAAGTGACCATGGTGTTTGCCTATAAATATTGGTGACCCTCTACATTGTAAGGTTACGGGAAATTTATACGCAACTCAAGATCTCAAACTTATTCTCGCAGGTTGAAGCACTCGAAAAACCTAGAATTTCCCAAGTTTTTCTATATTGAAGAGAGCTCACTATACTAAGCCTAGCTTGATAAGAATTATCCAAAGCTTAGTCGAGATATCATAACCCTTTGCATTGTACTTCATTGTAAAGGATATCTCTTCCTAGTTGGAAATCAACCGAGAAACCCCAAACCCTTGAGAAGGTAGTTGGAGTGTGTTTGTTGGTGAGAAGAGTTGTAAAGAGTTAGTAAACTACGCGGAGTAGTCAGAAAACTCTAGAGGAAAAGTTAGTAAGCTACAGGGGTAGTCTGAAAGCTTGTTTGTGTTGAGTAAGTAAACTACGGAGGTAGTCAGAAAGCTCAAGGTCGGGTTGAGTAAGTAAACTACGTGGAGTAGTCAGAAAACTCAGGGCCGAGTTGAGTAAGTAAACTACGCGAGGTAGTCAGAAAGCTCAGAAGTGATTAGTGAATTTCTCTGAGGATCAGAGAGAGTGGTCGTAGGAGCTTGAGTCTCTGAACCACTATAATTGCTGTGTTATTTATTGCTTTCCTTATCTGTGCTTAACTGTTGCATTGACTTGATTTTGAAAGCATACTTTTCACTTATATTCAGTTGGAATCAATCCACTGAAGTTGCATGTAAATTGAATCACAGCTTAATCACTATTTCATAAAGGGAAGGTTTTCAGCAAAGCTTAAAACGAGTATAAACTAAGGGCCAACCATTCCGCACGACTGAGTAGCTAGAACAGATAGTTACCAAACTGAACTTACTCTTCTGAGAGTTCAGTAAGTTAGTTATCTGATCTAAGCAACTCAGGATCTCTGACACTCAGGACTCAGTTGGGATTATCTGAGGTATCTGAAAGCAGCTCAGGATCACTGTCTCAGTAGACTTTGACTCAGAGCGATCTGTGCTTCTCAGAACCTAATCTTCAGGATTATCTAACCCAAGCTGACCTCAGTAAGAAAAAATTTTTAAAAACACTGAACACGTGTATTCCCCCCCATACACGTGTAAGACTCGTTTGCACCGGGACCAACGGAGTATCTTTAGCAATATAGTCTAAGTTGACTAACTTTCTCTCCTCAGGAGTAAGTTAGTCATCAGACTTAGGAAGGTCATCTCTGGGATCATCTCTCTCAGCATCAATAATTCTAGCATTCACAACAGTGTACTCAAATGGTCCTTGAGACACAACTCTCCACATTCTTTCATGTTTAGAATACAAATGCGCCTGCATTCTCAATCTCCATAAGTCATAGTTCTCAACAGAGAACATAGGTAGTTTCTTAGAAGGCATGATGAATGAGCCTTTTAAGATATCAGCAGTAAGATCTATTTAGTAGACCACCAAAGTTAGTGAAGTATGGTGTTGTCTCTCTCTGATTGGTTAGAGACAAACAAACGGCTCTTTTAGGCCAATCTCTCTGAGTGAGACAACCTTAAAAGATACTTAGTTTTAGTTCATTTTGTCTGCAATCAATTTGGACAACATTTATATTTCAATAAATGTTCAGGACTTAAATTGGTCCAGATGTCCTCTGTGAGATAGTCTTCAGGTTATGAGAGTCTTCAGGGTCTTCTGAGTCTTCAGGTCATCCGAGTCTTCAGATTCTTCTAAGTCTTCAGAGTCTTTTTTTAATGTATTTATCCTATACTAATCTTGAATGATATCTGCTGACTATACAAGGTGCAGATATTTCCTGAACAATTTAAACTGAAACCTGTCTATAGACTATCAAGAGTATTCTGAACATGTCATACTCAGGGGTTTTAGGATCTATCAGATCATAATTATTCTGAAGAAGCGAACGAAGATCATGTAAGAAGTTTCAAGACCTGATGACCTACTATATAGACAACATCAGATGAGTCAGTAAGTTGAGCTAAGACAACTTACATCAAGAGACTCAATCAGGTGAACAGATCAGTTGTAACTGATCTGGCCAGTTCAATCAGGTGTAACCCGGTATTTACCTGATACATACAAGTTCATCAGAGAAGAAGAATGTCAACCTAAGTTTGTAAAACAAACACTGAATAAGTGTACTTGTCAACCAATGAGAGGAAGACACGTATGTACGGAGCTGACAGTGCGGGATTTGGTGGATCACAGTCAAACGGCTAGAAAGGTTAAAGAAGAATGTATATAGCCATGTCGTCCCTGAACACATCAAATCACGCCTGAAACCTACCAAAAATAGCTTGAAATTCAAATTTCTCTCCTACGACTCTTTGATTTAAAGGTCTATAAATATGGGATCAAACCTTCAGAGTACAGAAATAATTCACAAGCTCAAGCAAGTTCAAATTTCCGCACGAAGAACACAAAAGCAAGAATATTTTCTAAGTGTTCATCCCATAGTTCTTAGCACAGAAATATTCTGCTTTAACTTTAGGCGACCGAAATACTATATAGATTTCCAGTTGGAACAACTCAAACCTTATACCCAAACCAAAAGTTAGGTTATGTTTTGTTTAGCAAGATTTCAGACTAGGGTTTTTAGTTCTGATTTCTAGGATTGGTTGAGTGACTCTTGAAACATCTGTTGTATTGTGTTGGACAAACACATTAATCTAAGTCCAGTTGGTTTAGTTGGTGCCCCTGCTGATAGGGAAGAGTGGACGTATGACAAGTTGTCTGAACCACTATAAAAATCTTGTGTACCTTAATCTGTTTTACTTGCTTTACACTATCTGCACACACCTGTTTAACTTTTTCATGCATATTCTATGTCTGGATCAGATTTGCACAAGCAACTGATCTGATCAGTTTGGCACTTTGTCATCTGATCCGATACAAATAACTTAGAACCTGATTTAGTAAACTGGTTTTTTCGCACATCAGTTAAGCTGATAGACACCGAACTGATCTTCTCTCAAGCGATCAGTAAGTTGGATATCAGTCCAAACTGATTCACTCACACTCTGATCAGGCAAACTTGCTTTACACACCTGATCCCACGAAAAAGTTTCAGAAGTCTATTCACCCCTCCCCTCTAAACTTCTGCCTCACTAAAACCCATTTGGGACCTATAAGTGGTATCAGAGCAGTGGTTCTACTGACCACTGGCTTTGAGTATCATCGGTTCTTGAGGAATAACCATTGTGGTCACTTGAACAGATCTTTGAAAAACCTATTTTAAAAGATCATTTGTTTTAAACTCACATATTCAGAATGGATAACACTTCAGGAATGTATCATGATTTGCCTAAGTTCTCTATTGATGATTATGCTGACTGGACGATACTCATGAGCAAACATCTGAGTGCAATAAGCAACAAAATGATGGAAGTTCTTGAACAAGGACCCATCATCATCTATTACAATAACCCAGCTGTAGGAGATGATCCAGAATATCCAACTAGAGCCAGAATCAGAAAGAGTCCTTCACTGATGGATGCCGAAGAAAGAAAATTATCCTATCTGGATACTGTAGCCAGACATATCATCATGAAGACGGTGGATAAGATAACGTGTGAGAAGATCAAGTATCTCAAGACTGCTAAGCAGATGTGGGATACACTTGCTGAAATATGTGAAGGAAATGATTTGATTAAGGACAACCAATTGCAAGCTGAACTAGTGAAGTTTGAGAAACTCAAGATGCTACCAAATGAAACCATAAATTAGCTTGATGGGAGAATCACCATGTCAGTCAAAAAACTTTGTGAACTAGGACGAGAAATGTCTGACATCAACTACAAGATCTTGAGGTTCCTGACCAAGAAATGGGACATGAAAGTAACTGTGATAAAGGATTGCTAAGATATTGCGAAGATGAAGCCAAGCAACCTGTGTCTCAGTCTAAAGGCTCATGAATTCGACCAGATTGAAAGAGGTCTAGAAGAAGAAGACGAGTCACCTGCTGAAGCTACACCTGCCATATCAAAAGCAGTCGCATTCAAAGCAGCTAGCAGCAGTTTGAAGTCTACTGAAGCAATAGGAAATATCATGAGTCAGGCTGAACAGATTGCCTTGCTGACCAGAAAGCTTGAACGATCTAATGTTCAACTAGGAAAGTATTGGAAATTTTATAGAGACTATCAGAACAGCAGAGGAAGAGATAGAAGATCTACTGACAGATCACAAGAAAGGAATCGTTCTGATAACAGAAGAGATAATCATAGAGATGACCGCATAGAAGAAAAGAGAGATGATCGTTCTGATGATAAAAAAGACAACAGATAAGATAGAAGGAATTCTGATTACAGGCAAACTGGGAAATCACCTGACAGATCCTATAGAAGAAATAATTCACCTAGCAGAAGAAATAATTCACCTAGCAGAACCTGGAGCATGTTTCAACTGTCAGAAACCAGGTCACTACAGTGCAGATTGCCCCGACCTTGACTCCAAAAGAAAGAGAAGATAAGCAGAATAGAAGAGAGCAAAGGTACAGAGACAGAAAAGCCATGGTTGATGATACGTCTAGGATAGATGACTCTTATCTGCCTTCAGATGATTTTGGTTACTCATTTGTAGAAGACTTCTGCCTGATGACCACTATTGATGATGTCGACGACCTCGATGATATGATGTTCTCATCTGATGATGACATCTGTCTAATGGCCAAGGACGTTGATCAAACTGAGGTAACTTCTAAACCTTCTGTGTTTTCTGTTTCCACACCTATTGTGCTGATCACACCTGCTGGAGAGATTGACCTGCAGCTCTACAATGAGCAATTGCTTGATGATCTCTCTAATGCAGTAGACACTTATACAATAGTGGAAGCTGAGAACGATAAGCTAAGGACTTAGAACATTCAGCTTGTCAAGGATAATGCTGTAAGTAAAGCTGCAGAACTGAAATCAGTTGAGACTGTTCAGAAGATGACTACAGAACTGGAGTTTCTAAAAGTCAGCTCTTCTGATCAGGGTAAAGTGGTTAAGGAACAACAAGCTATCAACAAGCAGCAAGCTGATGATCTCAAAATCCTCCAAGCTTGATGAACTCTTCCGACTGCATGAGAGTTTAAAACAAAGTGAGGACAGTTTGCGAAAGAAAGTAGAGATTTTTGGAAAAGCTTCTAAAAATGTTGATGAAATAACAAGCTACTTTTGGAAGCCAACTGATAAGAAGGGTATTGGGTTTGATAGCCCTTCTAGATCCTCATATGTCTAACCTGGTTCACATTCCAAAAGTGAATTTATGAAGGTTTCTGGACAAGATACACAATATGCCAAATCTGTATCGAAGAAGGGAAAAAGATCTGTTGAACAGGAAAGGCGAGTGCCTGATCAGAAAGGGAACATAAATGGATCTCACCTGATCAAGCATCAGCCGAGGAATCAACAGAAGAACCCTGTTCTTCTGAAGAGACCTCAGCCTAATCAGCAGATTAGGAATCAGAAAGGACAATCTCGCAAGGAAAAGTCTAATTTGAGACCTAATCAGGTCAAGCTGCCTAACCAGCATGCTAAGGGTAAATTGCTGAAACCATTTGTGCAAAAGGGATATGAATCGTTTGATGGTAGCAGTCGTACCTATCCCATCAACCAAAAATCCAGGACATCTGCACCTGAACCACACTAGATTAAAAGAAGACAGACTAATCAGAAAAATCCAAAGTCTTCTGATTCATCCAAGGTTCACACTCGTAATCATACTGACCAGAAAGCACATGAAGAGATGTATGATTATGTAGATGATTATGGGAGACAAATTAGGCCTTCTGATCTTGATGATTAGCATAGAAGTGCCCTGTTTGTTTGGATCCCGAAAGGTAACACTAACCCCTCAGGACCCAATCCTATAAGGGTACCTAAAGTCTTAATTGATTGCAGGTTCGTGTGGGTTTGGTCAATAAATGAGGTGTACAAGCAACTATCAGGTACATCGATAGTGGATGCTCAAGGCACATGATTGGCAACAAACATCTCCTCAGTTCATACATAGAAAGAGAAGGCCCACGTGTACACTTTGGTGATGATAACTTTGGTTTTACTAGAGGATTCGGAACCTTAGTAAATGATGAAGTACAGGTTACTGGAGTCTCGTATGTCGATGGTTTAAAGCACAACCTATTATCGGTTTCACAATTATGCAAAAATGGATTCAGCGTTGAGTTCTCAAATGATCAATGCACTATCAAGAATCGAGCTACTCAACAGATTTTGCTAACTGGTTCAAAAAAAGGAACGATCTACACTACAAATTGGAACAACTGTCCAAGAAATGCTTGCTTGATTGTTAATAGTTCCAAAAGTTTCAGTTGGCTCTAGCATAAGAAAATGAACCATCTGAACTTTAAGACTCTGAACAAGATAGCAAGGATGTCCCTGGTTGAGGGTCTCCCGAATGAGGTATTCTCTAAAGATCAGACATGTGTCGCATGTCAAAAGGGAAAACAGGTTAAAGCTTCATTTAAGGGGATCCCAGGACCAGCATCCAGCAGAGTACTGCAACTTCTCCACATGGATTTGTTTGGACCAGTTACACCACTAAGTTTCAGTGGATGCAAATACACTCTGGTGATCGTGGATGATTATTCCAAGTTTACCTGGGTTGTATTCTTGTATAAGAAGAATGAAACCACGACAAAGATACATGAGTTGCTCAAGAGATTACAGAATGAGAAGGGTGTCAGTATCGTGAAAATCAGATCAGATAAAGGTACAGAGTTTCTGAACTCCTTTATTACTGATTTTTGCACTGAATTTGGTATACAACATGAAACATCAGCCGCCAGAACGCCACAACAGAATAGTGTAGTAGAACGGAGAAACAGAACACTCAAAGAAGCTGCTCGCACAATGTTGGCTGAACATGCAACTCCAAACTGTTTTTCTAGGCAGAAGCTATCAACACTGCATATCACACTCGGAACAGATGTTCTTTGACTGAGATTCAGTTCAAAACACCCTATGAACTGTGGAAGGGAAGAAAACCTCGTGTTTCTTACTTCCATGTTTTTGGGTGCAAGTGTTTTATCCACAACAATGGGAAGAGTCAGTTGAAAACCTTTGAATTTAAGTCAGATGAGGGTATATTCTTAGGATATTCGTCAACCAACAAAGCTTTCAGGATGTTCAACAGGCGAACCCTAGTTGTGGAGGAGACACCTCATGTGGTCTTTGATGAGACATCTTTTGAACAAGAGAAATTTGCCTCAGAACAAGTAGTACCAGATCAACCAGTACCTGATGCTCAAAAAATGGATCAGTTAAGTATCATGGAAAAGGGAATAGATCACGTAATAGTGTATGTTCCTAACCTTGATCTTAATGATTCACCAGGTCAATCAGGCCCTATGGTACGTATAACTATTGATGAAGAAGCTGGTACAGTTGAGGCAGTAACAACTGAACCATCTGGTTCAGGGGGAACACCTGATGTTCCGGCGGACAGACATCAGCCTATGATGATTCCAACATCAGCTGAGACTTGTCCATGCCAAGTGGATCCTATTACTGTACCACTCCCAACCTCTAGTGACTCAATATCAGAAGAGGATGACAATGTCCAAACTGATATACATTAGAAAAGAAGAACTTGGTTGAAAGACCATCCGACTGATCAGATAATCGGTAATCCTAATGCCCGAGCCTAAACTAGACATCAGGTTGGTGAAAGTGCTATGTACTGTTGTTATCTATCTTTAAAGGAACCTACCACAAAAGAAGAAGCTCTACAAGATGCCAGCTAGATTCTAGCTATGCAAGAAGAACTGGAGCAGTTCGAGAGGAATCAAGTCTGGAAACTTGTAGACAGACCAACTCATCAAGACGTGATAGGCACCAAGTGGGTATTCAAGAACAAGAGGGATGAGAATAATGTCATCACCAGAAATAAGGCAAGAGTTGTTGCGAAGGGGTAGTCACAATCAGAAGGGATTGATTATGATGAGACCTTTGCACCAGTCTCTCGCCTGGAAGCCATTTGGTTGTTTATGGCATATGCTGCCCACATAGGGTTTACTGTGTATCAGATGGACGTAAAGAGTGCATTCTTTAATGGGGTACTAGCGGAGGAAGTTTATGTCGAACAATCTCCTGGCTTTGAAAAGGGCAACCAGGTGTACCGTTTAAGAAAAGCTCTTTATGGCCTGAAACAGGCTCCCCGAGTTTGGTATGATACACTATCCCAGTTCTTAATAGAAAGTAGATTCACTAAAGGAGTCAAAGATAGAACCCTATTCAGAATAAAAGATGGTGAAGTCATTCTGATGGTTCAGATCTATGTGGATGACATCATCTTCGGATCTCCCAACAAGAGCTTTTGTGATAGATTCAGCAAATTGATGCAAGGGAAGTTGGAGATGTCCATGATGGGTCAGATGAATTACTTTCTTGGTCTTCAAGTTAAACAAAGTACAGAAGGGATATTCATCTGTCAAGCAAAGTATACTAGGAATTTGTTGGCTAAGTTTGGAGTTCAGAGCAGTAAGGTAGCCAAAATTCCTATGATGACTAGATTCAAGATGGACCCAGATGAAAATGGTCATAAAACTAATCAGAAAGAATATAGGGCACTCATTGGATCATTACTAGACCAGACATAACCTTCGCAGTAGGTGTATGTGCCAGATTTCAGGCAAATCCGATGCAAAGCCACCTGGAAGCAGCTAAGCGAATTCTTAAGTATCTGAAGGGGACATTAAACCTTGGTTTATTCTACCCATCAGATGATAATCTAGAGCTTAGTGGGTATTCTGATTCTGATTATGGAGGTTGCAGAATAGACAGAAAGTCAACCTCGGGTACATGTCAGTTCTTAGGAAGTAAACTGATCTCTTGGTTTTCATAGAAGCAGACATCTGCTGCCACATCTACTACTGAAGCAGAATACATGGCCGTAGGAAGCTATTACTCCCAACTGCTTTGGCTCAGTCAGCAGCTGAGGGATTATAACATCATAGCTACAAATGTGCCCATATTCTGTGATAGTAATAGTGCTATTGCAATCGCTCAGAACCCAGTTCTACATACAAGATACAAGCATGTGGACGTCAGACATCATTTCATAAGAGATCATGTGGAAAAGAAGAATATCATAATGGAAAAGATCCATACTGATAAGCAGAGAGCTGATATCTTAACCAAGCCACTAGTTGAAGTCAGATTTAGAGAACTATGTAACGAGCTAGGACTTCTGGACCTAGGAGAAAGTGTATCCAAAATCTTTGGTGGACTGGTCTCCAAGACTAGTTGGTTAAGAAACTGACTAAACTAGAAAGATTAGTTGAAGGGGGAACTTCAACTGATGAGACAAGATCACTTGGAAACTGACCAGGAAAGGAAACATTGTTGGAAAATTTGTCAATGATTAGGCAGAAATTAAGATCAATAGAAATCAGTCAAACCTGAACAAATTACATGTGGTATTAACTGATTACAATATCAGTCAATCAGATACACATTTTTGTTCCTTTGTCTTTTTTATTACTTATGTGCAATAATCTGATCTGTGTGCTTTCACTGTACAAGTATTTATATGATGCACTCCCTACAAAGCATTTAATGCGGACGTGGGGAACATGTATTAATTGCTATTTATTGCATTTTTAAATCCAAAAAGGCAATCGTGCTTGAAATCCCTGACCGCGCGATCAACTCCTTTTAAAATCGCTTAATCTCGATCATTCATATTGTTTAAATGATTGGTTTTCCAACCTCGATTTTCCAAATAATTGTTTCCCTTATTTTCTATATATATAGCCTTCATCAACACCCTTCAAAACTCTTTTTACCCTAAATTCTCTAAACTTTCATTTACACTCTGCAATTTCAAAACAAAATTCTTGCGATTCGCCTTTTCTGAAATCAAACAGCAAGAATCTGGTAATTGTCATTTGGATGTTTATCTAATCTTGGGTATTTGGTTGTTTTATATATAGACTATAGATTTGTCGTTTGAGCTATACATTCTCTGGTTTTGAGTCTCTGTGTTTATTATGAGGAAATAAGAATCGATTATATGTCTAAGGATATATATATATATGTGATATTTTTTTATGCATTTATGCATAATTCCTCTATGAGAAAACATCTCACACAGATCACTATTTTTTAGATGGCAAAACACGGAATGGGAAAAATCATGTGTAACTACGCAAACCTATCCAGTCAGATTGTAGAAGACAAATACGTGGTATTTGGGGTTACCCGAGATCCAGAATCAATGGAGGTGGAACAACTACTAAAAGGATGCGGACTTGAACATTACTGTGCAGCCCACTCTAACCCTGTTATGCAGTATGAGGCTTTAGAGTTTCTGCGCAACCTGAAAGTAGTGTCACCTGGAGATGAACTGTCATCAACTGTCAATGGGGAAGAGTTTACAGTCACAAATGCAGACATCGCTAGACTGTTTAACTTGCCTAAAGGGAAAATCTCACCTGCTCATTACTGAGAAGATGAAGATGAGCAGATCAGAAACCAACTGTTCAGAGAAGAGGACAAATAACAGACTGCTAACTATGTCAAACCGGTGCGGAAGAGAAAGTGTCGCCTGCTGTTGAAATCCTCTCAAGAACAATAATGGGTATCTCATTCAGCCCTGATGGACTGACTGCTGCCAAAATGCATTGTATGTTAGCAATCGTGGATGGGGCCACAAACATCAATTGGGTAGGATTCCTGAAGGCGATTCTGTTACAAGAGCATGTGAAATTCGGTGTGAATAACAAGAGAGAAGTATTTCTGTACAAAAGGATTAGCAATCTGGGCAAAGTAGCTGTCATTCTGAGAGACAGGTTTCCCACTACTCAATGGGACCAGAATGGATTGAAGAATTACAAGGTGTTTATGACCAGTACATCTACCATCTATGGTCCGCCAGATGATGACATGAGAATGATAGTCAGGAAAGGCAGAGGGAAAGAGACTGCCTAATCAGTGTCAGTTCAACCTTCTGCTCAACCACCAAAGAGGAGAAGGGCCTGGACAAAAGAACTGGCAAAGAGGCCAAAGAAAGTGAAACAAGCACATATGAATCTCTTCTTGGAAAAGGAGTCGGATGAAGAAGAAGAAGCAGCCCAGTCTGATGAACAAATGAAATCAGCTGAAAGATCTGAGAGACATGCTTCACAGGTAGAAAGCTCGCTGGAGCAATCTGAAGGAGAGCAAGGAAAAGAAAAGGGAAAGGTAAGATCTCTTTCGCCCCAATCTCGCGCTCAATCACCAGTCAAAACTCTATTTGCCAAGCGCATGACCCCATCTCCATCTCCAACAAGTGAACGAACTAGATCTCATGTTGTGTAACCAGACCTGGCTCAACCGATTACACAACAGCCCACTCATATGACTCCACCAGAAACTTCATCAACTAACGTTCACATCTCACCTGTTTAATCTGAGCATTCAATTCCTGAATCCAGATCATCTAAGACAATCACTGGGAAGATGGTGCGGATGCGAATTGAAAGAGAGATCGATGATCTATATCCTGAGTTGGAAGCCCATCCGACTGTGTGAGAAGATGTGTTGGAGATCCTGACATGGAGAGATCTAAGATTAAAGAACTTCTCGGATTTCATGATTATCATTGAGCTGATGGAAGGTGCTGATGAATTTGCAAATTATGACTTTGACATGAAGAAGTCTGCCCGGGATGGATCACCAGCTGACTTAATCTCTGATGAGGCAGTTAAGGCCTTGGTTTACAGAAAGCTGGGTAAACATCTGGTGATCAATCTGGAGAAAACTGATGTTGAAATATCTTAAAATATGGATACCAAAATGGCTAAGGAAGGAACTGCCGATGATGGTGGTCAGGGTGATGCAGTTCAACACCAACCACTGGAGGTACAACAAACTAACCAAGGACTGGAAGTGGTCAAAACTGAGGCAACTGTTGGAATGGAACCTACTCCACCAATAGGTCAGGCCATGCCAGCCATCCCTTGCTACTCACATTACCTCTGATCAATTACGGGAAATCAGATCTTGCTTTCGAGATCTATTGAAAGAAGAGGTAGAAGGGGTGATGGCAAATGCAGTTGGCAATACTATTAATGATCAACGCCAGTTCTGTATCCGAGATCTAAAGGAGCAGAGGGAATATGCCATTTCGCAGATTGATTCGTTGAGGGCACAGTTCAAGAAAACAGTTGACGAACTGACTGAGGACTTTAAGAAAGCTGTTGATGAGAAGATGGTCCAGATAAAAGATCTAGAAGTTTCTCTTCTAATGGCTACAGATAAACTGGACAAAACTGAGGAGAAATTTGATAAACTCATTCTCACCCTCTCATCGGCAATTGAAACTGCAAAATTTGAGCTAGTCTCCAAGATTCAAGAACAAACTACTCAGACACAAGGGCTTACTGCATCATATCTCAATCAAACCATTGCTATCAGTTTTGGCTCCCTGGCTTCTCACCTCAATTCGCTTTTTGATCAAACCAAAAAGGGGGAAGGACAGGTTGAGAAACCAACTGAATTCATCAGAACTTCAGAAGAACTTATTCAAATAGTTGAAGCATATGGCCAAAGATTAGATCATCTGGATCTGTTTGCAAACGAAGTATCTGGCAAGATGGAAAAATCCAGAGCAAGGAAGATGGCCGGAGGAGCTGGACCTTCCAAGACTAAACTTGTTCCCAAACCTGCTCAAGCCATAAGAATTACAAGGAGCACAACAGGACATATACAAGCTGATAAAGAACTTGCAGTAAGGCTATCTAGGGAACAGATTGCAGAAGAAGCTCGATTAAGTGAGGAAGAGAGGAAAGCAGAAAAATTGGCAGAAGTTGAAGGGTTGAAGAAGAGATATGCTTCAAGAGTCAAGAAAGGCCAAGCTGGGAAACCATTTGTGGAACCTCTGTTGTTAGTAAAGGTTGATGACATCATCCCTAAAACTGTTGCACACGCTGACATATTCGAAGAATGGAGCAAAATCAGAAGTGAATGGCTCTTGGATGCTTTTGTTTTGGACCTTGTGCCAAATGAAGAATCACCAGATGAAGAATTTCTAAACTGGTTGGAGAACAAGCATCCAGAATTCTTAAAGTATCTGAAGAATGAGGCCAGAAAGATCAATGTAAGGATCTCCTATCAAGAATATGAAGTGATGGACTACACAAGAAAGGTGGATGGCTCGTTCGACATACTAGCCTTTCAAAGATTCTACTTTGACATCTTGGGCAAATCACGCATAACTGATCCACAGCATATCAACGATGTAAAATGGAAGTTATATCGTATCTTCAATATCCCACAGGATCTGTGAGAGATGCCAGAAGGGTACAAACCCACAGCCTGATGATCAGAAGATAGTTTTTGTTAGGATCAGGTGAACAGATCAGTTGCAACTGATCTGGTCAGTTCAATC
Organism: Stenogyne calaminthoides; assembly: GCA_037126765.1. NCBI lineage: Eukaryota > Viridiplantae > Streptophyta > Magnoliopsida > Lamiales > Lamiaceae > Stenogyne > Stenogyne calaminthoides. The sequence goes on from JBBCBC010000010.1 coordinate 13,813,219, forward strand.
AGGTGTAACCCGGTATTTACCTGATACGTACAAGTTCATCAGATAAGAAGAATGTCAACCTAAGTTGGTAAAACAAACACTGAATAAGTGTACTTGTCAACCAATGAGAGGAAGACACGTCGGAGCTGACAGTACGGGATTCGGTGGATCACAGTCAAACGGTTAGAAAGGACAAAGAAGCACGCATATGGCCATACCGTCCCTAAACACATCAAATCATGCCTTAAATCTACCAAAAATAGCCTGGAATTCAAATTGCACTCCAACGACACTTTGATTTCAAGGTCTATAAATATGGGATAAAACCTTCCGAGTAAGGTTACGAAAATAATTCACAAGCTCAAGCAAGTTCAAATTTTTCTCACGAAGAACACAGAATCAAGAATATTTTCTAAGTGTTCATCCCATAGTTCTTAGCACAGAAACCTTATTCTTTAGCTTTAGGCTACCCAAATACTAGGATAGATTTCCAGTTGGAACAACTCAAATCTTATACCTAAACCAAAAGTTAGATTAAGTTTTGTTTAACAAGATTTCAGACTAGGGTTTCTAGTTCTGATTTTTGGGATTGGTTGAGTGAGAACTCTTGAAACATTTGTTGTATTGTGTTGGACTAACACATTAATCTAAGTCCAGTTGGTTTAGTGGTGCCCCTGCTGATAGGGAAGAGTGGACGTAGGACAAGTTGTCAGAACCACTATAAAAATCTTGTGTACCTTAATCTGCTTTCCTTACTTTACACTATCTGCACACACCTGTTTAACTTTTGCATGCATATTCTAAGTCTGGATCAGATTTGCAACAAGCAACTGATCTGATCAGTTTGGAACTTTGTCATCTGATCTGATACAGACAACTTAGAACCTGATTTAGTAAACTGGTTTTTCACACGGGTTAAACTTATCTTCCGCACATCAGTTAAGCTGATAGACACTGAACTGATCTGCTCTCAAGGGATCAGTAAGTTGGATATCAGTTTAAACTGATTCACTCACACTCTGATCAGGCAAACTTTCTTTACACACCTGATCCCACAAAAAGGTTTCAGAAGTCTATTCACCCCTCTCCTCTAGACTTTTGCCTCACTAAAACCCGTTCGGGACCTACAACTAATTATTTTTTAAATGAAATACTGGAATGTCGTACGATCATCAAGATGATGTTAATGTGATTGTGGATAACACTGGTGCCATTAATGGTTCAACTGATGGTGATAACACGAACTCTTGTTTAGCTGCGGCTACTCCTCCAAACACTGGAACAAATGTGCCCATTCCTGGAAATTGCCCATTCACTGGAATGGGAATGCCATTGACTGATAACTCCTCTGAGAGTCTGTATGATAGAACGGGCATGCCTTTGACTGGGAGCTAGTATGCTAGAAATATGGGAAATCCATTTACTAGACTGTACACGGGGAATCCTTATCTGGAAAGCCACAATGTCAATCCTTATGTGGGAAACTCTGGTGGGTCCTTAGGGGTAACTGTGTTTCATCCTTTCAGCAACCAAGGACTGTAAGGCCCATGATAGTGCAAAGAGAAAAGCCCAAAAAAATTTCGGGTACTGATTTCAAGAGGTGACAGAAAAAGATGACCTTTTATATGACCACGATCGGTGTGGTAAAGTACCTCAAGGAGGACCGTCTTAAGCTCCCTGCTGATAACGCTGATCAGGCAACAAAAATTACCTATGACACCTGAATCAACGGGGACTATCTGTGCTGGAATTAAATTTTGGGCGGACTGACTGACGCACTATACAATATATACTGCGAACATGACACTTCTAAAGAGCTGTGAAATTCCATGGAGAAGAAATACAAGACGAAAGAAGATGGAACGAAGAAATTCATGATTGCTTCTTTGTATGACTTCAAGATGGAGGACAACAAGTCTGTTGTTTGACAAACCCAAAAACTGCAGCTGATTTTTCATAACATTGCTGTAGAGGGGATGTTGCTGCCAGAACAATTTTTGGTGGCTGTTGTGATTGAGAAACTGCCTTCATCTTGGAAGGAGTTTAAATCTTATGTAGGTCCTGAACGGGTTTCGTGAGGTGGAAGTCTAGAGGGGAGGGGTGAATAGACTTCCAAAACTTTTTCGTGATAAGTGTGTAAGACAGATAAGTGCTGATAGAGTGTGTGTGAGAATCAGTACGATATGATATCCAACTTACTGATTGCTGTGAAGCAGATCAGTTTGGTGTCTATCAGGTCAACTGATGTGAGAAAGTTAGTTTTAACCCGTGTAGAAAAACCAGTTTGAGTAAATCAAATTCCAAGGTTTTCTGATCAGATCAGAGCAATAGCTTGATGCTAATCTAATCTCCTCTTGGAATATGCATGTTAGTTTTACCAAAACAGTTGTGTGCTAAGTGTAAAACATATAAAACAACACAAGATTTATAGTGGTTCGGACCAACTTGTCCTACGTCCACTCTTCCCAGTCCAGGGGCACTTACTTACCAAACTAGACTTAGTTTAACGTGTTAGTCCCAAACAGATGTTTATAGAGTTCTCACTCAACTTATCCCAGAAATCAAGACTAGAAACCCTAGCTTGAAATCTTGCTCACAAACTTAACCTAACACTCGGTTTGGGTAAAGATTTGTATGGTTTCCAACTGGAAATCTATCCTAGTATTTGAGTAACCTAAAGCTAAAGGATGAGATTTCTTGCTAAGAAACTATGGGATGAACACTTAAAATATTTGCTTGAGTTTTTGGTGTTCTTCGTGCGGAAATAGCTTGTTCTTAAGCTTGTGTATTATTTTCGTAACCTTACTCTGAAGGTTTGATCCCATATTTAAAGACCTTGAAATCAAAGAGCCGTTGAAAGTAATTTGAATTTCTGGCTATTTTTGGTAGCTTGCAGGCATGATTTGACGTGTTCAGGGGCGACATGGTTATATGCGTGCTTCTTTGTCTTTTCTAGCCGTTTGAACTCTAAAACACTTTTGTCCTGCAATGTCAATTCCGTACTTACGTGTCTCGCTCTCATTGGTTGACAAGTACCCTTATTCGGCGCTTGATTCACCAACTTAGGTTGACATTCTTCTTGTCTGATGAACTTGTACATTTCAGGTAAATACTAGGTTACACCTGATTGAACTGGCCTGATCAGATGAAACTGATCAGTCTACCTGGTTGAGTCTTCTGATGTAAGTTGTTTTAGCCAAACTTACTGACTCGTCTAATGTTGTCTATATAGCAGGTTATCAAGTCTTGAATCTTCTTACATGATCTTCGTTCTCTTCTTCAGATTAATTCTGATCTGGTAGAAACTGGCAGATCAGTTTCCTGACTTCTGGACGTCGATCTTCTGGTCTTCTTGTCTTCACCTGATCTATATCAGATAATCAGGTATTTCTGATCTCCAGACTCGCATACATATTGAGTTCCCCCTCAATATATGACCTATACTATTACATCAGTTGCTCTATACAGTAATTATCAACTGGTCACCTCAACCTGATTTCTAGATCATCAGTCAGCTAACAGGTATGACTGGTCCTATTAAAAGTGTTTTGGAACTTTCATCAAAACTATAAATTTCCCAACAATTTTCCCCTTTTTGATGAAACCAAAACATTTGAGAAACCAACATCAGTTGATAAACTATAAAGCAGTAAACAACAGATAATCAGAAGACAATGAAATTTTGTCTTAGGATCAGTAAAGTAAACTTTGCATTCATTAGATTTTGTCATTACAGAGTACATTTGAAAAGCTTAAACATGAGGTGCAACTGATCCTAACAAAACTATCTTCTAATCATCAAAATTTGGGTATGTAACCCTCTGGCATCTCTCGCAGATTCTGTTGAACATTAAAGATTCGATATAGCTTCCACTTGACATCGTTTACCTGCTGCGGATCTGTTATGCCTGCTTTCCCCATCATATCGATGTAAAACCTCTTAAATGTCAATCTGTCAAATGAGCCATCCTTCTTCTTTTTCTAGTCCAACATATCATATGGTGGATGTGTGATCTTCGCGTTGATCTGTTTGGCATCATATTCCAGTTCTTTCAGAAATTTGGATGCATGTTCTCCATCCAATTCAAGAATTCTCCATCTGGTGCTTCATCGGTTGAGATGATGTCTAGAACAAATGCATCCAAGAGCCATTATGTTATGATCTTTAACCATTCCCTCATCCTTTCTTCATATTTTTCATTTTTGGGAATGATGTCTTCAACCTTGGTTGGGATCAGGGGCTCAACAATTTTTTTCCCAACCTGACCCTTCTTCTCCTTGGTGGCATACCTTTTCTTCAGACCCTCAGCATCAGTTAGCTTGTCTGATCGCCTCTCTACCTCACTCAGACGAGCTTCTTCATCGAGTTTCTCCTTAGTCAGACTCACTGCCAGTTCTTTATCAGCTTCAATCTGTGTTGTAGCACTCCTAGTTATCCTTTTAGATTGAGTCTGAGCCAGTGGTGGAAGAGGTGCAGTTTTTTATGACCCAGATGGTCCAGCTTTTCTAGTAGTTTGTCTTTGTCTAGACCTCTCCATCTTAGCAGATACTTCATCAACAAACAGGTCTAAATGATCATGTCTTTGCCCATATGATTCAATAGTTTGAATTAGATCTTCTGTTTTAGTGATGATATTAGCTGGTTTCTCAACATGTCCTTCCCCCTTTTTGGTTTTATCAAAAAGAGCATTGACATGAAGAGAGACTTGAGCAATGTGCTCATTAAAAGACGTATTGAATCCACCACTCAACTCATTCAGCGACTTTTTGAAGTGATCCTTCAAGGCTTCAATCTGGGATATGGCAAACTCCCTCTGGTCCTTCAGCTCCCAAATAGAAGACTGACGTTGTTCTGTTATTATGTTGCTAACAGAATTAGCCAATACTCCTTCAACTTCCTCTTTCAACAGATCCTTAAAGTATGATCTGATTTCCCGCAACTGATCTGAAGTAATGTGTGTAGCTGGGATACTTTGTACGGCCTGATCTGTTGGAAGTTGAGTTTCAGTAGACGGTTCAACAGTTGCCTCAGTTGTTTTTGCCTCCAATGGCTGGTCCTGAACCGCATCACCTTCATCGGCAACTCTAGCATCCTGCATCTCGGCATCTTGCTCGGAAGTTCCTTCATTACTTGCCATCATGATCTTCTCCATTAGTTTGCCCAGCTTTCTGTAAATCAAGGTCTTTACTGCCTCTTCAGATATTAGCTCAACTGGTGATCCTACACCAGTTGCCTTCTTCATGTCAAAGTCGAAGTCGGTAAATTCATCTGGTCCACCCATCTGTTCTATTAGAATAATGAAACTGAAAAGTTTTTCAGTCTCAGATCTCTTCAAGTGAGGATTTCCATTACTTCATTCTTTATTCTCGGATGAGTCTCCAACTCCGAATACATTTCATCCAGTTCCCGTTCCACCCTAAGTCTAATCATTGCCCCAGAAATTGAAGTATTTTCTCTAGTGGAAGGACTTCCGAATGAAGTATTTTCACAGGATCAGACATGTACTGAATGTCAGAAGGGAAAACAGGTCAAAGCTTCATTCAAGGGAATTCCCGGACCGGCATCCAGCAGAGTACTGCAGCTGCTTCATATGGATCTATTTGGACCAGTTACACCAGTCAGTCTCAACGGACGCAAATATACTCTGGTAATCATGGATGACTATTCCAAGTTTACCTGGGTTATATTCTTACATAAGAAGAATGAGACGACAACGAAGATACCCGAGCTGCTAAAAAGATTACAAAATGAGAAGGGTGTCAGTGTAGTAAAAATCAGATCAGATAAAGGTACAGAATTTATGAACTCTTTTATTACTGATTTTTGCTCTAAGTTTGGTATACAGCATGAAACATCAGCTGCAAGGACGCCACAACAAAATGGAGTAGCAGAACGGAGGAATAGAACTCTCAAAGAAGCTGCTCGCACGATGTTAGTTGAACATGCAATACCAAACCGTTTCTGGGCAGAAGCAATCAACACTGCATGCCATACTCAGAACAGATATCTTCTGACTAAGGCTCACTACAAAACACCCTATGAACTGTGGAAGGACAGAAAACCTCGTGTTTCTTACTTCCATGTTTTTGGGTGTAAGTGTTTCATACACAACAATGGGAAGAGTCAGTTGAAGACTTTTGAGGCCAAGTCAGATGAGGGTATATTCTTAGGATATTCCTCATCTAGCAAGGCTTTCAGGGTTTACAACAGACGAACCCTACTTGTGGAAGAAACACCCCATGTAGTCTTTGATGAAGCATCTTCTGAACAAGAGAAATCTGCCTCAGAACAAGATGTACCTGATCAACCAGTACCTGATGCTCAGAAAATGGATCAGCTAATGATCAAGGAAAAAGAATGAGAAACCGTAATAAAGATACATTCCAGATCTAGGTGATTCACGGATCATTCAGATCCTAAGGTACTAAAACTCGTTCGGTGAAGAAGCCGATCTGGTGAGATAAGATCAATCGAACCATCCGGTTCGGGGGAACACTGAAGTTCCTAACGAACGGACATCAAAGACATGATGAGTCCAACATCAGCTGAGACATGTTCTTATCAAGTGGATCATAATTCTGCACCACTCCCAGTCATTAGTAATGAACCTTTATCAGAAATGGATGATGTTCTCCAAACCGAGCTTAAATCGAGCGAAGGACGGATAACCGGTCATCCGGTGATCCGATCATCGGAGACCCATCCGATAAAGTTAAAACTAGACATCAGATTGGTGAAAGTTCCATGTATTGCTGTTATTTTTCTATGAAGGAACCATCCACAATAGAGGAAGCTCTACAAGACGCAAGCTGGATTCTAGCCATGCAGGAAGAGCTTGAACAGTTCGACAAAAATCAAGTTTGGGAACTGGTAGACAGACCAAATCATCAAGACGTAATTGGCACGAAGTGGGTTTTCAAGAACAAGAGAGATGAGAAAAATGTCATCACGAAATAAGGCAAGACTTGTTGCTAAGGGGTATTCACAATCAGAAGGAATTGATTATGACGAGACCTTTGCACCGATCGCCTCGCTTAGAAGCCATTCATTTGTTTTCGGCATATGCTTCCCACAGAGGGTTCATTTGTGTATCGGATGGACGTAAAGAGTGCATTTTTAAGCGGGGTACTAGCGAGAGGAAGTTTATGTCGAACAACCTCCGTGCTTGAAAAAGAACAACCAAGTGTACCATTTACTTAAAAGCTCTTTATGGTTCGAAACAAGCTCCTCGAGCTTGGTATGATACACTCTCTCAGTTCTTGATCGACAGTGGGTTCACTAAATGAACAGTGGACAGAACCTTATTCAGAATAGAAGATGGAGAAGATATTCTGATGGTTCAGATCTACGTGGACGACATCATCTTCGGATCTCCTAACAAGAGTCTATGTGAAAAATTCAACAAGCTGATGCAAGGGAAGTTCGAGATGTCCATGATGGGACAGATGAATTACTTTTACGGGTCTCGGTGAAGCAAAGTCTTGAATGAATATTTATCTGCCAAGCGAAGTACACTAGGAATTTATTGGCTAAGTTTGGAGTTCAAAATTGCAAGGAAGCCAAAATTCCTATGATGACTGGATTCAAGATGGATCCAGATGAGGATGGTCAAAAAATAAATCAGAAAGAATATAGGGCTCTCATTGGATCTCTCATGTGACATGACCGCAGCCGGACCGGATATCACCTTTTGCGAAAGAGGTGTATGTGCGATTCGAGGCAAATCCAATGCAAAGCCACCTAGAAGCAGCTAAGCGGATTCTTAAGTATCTGAAGGGGATAGTAAACCTTGGTTTATTTTACCCATCAGATGATAATCTAGAGCTTAGTGGGTATTCTGATTCTGATTATGGAGGTTGCAAGATTGACAGAAGTCAACCTCGGGGAACATGTCGGGTTTTAGGAAGTAAACCGATCTCGTGGTTTTCAAAAAGCGGGACATCGATTTCGACATCTACTCTTGAAAGGAATATATGGTCGCGAGGAAGTCGTTGCTCCCAACTACTCTGGCTTAGTCAGCAGCTGAGGGATTATAACATCGTAGCTAAGAATGTACCAATATTCTGTGACAGTAATAGTGCTATTGCAATCACTCAGAATCCTGTTCTACATACAAGATGCAAGCATGTGGATGTCAGACACCATTTTATAAGAGATCATGTTGAAAAGAAGAATATCAGAATGGAAAAGATTCACACTGATTTACAGAAAGCTGATATTCTAACCAAGCCACTAGCTGAGATTAGATTCAGAGAATTGTGTAATGAGCTAGGGCTTCTGGATCTTGGAGAAAAAGCACCTAAAATGATTGATGGATTGTTCTCCAGAACCAGCTGGTTAAGAGACTAACCAGGCTGAAAGGAATCAGTTGAGTTTGGTATCTCAACTGATCAGAAGATCAGTCAAGGAATTGATGAGAGAAATCGATCAGATTTACGAGTTATCAGATTAAAGGAACTGATTAGATTTAAGGTTTATCAGATTAAAGGAAACGCACAATTTAAAAGGAATATCTGATTAAATCAGTTGGGTTATTTTACATCTTTGTAAGTCGATTTAGCTGATATTCAACAAGCAAGATTCGCAGATTAAAGCCTACAATCGCATAAGAAAGCAGAGAATTTACACAACAATGGAATAATAGAACTTTTCATTGATAAAGACCCGAAGGTCAGATTACATTACAAGATACAAGTACAAAGGACCCGGAGGTCAGTACATAAGTCATAACCGAAAACCCTAAACCTATAACCCTAAACCCTCATCCTAACCCAAGAAGAGCAGGGGAGAGAGAGAGATTTTAAATCTGATGCTCTCATTTTTCACCACTTAACAAGGGTGAGAAAGGCTTTAAAATAATCCTAAAGCCTCTCGCTGAAGCTAAAATCAATGGAGCGAGAGAGGCCTTGATAGGATTTATAAGCCAGGAGCCCTTAGACCTGAAGTCAATGGACTCTCCAGCTGTTAAATGGAGCACATGTGCCAAGAAATTGGTTCAAAGACCTTATGGGCACATGTGTTACATGTAAAAATTGAGTTGATATACGAAGATCAGCTGTTGTCTGATCAAGACCGTATATCAGACTCATGTTTTATATCAAACTGAGTCTGTTGATGCTGGTTACGTCATAACGATAGACACACAAGGTGCATACGGTTAGGAGAAGTGTCTTCTCAGTTGCGACAGCAGATCCGCCGCCGTGGTGGTAAAGGAGCTTGGCAACAATTGTATGTGAAATCTTTGATGACGACGAAAATAGTGATAAGGCACACAAAGGGTTGATTTGAGAAGCTGAAATCATTGAAAAAGGGGTAAAGGTGTTTGCCGGAAGTTTCACCGGAAATAAGGGTTCACCAGAATGCATGTTTTTACAAAGAAAGATAAGTATGGTGAATGGGTTATGTTGTGTAAAACATTGGTCCAATTTATAGAGGCCAAGCAAGGGTGCAAATGCAAATTTGATTTCAAAAAGCCTTTTAGAGAAATTTGCATCACAAGGACATGATGTAGAAATCACGATCGATAATTGGATAAATTTACTAAGCAGATTGACATATCAAGATATCTGAGGCGATAATTACAAGATGTCAAATTGCACCAACTTAGGGAATAGAGACTACTATTCTAGACTAAGTTTTTGGCGGTAACACTTATCCCAAGAATTGGTTTGATTCGAGAAGAATCAGATTAGGTCAACCAAAATCGATTACACTTAAACCGACGATAAGGAAGATCAGTTGAACTTGAAACCTCAACAAATCGGATATATCGATCTATGAGAAAGCGAAATATCGGTTGAAGGGGGGAACTTCAACCGATCGAGGAGGATCGAAGGAAATCGGACACAAAATGAAACGGATCGGTTGAAAAGAACGGTTTGGGAAATTATAAGGTTTAGTAAAACTAAGATCAACAAGTGGAATCAACTTCAAGTGGTATTGACTGATTACTATATCAGCCAATCAGATACGCCTTTCTTTTCCCTTGTTATTTGCTTATTCATCGGATTTTATCTGTTTATTTACCTTCATCAGACGATTACTGTGTGGACGTATCCCCTGCAAATCATTTAATGCGGACGTGGGGTACATGTATTAATTGCTACAAAAATGGGCTTTTAAATCCAAAAGGTTTTCGTACGTGCTTTTCCCAACCATTCGATCAAAACCGCTTAATCTGGATCGTCTAATCTTTTCAAACGGTTGATCTTCCAAATCTTGTCTTTTTCCCTCCTCATCTTTATAAGGTTCATCAAAAACCCTACCAGAGTTTTCCAAATCACAAACCTGCGTTTTATTTTCTGAAAACTCTCCAGATTACTTCTTTGCGATTCAAAGTGTTTTTCTTAAAGTCTCAAATCCGAAAAACAGAATCTGGTAATTTCTGATAATTTGATGAATCATTCTTTTAAAACCATTGATCTTAAAGATCTTGTCAATCGCTGATATCCTGTATTGTGTTTTATTGTTTCTTGATTTCCGCTTATGTGATATTCTTAGTATTTATGCACAATTTTAACCAAATCTATCTTATCTGTAGATGATCACTCACGGTATGGGTAAAATAATGTGCAACTATACGGAACTGACATTAAGGATTGTCGAGGACAAGTTCATACAATTTGGGGTGACAAAGGATCCGTAATCAATGGAAGTAGAGGAAATTTCAAGAAAGGGACTTGAGAAATATTGGCCGCTTAACGCAATCCAAAGGATGATAAGATGAAGCCCTCAAATTCGTAAGGAATTTAAGGGTGGATCAGATGCTCCAGAGAAGAACTACTTTTCGACAAATAATGGGAGAAGAGATCGACCGACGAATGAGGATATAACTCGTCTGTTCAAAGCCTACCAAAAGGACGAATCTACCTTTGCTCACTCTGAGGAGAATCAAGATGATTTGATAAACGAAGCTCATCGAGAGAGAGGCCGACAAACATCATACGTCAGGCTTTGTCGAGTTAATGCTCAAGAGGAAATACCGATTGTTGTTTGATATTTTGTCAAAAACAATTATGGGTATTTCATTCAAAGCCCAGATGCTCTTATCGGTCAAACAGACAAAGATGGTCAGCAATAATTGATGAAGCCAAGAACATCAATTGGCATGGGTTCCTAAAGGCTATTCTACTCCAAGAACATGATAAATTTGGAGTTGATGAGTGGAGGCAGGTCTATCTGAAGAAGAGGATCAGCAATCTCAACAAGGTTGCAGTTATCCTACAAGACAAAATGTCAAATGCCAGATGGGAACATAATGGACTAAAGCCCTACAAGGCATTCCTCTCCACCACTTTAGCCATATTTGGGCCACCAGACGATGATATGCGGCCAACTCCCCCAAAGACTAAGAAAGGAAAAAACAAGGAAGCAACTTCGTCTACACCAGAAGCCCCACGAAGAAGAAAAGAAAACTGGTGAAGGTCCAGGAAAAGAGGCCGAAGAAGGCGAAGCAAGCCTCCATGACTCTGATGCTAGAAGATGAGTCAGATGAAGAAAGAGCGCCAAATCAGTCTGTTGCACCACAAAAATCAGGTGAAAAATCAGACAGGCAGGCTTCTCAAGCTGAGAGCTCGCCAGTTCATTCTGAGGAAGAAGCACTAGACGAACGATCTTCTTCTCCTACAACTCGAGCTGATTTACCACTCAGACTAATGGCTGCTGAGCATGTCTCTCCTACTCTTCCACCTCCCCTGAACTCAAACTACATCGGTCGCGAAACTCAAACTACATCGTTAGCTTAAACTGAAATCGCAACAGTTCGCGAAACCGAAACCTTACATTGTGGAACCAAAGAATCGCCTCCACGCAGTAACCTCTGCAGTCGAGCCTATCGACAACTTCCACCTACTCAAGCACCACCGGAACCCTCCACATCTCATCAACAGGAATCGGGATGACAATTTCGAAGTCTAGATCATCAAAGACCATCACAGGAAAATAGTCGTAATGCAAATCGAACGAGAAATTGATGAGATGTATCCGTAATCTGGTCGCCCATCCCGCTATTAGAGAACAAGTTATGGAGATCCTCACCGAGAGATCTCTCATTAAAAAGCTTCTCGATTTTATAATGATTATTGAGCAAATGGGCGGTGCTGATGAGTTTGCAGATTTTGATTTCGATATGAGGAAATCTGCTAACGTAGGATCACCAGCTGAGCTAATAACTACTGAATCTATCAAAGCTCGATCCGCGAAGCGGGATTGGTGAACAAGGCGAACCGAGATCGCTCAAGAAGCTTCAGGCAGATGCTACAATGAAGGATCTGGAGCTGCCGATGATAGTGGAACTGTGTCCGCAGTTCATGACCAACCCTTTGGAGGCACAAACAATCGAGACCGATCAAGTGACGCAAAACATTCCAACATCACATATAACCGCTGATCAACTTCAGGAGATCAGATCATGTTTCAAAGATCTCCTGAAAGAAGAAATTGAGGGAGTGGTAGCTGATCAGAGGCAGATTGGCCTCAAAGAAATAACAGATCAAAGGGAATTGGCTATTTCCCAGATTTGCGGCGATCAAAGATCGGGTTCTCCCAAACTGCGGACCACCGTGATCTGCCGATCTTATAAAATCATTTGGATGACAAGTTGATTCGGTGGATCAACAACAAGTTTTTTTTCGATGCTCACCGAAAAGCTCGATTTGACAGAAGACAAACTTGACAAACCGATCTTTACATTTTCTTTACGCCATCGAATCTGTCAAGACCGAAGCCGATCTCGAAGGTTCAACTTTAACCGCTCCAGTTCGTGCTTATCATTGCGAGATCTCAACAGGCAATATCGATCGATTTTGGTTCCCTAACTTCCCACCTCACGCCGCTTTTTGATCAAACCAAAAAGGGAAGAAGGACGGATCGAGAAACCAATCGACATGATCGAACAATGAAGATCTAATTCAGATTTGTTAGCCTATGGACAAAGACTAGACCATCTGGATCTCTTTGCCAATGAAGTCTCTGAAAAGATTGAAAAATCAAAGGCAAGAAAGGTAGCTGCTGCGGGTGCTGGGACATCACAACCTGTACCAGCTACTCAGACTAAAATAGTCACAAGAAGCACAATAGCCAGTGACAAAAGCCGATAAAGAATCGCCGAGAATCGCCCAAAGAGCAAAGTTGCGGAAGAGGCCCTAAAAAAAGCGAAGAAGAAAGAAGGGCGAAAAAAATTGACAGAGGCGTAAAATCAAGAAAAAATTCGGATCGAGAGCGAAGAAAGGAAAATTTGGAAAATCTGTGCGTAACCTCTCACCGCCAAAAAGAGTTGATGAGATCATTCCAAAAATCGCCGCACATGCTAAGAGGTTTGAGGAATGGAACAAGATCAGAAGTGAATGGCTTCTGGATGCTTTTGTCCTTAATCTTGTTCCACGAGAAGAATCTCCAGATGATGAATTCCTCAACTGGTTAGAAAATAAATATCCAGATTTTCTGAAGTATCTGGAAAATGAGGCCAAACTTATCAATGTAAAAATATCTCGCCAAGAGTATGATCTGTTGGATTACTCGAAGAAGGCAGATGGCTCATTTGACAGACTTGCATTTCAGAGATTCTACTTTGACATCCCGAGCAAAACGATATATAATCGATCCTCGCCGGACCAATGATGTCAAATGGAAACTATATCAGATCTTCAACGTACCTCACGATCAAAGAGAGATGCCAGAAGGATACAAGCCTAAAGAGTGAAGAATCAGAAGACTTCTCAGGATCAGCTGTTTTTAAATTCAAACTTTTCTGATGTAACATGTAATCGACATATCTAATGAGAAAAGTTTATTTTTTCGATCCTAAGACAAAATCTCATTGTCTTACGATTATGTGCTCTTTTCTTTTTCTATATTTATCAACTGTGTTTGGTTTTCTCGGTGTTTTGGTTTTTATCAAAAGGGGGAAATTGTTGGGAAATTTATAGTTTTGATAAAAGTTCGTAAACACATGTAATAGGACCGATCGGACTGTTAATCGATCGATGTTTATATTACCGTTTATAGAATACCGGTTGATAATTATCAGTATAGAACAACCGATGTAATAGATAGGTCACATATTGAGGGGAACCTCAATATGTATAAGTCCGATCCGAAAATCCAAAGAACAAATTGATATCCCACAGCCGGAATCGCTAGAGAAGAACGAAGATCGATCGATCCGATCTAGTCGATATCTCAAATTGAAGTCATAAAGTCAAACTCGAATACTTGAAGATCGATGACTTCCGTAAGATCGGACGGAAGACCTACATCACCGAAGTCGCTAGTTGAAGCTAAGTCAACCGCACCGAAGACTCCATCGTAGACCGATCGGGCTTCCGATCGACAAAGTCACTCTCCGTGAAAAACCGATGTTTCACCTAATCATACGCCTATGATCCGAACAAGAAGAATGTCAACCTTAGTTGGAAGAAAAAACACCGAAAAGTGCGCTCGTTAACCAATAAGAACAAGACACGATGATCGGAGCCGACACTCAAGCGGATTTGATGTTGCTCTTCTAACGGCTATAAAATACAAGTTCACGCTTTTTGGCCATGCCGCCTCAAGACGCCACATCAATCCGCGCAAACTCATTTAATATAGCCGAAATTCAAATTGCTCTCCAACGGCTCTTTGATTTCAAGGTCTATAAATATGGGATCACACTTCAGAGTGAAACACGGAAAACACCGAACAATCAAGAAGCTCAAGCAATTATCGATTTCCGCATCGAAGAACACGATCAAGAAGATTATTTTATCAAGTGTTCATCCCATAAGTTCTTAGCATAGAAATCTTTTCATCTACCGATAGGCTACCTTAAACACTAGAAAAGATTTCATAGTTGGAACTAAAACAATCTTATCCAAACCCAAGTTAGGTTAAGTTGTTTAGCAAGATTTCGAGACTAGGGTTTCTAGTTTCGATTTAAGGATCGGTTGAGTGAGAACTCCTTAAATATCTGTCGATTATCTTGTGTTGAACTAACACATAAAACTAAGTTCGATTGGTTAAGTTGGTGCCCCTTGTGATAGGGAAGAGTGGACGTGGGACCGGGTTTGTCCGAACCACTATAAATCTTGTGTGCCTTTACCGCTTTGATTAACTGTCTACACAATTGCACACAACCTTTAAAGCAAGATACATATTCTAAGTTGAGATCGGCTAGAACCAAGCTTCGATTCGATCAAGCTTGACTCTTCAGTCAACTGGTTAAAACACTAACTTTGGAATCTGATTTATAAAAACTGGTTTTTCACGGGTAAAACTTAAGCTTCCGCACACATCAGTTAAACTGATAGTTACCGAACTAATCTGCCTTGAGCGATTAGTAAGTTGGTTATCGCCCAAATCGATTCACTCGCAAGACTCGATCAAAGCTAATCGCCCACACACGACCGCAGAAAAAGTTTTGTAAGTCTATTCACCCTCCTCTAGACTTACGCCTCACTAAACCCGATTCGGGACCCTGATTTGATTTGATAAATGTAATAGACTATTCTAGATCTAGGTTTATTTATTTTTTGTAAATAAATTGTAACCGGATCGGGAATGAAGAGACGAAGAATTAAAGGACTAAAATCTAGAACAGTATGCGGGCGGCGCTGGTATGTATTTAAGCACGCGACGGGCAAGAGGAAAGGGCCGTCGCCGAAGCCCAGAGTAGGAAAAGGTATGCACAAGACGGGCGGACGCTAAAGTGATGCCGTCGCGGCGCGCAACCCGTTGCTGCGGGCAGCGGCCCGCTGGTAGTCTTATGGGACGCTGGGCCGCTGTCGCGGGCGAGGCGGAGGCGATGCTATATGAGATATCTTGCGTGGATCTGCGCGTCCGCGTGGAGTAAGCCGCCGACGCTGCCGCGTTGTCGCCGACGATTACGGCAGGCGGCGTGTCGAGAGGCTTGGCGTGGGCAACCCGCCGGGCGGTGCCGTGTGGTCCAGGGTTAAGCGGCCGCCGGATGCGGCGTGCATCCGCCGCGAAATGCTGGCGTGGCATTTCGAGACGAAGTTTTTTTTCGAGACGAACGAGTGGGAGAAATTTGAGACGTGTTTCTTCAAGATCAAGTCAAGAAAAATCAAACCATGACAATTGGATAATTTGTGCCCAATATGTTTATTTTTCTATTTTTCTTGATTTATTTGTGTTATCTTATGCTTTATTTAATTTGTTTAAATGTGTTTGCATGAGGGTTGCCAAATGGAAAAATCTCACCTTCAAAATTACTAAGTATGTTTAAACAATTAATTGACAATTTTATTCCGGATAATAAAATTGAATTAATTTTGACCTCCATGACTTATTTATTTGTGAATTCTTTTGGAGAAATTCCCCCAACGGGACGGTCAAAAGATAACTTTTCACATGAATGAATTCCAAACGAATGATTGTGGGTTATTACTAGTGGCGACGATGACCCTCCCAACGAGGCTCGATCAAAGCGAAATAATAATCCTGTATTTAATCATGGTTATTACTTAGGTATAAAATTGATATGTAAATACTTCCCCGAAGTCCCTGTCAATTTTATATTGGTCAAGTGGGAGCCAACTATTAATCTCGATATTAAAGGTTTGTAACTGTTCTTGTTTGTAACCTGCTTGAATGTGTTTAAATAATGACCCACCCAACGTGGCTTATTTAAACTGTTTTGAGATGTTGGCTGATTCATGTTCATATTTTTTTTTTGAGATTTTAATATGAAGCATGTGATCGAACCTTGTGATATACTTGTGCTATTGCATATAGTTGTTTATTTCAGTTCAGCATGTCGTTACCTTTTAATCCACTGTTATTATACTTAAAGTCAATACAATATGAATGGAAACTATATTGGAAACAAAAAATTATAATTGTGCTAACTGCACAAAAGCACAAATGGATTTTTGGCACACCAAAATCAGATGAGCCAACTGACGAGTCAAAACATGCGAAACTCGTCAGATCACCTTGCGAGAGATGTCGTCGCTGAAAATGGTGGAGGGCAAACCCGTAAGGGATTACGTCCTCAAAATAGATGGCCCATCTGAACAAACTTGAGATTCTAAGTGCAGATTATGATCTGGAGACTCAGATGAATTTGGTACTTCACTCTCTGCCCAAAAAGTTTTTGAGCATTTTGGCCTCGCTAGCTAATTTGTTGCAAGCTTTTGGTCTCGGCAGAAATGATGATAAGGCACCAAACTCAAGCTTTGACGGCAAGTGGTCCGTCTTCATCTTCTAGGCCAAGGGTAGGCAAGATAAAGAAGAGGACCAAAGGCCATAAGCAATAAAACTCAACTGTTGCCAAAGGCAATGGTAAGATGAGGAATGTTTGTTGTGTCAAGGAAAATCCAAAGAGGAAGTGCTTAAGCTGCGGTGAGAGAGGACAATGGAGGTTTTGCCTGTTCCAACCCCAAAAGGGATGGAAAGAAAGGTAATTCTCACGCACTAGTTGTTGAAACTTGTTTAGCGGCGTATACTTCTCATTCGTGGGTGGTTGATACGAGATCCACTAATCATGTTGGCTTCACGGGTTCAAAATGATCCGGCAACTTAGTGGGAGTGAGATCCTCATCACACTGGGCGACGTTACGAAAGTAGAAGTCATTGCAATGCTACGTAAGTGGCAGATATTGAAATGCTACGACAGTAACGATTATTGCAATACTACCCAAGTAGCAGACATTGCAATACTACATGAGTAGTAGTTAAAGCAGTAGGAGAAGTGCACCTATCTTTTGAAGATAAATTTTTTTTTTGAGATTATCTTTATGTTCCCAGTTTTAGAAAGAATTCACTTTCAGTTTCTAAAATTCGATTAAAGGACACTAATTTTCTTCTAATAAGAATGACATCATTTTTGAAATGATGAGTGTATCTGTTACGGGACATTGATGGAAAATCTCTATACAATCAACTATTTCCGACAAAAGAAAGCATGAACGAAACATTTCTTTGGCATCTAAGATGAGGTCATATAAATCCAAAGAGGATCCAAAGGTTGGTGAAAGATGGTTCACTGGAGCGTCTCCAAGTTGAACAAATTCCAACCTGCGAATCATGTTTGGAGGGTAATATGACCAAGAGGGCATTTGGAGCCAATGGGGAATAGGGCCAAAGAAGTGTTAGAGATCGTTCACACAGATGTATGTGGTCCAATGTCAACCAAAACAAGAGGAGGTTATGAGTATTTTTATTGATGATTACTCAAGGTACGGTTACATTTCCTTATGAAGCATAAATCTGAGACCTTTGAGAAATTCAAAGAATTTAAGGCTCAAACAGAGAATCATAGGGAAAAATGTATCAAGTCTCTACGATCTGATCGTGGAGACGAATACCTCAGCGATGAGTTTTTGAACTACTTATCTGATGAAGGGATTGTATCCCAGCTCACTGCACCCGGAACCCTTCAACAAAACGGGGTTGCAGAGCGAAGAAATATAATTCTTTTGGAAATGGTTAGATCAATGATGAGTTATGCGGATCTTCCCGAGTCGTTCTGGGGTCATGCCTTGGAAACAACGACTTATTCTGAACTTGGTGCTATCCAAATCGGTTCCCAAAACTCCCAAAGAATTGTGGACCGGGCGCAAGCCTAGTATGATACACATGAGAATTTGGGGGTGTCCGGCCTACGTGTTGGACAAGGAAGCTGGTAAATTGGATCCTCGGTCAAAATTAAGGTTGTTTTGTAGGATACCCCGAGGGAACAAAAGGGTGTATGTTCTATAGTCCCGAAGATCAAAAGGTGGTCATAAGCACCCATTTTAGATTTTTGGAAGACTGTATGAACCAAAGAAAACCCAGAAGTGAGATTACCTTAAATGAGCTTAGAGGGCAAACCTCAGTGCCAACTGTACTAGATGACATACCAAACGATACGTTTTCACAACTGGAGCCTCGTCGTAGTGGGAGGGTTGTTAGACAGCCCGAGAGATTCATGGGAATAGGAGAGTCCTCGGACTTGATTCCCGGACAGGTCGAATCAGACCCATGGACATATGACGAGGCACTCCAAGATAAGGATGCAGATTCTTGGCAAACAACAATGAAAGCCGAAGTGGGTTCTATGTTTCATAATAGAGTGTGGGAGCTAGTCGAACCACTTAATGGGGTCAAACCCATTAGATGCAAGTGGGTATATAAGAGGAAAAGAGGACCGGATGGGAAGGTTGAAACCTTTAAAGCAAGACTAGTGGCGAAAGGTTATACTCAGTAAGAAGGGATCGATTATGAGGAAACTTTTTCGCCCGTAGCCATGCTTAAGTCCATCCGTATTCTCTTATCGATTGCTGCACATTTTTACTTTGAAATCTGGCAAATGGATGTCAATACAGCTTTCCTTAACGGAAGTCTTGATGAAGAGATTTATATGCAACAACCCCAAGGTTTCATTGAAACAGGCCAAGAACACCTAGTTTGTAAGCTCAAAAGGTCCATTTACGGACTCAAACAGGCATCCAGAGCTTGGAACCAAAGTTTTGATCATGTAATAAAGTCTTATGGGTTTGATCAAAACGAGTTTGAAAGTTGTGTGTATAAAAAGCGTGTCGGAACTGCATTGGTATTCTTAGTACTGTATGTAGATGACATTGTGATCATCGGGAACGATGTGAAGGTATGATCAGACGTAAGGGCATGGTTTTCAAAACAGTTTGATATGAAAGACTTAGGGAAAGCTGGACACATCCTTGGGATCAAGATCACTCGAGATCGCAAGAAAAGGATGATCTGGTTATCACAAGTTTCATACATAGACACTGTCTTGAAACGCTTCAGCATGCAAGATTCCAAGAAAGGATTCGTACCTTTCAGACTTGGAATCCATCTATCCAAGAAAATGTCCCCTAAGACGAAAAAGGAGATAGATGACATGAAAGGCATTCCTTGTGCTTCGGCTGTCAGAAACCTTATGTATGCAATGCTGTGTACGAGACCGGATATTTGCTTTGCCGTAGGCATGGTAGCAAGATATCAAAGTAACCCAGGGAAAGAGCATTGAACGACAGTTAAAAACATTCTAAAGTATCTGGAAAGAACTCGGGATAGAATGTTGATTTATCAATCAGATACTCCAATCCCCATCGGCTACACGGACTCGGATTTCCAATCAGATTTAGATTCCAGTAATTATCTGCCTCAGTTAGTGTGTTTCCATTTGGGAAGTGTAGCCATGAAATGGAAGAGTGTGAAACAAAAATGCATCACTGACTCAACCATGGAAGTCGGGTAAGTATCTGCTTGTGAAGCAGTGAAAGAACCGATTGGGCTCTAGATCTTCTTAGTGGACTTGGATGGTGTTCTGAATTTGTCTAGCAATATATGCTAAGGGCAGTTGCAAAGTCAAGAGAACCACGAGTCCACGAGTCAAACAAGCACACTAAAGGAAAGACATCTTATACGAGAAATCGTTAAGAGAGGAGATATAGATGTGGCAAAGATAGCGTCTGAGGACAACCTAGCAGATCCATTCACAAAGAGTCTGCCTCTGAATACATTCGAGAGACATGTGGGTGGAATGGGTGTCAAGACCGTTGTCAATCTGCTTTTAGTATAAGTGGGAGAAATTATTAGGTTCATGTAGGTGACATTAGATGTCACTGACTACGCGAGACATGTTGTAGTATACTTAAAAGCAGACTTTGAGTATAAGTGGGAGATTGTTGGAATTATACTGAAAAGTATGCTTTTTACTTTGTATAATCTAAACCTAATTTTTTCGGACTTATTTCTTGAAATAAATTGTTTATCATCGATGCTTTAAATATGATTGAATGTTACATATATTTCTTGCATAAACTGTTCAATAATTAAATGACGTGTTACATTGTAGTTAATTTAGTGATACCGGATCACGAAGATTAAATTAACGGTCCCTTGTAACTAAAAAAGTACGCCATTCATTTACCTAGATGGAAATGAACAACCCATCGCGAAAGGTTGAGGTGTAAGGCTCAGATTGGTTTGTCTTGACCAAGAGATTACACTAGTGCATGACTGATGCACTGAATAGGACCTACAGGAGGATAAATTCTTCAGAACTGAATAAGGAAGAATTAGACCTCAGTGGTTCGTTGTTTCTTAATCTTCGTTCCTTAAATAGGATCACGTGGGATTGGTAACTATTACTTTGACTTATCATGGGTAGCGAATCAAAGAGATTCAATACTTTTTATCTTGGGCAATATTATTAGTCACATGTGATTGCTAAGATTTAATATGAAGAATCATGTGCAAGTACGCTTGTTCGATTTGCCCTCTTGGGAGGTTCATAAGTTTTATCATATCAAATCTTGCAAGTGGAATTAGTTTCCGGTATGGATAATAATGTTGAACCGTTCCTCGACCAAGGATAATAGATGTTAATTAACGGAAAGCTATTTCAGTGGCTTGAATTAATTAATGGGCTAGATAATCTTAAACACCGCAAATAATGACCGGGAGCCATATTGACTGTAATATGGGTTAAGATGGATAGTGCAATATTAATTATGTAGTGGGATTAATTAATATTTATGGGCTTGAATTATATTGCGGCTCAATATTAGATATCCAAGGTCCATTAGAAGGTTCAATCTTAATTCTCCTAAAGGCCCCCTGAGTTGCCCAACATATAGTCCATTAACTGAAAAGGTGATTAAAATAAAATAAATATTGTTGCTTAATTTTTCCTAAATATTTCGAAATTATAGATATATTAGGGAGAAAGATTTTCTTTGAATTTTGTTGTGGAATGAAGATATGTATTCTTGGAATACAAGATTATCTCATTAAATTCAAGAAATCTCCCACTTGGTTATCTACATAGAATTTTCAAAAAATTTAAGATAATGGGCAAGAAAGATTTTCTTGAAAAGATATTATGGAAGATATGTATTTCTTGAAATACAAGAATATCTCATAAATTCAAGAAGATCCAAATCTTGGAATCTTGCATCATTAATTTCGAAAAATCCATAATTAGAGGAGGTGGGATTTTGTGGAATATTTTAATTATGGGAAAAAGAATATAGGAGATATATTCAAGATTTCTTGGTGATCAAGAAAAGACTTTTCCCACATTGATTTTCTACTAGAAATTTCGACCACTCCTCTCCTATAAATAGGGGATGATTGTTTCATTCCCAAGTACAATTCCATGTGCTGGAAAAATTAGCAAATCCACATAAGTGGTGCAACAAAGTTTATTTTTTCCTTTTGTTAATTGTTCGACAAGTGTCCTTCCACCGGATAGTTGAGCAAGGGCTAAGGGAATACTTGGGAAGTCCTTTTGGCTAGTCCGTCCAACCGAATTCACTGCCATCCCGAGAGGTAAGTTCACTTAAACCCATAGATTCCGCATGCGTAGGTTTTACGTGGCTTATTATATGCATGATATGTTGTTGCAATTATTATTTGAATTAATATAGGATTAATTCATGCTAGTAATAATTAATGATTTAAATTTGTATTTAAATATTCACCCCGAATAGATCTGTGCAACTCATTCCCCAACACTGTGACCACATCTTCAGCGGCATTACATACCGGAGTCTGAACTGGTGTATGTTCAGATTGGTCAGCTTCAGTGTGTTGGCTTTCCTTCAGTGGAGAATTATTGTCCTGAGTTTCACCATCCTGAGTGTTTCCATCCTGAGCTTCTTTATCTGAGTCAGAATCACTCCATTCATAGAAAGTGATTGACTTCTTCTTTTCAGGCTCACAGGATGTTTTATCCTTCTTCTTCAGGCTTAGTCTGGTGATTCTCTTGATCAAATCTCCTGAGTCAGGTTCCTGTTTCTTCTGTACACAAGTAGACTCATCAAAAACAACATGAGGTGTTTCTTCCATAATAAGAGTCCTACAGTTGTAAACTCTGAAGGTTTTACTGACTTCAGAATATCCTAAGAATATCCCTTCATCAGCTTTGCTATCAAAAGTCTTCAACTGATCTCTACCATTATTGTGTATGAAACACTTACAACCAAACACACGAAAGAAAGAAACAAGAGGCTTCCTTTCATTCCACAGCTCATAAGGAGTTTTTCCTTGATTCTTGGTCAGCATGGATATGTTCTGAGAGTAGCATGCAGTGTTGATAGCTTCAGCCCAAAATCTCGAAGGAATATCAGCTTCAGCAATCATTGTTCTTGCAGCTTCTTTCAGAGTCCTATTTCTTCTTTCAGCAACACCATTTTGTTGCGGGGTCCTTGCAGCTGATGTTTCATGAGCTATTCCATTTGCTGCACAATAATCAGATATAATATGATTGATAAATTCAGTTCCTTTATCTGATCTGATTTTGACCACACTCAGATTATTTTCAGTACTGAGTCTTTTCAGTAGTTCTGGCAGTTTTGTCTGGGTCTCTTTCTTACTGAGTAAGAATATGACCCATGTGTATCTAGAGTAGTCATCAACTACCACCAGTGTATATTTTCTGCCATTAGTGCTCACAGGTGTTACTGGACCAAAGAGATCCATATGTAACAATTGTAGTATTCTGTCAGTAGAAACATCTACTTTGCTTTTGAATGATGCTATGATTTGTTTTCCTTTCTGAAAGGCATCACATACATGATCTTTACTGAACACTTCATTGGGTAACCCCCTCATAAGAGCTAATCTTGCAAGTTTGTTCAGGGGTTTGAAGTTTAAGTGATTCAGTCTTTTGTGCCACAACCAACTGGTATCTGTGGAACTTTTTGCAACCAAACATGTATCTTTAGGAGTGGATCTCCAATCAGCAAGATACACATTTCCCTTTCTAGTACCAGTCAGTAGAATTTTCTGTTAAGCATTGTCTTTCACATAACATAAGTTCTTTGAGAACTCAACACTGAATCCTTTATCACAGAATTGACTGATTGAAAGTAAGTTATGCTTTAAACCAGACACATATGAAACACCATGGATATGAACATAATCAACTTCAAGAATTCCATATCCTTCAGTCTGTCCTTTGGAGTTATCTCCAAATGTAATCTGAGGGCCTTTTTGCTCAACATAGTTAGTGAGTAGATGCTTGTATACTATCATATGTCTTGAACATCCACTGTCCAGATACCATACAGTAGGTGCTACTTCATTTCCACTCATCAAGGCTATGTTGTCTTCATTCAGCTCAGTGCCCCTTTCCTTCACCTGAAAAACAAATCAGGTCTTAGGTACCCATTTGGTGTAGGGTCCTACCAGGTTAGCTGTACCTTTTGGAACCCAAATCTGTCTGATAACTCTAATTACTTTAGAGTGGCTGATTTATCTCTCATAAACATATACATACACATTCACCACCCTAGGTGCCTTGGCAGTACCCTGTGTATGAGTGACAGCCATAGCATGAACATGAGCCTTAGAGTTCTTCTTGGGTTCAGGCCTCTTGTTCCAATGCTTTGGCCTTGGTGCAGCTGGTCTCTGTCTCTGCTGACTTGGGTTTAGGAAACCTTTACCCTTAGGCAAGTGGGGTTTAGGTTGCTTGTACTGAAATTTTGGTCTTTCAGTAATCTGAGGACTTGGTCTTTTCAGTTGAGAATATCTCTACTGAGTGTTTCTCTTCTGAAAATTCCTCTGATGGTTCAGTGCAGATCTCTTCAGGTTGGTATTCTTAGCCTGAGGCTTTGAAGTACTGGCCTGAAAATTTCCTACTGAGTGTTTAGGTTTTCTAGCCTTTTCCTGAGGTTTGGGCTTTCTTCCCTGAACCTTTAGTTTTTCTGAAACCATAGGTCCTTTACCCTTGTCTAAAACACTGGGTTGTTCTTCAGTATGAAGATTAGTACAAGCCACTGGTTTAACAAAGACAGTCTTGGTGCTACTAGAAGCAGCATTCAGAAGACCTTGTGAGGTTCCCCCTGGATTATATCCCAATCCAGCCTTTATAGTTGCAGGTCTTTGATAACTCTGAATTTCATCTATTACTTTAGATGCAGAACTCAATAGAGCTAACTTTCTCTGCGCACTATCCTCACTTTTCTTTAGAGTTTCATGCTTCTCAACGAGGTCATTGAACTCAGTTCTGATAAGCTGAATCTCCTCAGTGGATTTCTCTAATTTTCCATTCAGGATCTCTATCACCTTCTCCTTTTCTGAGAGTTGTACTTTCAGAACATCTAGTTCATCAGTAGTTCCCATCAGTTGAGAAGTGATCTCAGCATTATTAGAGTCTTTCCACTTCAGATTCTCAGCAGTCAGTTCCTTGTTCTGCTCTTGAGTTTCTATGAGCAGTTCTTGTAATACAGAATAGTCCTTCATAAGATTCTCAAAAGAATCCATCAGGTCAAAG
Source organism: Stenogyne calaminthoides (assembly GCA_037126765.1). Classification (NCBI taxonomy): domain Eukaryota; kingdom Viridiplantae; phylum Streptophyta; class Magnoliopsida; order Lamiales; family Lamiaceae; genus Stenogyne; species Stenogyne calaminthoides. Next base: position 13,838,424 of record JBBCBC010000010.1, read on the forward strand.
TTACTGGTTACAGTTGAACTTGATAACTCTGGTACTTGTGTAGGAGCAACAACAGAGATAGAAGAATTTACCTCCTCCATAGCAACAAGGCAGACATCATCACTGTCACTATCTGAGAATATCTCATCTGAAGAACTGGATTCTTCTTCAGATTGTTCTTCTTCTTCAGCAATCATAGCCTTCTTGTTGGAGATCTTTCTGTCTCTCTTGGCTTGTCTCTCCTTTCTTTCTTTGGCACTCAGCTCAGAACAATCATACTGAAAGTGACCTTTCTTCTAACAGTTATAGCATCTGTTGGCATCATCATCCTGATCACTTTCCTCCTTAGTCTTGGAGTCCTTCTTTTTGGATGAAGATCCTTCTGTCTTGTGGCCTTTCTTTTATCAGTGGATTTGTCCTCAGCCTCTGAGTTATTCATGTTCTTGTACCTGTGGTTCCTGTAATATTTCTTATATTTTCCATATCTGCTATTGAGTCTTTCAAACCTCCTTGCCATCAGTACTAGTTTATCATTTTGTTCATCCTGATTTTTGGCAAGTGAGTTCTCAGACTCTCTAGATTTACAGGATTTCTCTTTGGCCTTGAAAGCCACATTCTTGCTAGATGAAGAATCATCTTTGCTATCAGATTTCTTAGTTTTCTTGTCAACCACAAACTCATAAGCTTTCAGTTCAGAGAAAACATGTTGGTATGGCATGGAATCAATATTTTTGGTGTTTTCAATCACCACAACATGTATATCTCATTTCTTAGATAATCCTCTAAGAATTTTCAGTGTCACTTCTCTCTGTGGGTATCTTTTCCCAAGAGCATTCAGATCATTCATAATGCTAGTGAATCTGACTTCCAGTTTGTCAATAGATTCACCATCTTCCATTTCAAAGCTATCAAAATTTCCAATAGCAACAGAAAGTTTGTTCTCTTTAATATGATTTGTGCCTTGACACATGATGGCAAGTGTGTCCCATATTTCTTTTGTAGTTTCACAGTGAGAAATCATCCCCATAACACCATCATCAATAGTGCTATATAGAGTATCTTTAGCAATGTAGTCCAGATTGACTAACTTTCTCTCATCAGGAGTAAGTTGATCATCAGGCTTTGGAAATTCATATCTGGGATCATTCCTCTCAGTATCAGTAATTCTGGGATTCACAACAGTGTATTTGAATGGTCCTTCAGAAACCACTCTCCACATTCTTTCATGTTTGGAATACAGATGAGCCTGCATTCTCAATCTCCATAGGTCATAGCTCTCGACAGATAACATAAGAAGTTTCTTAGAAGGCATGATGACTGAGCCTTGTAAGATATCAACAATAAGATTTATTCAGTAGACCACCAAAGTCTTTCAGCAAATAGACTATGGCTACCAAAGCAAGTGGTCAAAATGAACCACTGCTCTGATACCACTTGTTGGTCCCGGTGCAAACGAGTCTCACACGTGTATGGGGGGGGGAATACACGTGTACAGTGATTTTTAAAACTTTTCTTTCAATGTGATAAAAAGGGTCAGGTTATCCTGATAATTTAGCCCTGAGAAGCACAAATTGCCCTGAGTCAAAGTCTACTGAGACAGTGATCCTGAGCAGCTTTCAGTAGCTTCAGATTAGCCCAACTGATTCTGAGTTTTATCAGAGATCTTGAGAAGCTTGGATCAGATAATTATCTTATTGAACACTCAGTAGAGTTGGTTCAGTTTGGTAACTAAGTTTATACTCGTTTTAGCTTGCTGAAAATCTCTTCCTTTAATGAGACAGTGGTTAAGGTTGCGATCAATTTGATGTAAGTTAAGTGGATTGATTCCAACTGAATATCAGATAAATATGCTTTCAGTGAAAATCATGCAACAGATAAAATGCAGTACAGAAAGCAAACAACAGAACAATTATAGTAGTTCAGAGACTCAAGATCCTACGTCCACTCTCTCTGATCTTCAGAGAAATTCCTTAACACACTTCCTAAGCTTTCAGGCTGACTCACTGCAGCTTACTAACTCAACACACACAAGTTTTCAGACTACCACAAGTAGCTTACTAACTTCTCTTCTAGAGTTTTCTGGCTGACTAACCTGCAGCTTACTCACTCTTTACAACTCTAACTCACCAACAAGTCACACACAAAAACTACCTTAACAAAGGGTTTGGTTTGTGTTGGTTTCCAACTAGGGTGAGATATCCTTTACAATAAGAACAAATGCAAAGGTTAGGATATCTCTACTAAGCTTTGGATATATCTATCAAATCTAGGCTTAGTGTAATGAGCTCTCTCCAATGTGAAACACTTGGGAAATTCTAGGTTTTTTGAGTGCTTCAATTTGCAATAATACGAATGAGCTCTTGAGTTGCTGTAATTTCTCGTAACCTCTCAATGTAGAAGGTCACTGGTATTTATAGGCAACTTCTCCAATGGTCACTCTTTGAAAAACTATCCGTTGGAAGAGATAGCATCAAGAGTTTCCTCTTCTGGTTATTGATGAACGACTATTTTGTGTTTTGAACACACCCTTGCATGTTTTAGGAAATATGCAGCCAAGTAGCCAATCACCAATTTCTGTGAACTGGAAGATATGAGACCTGACATTTCTCAGTGAGATGTCGTTTTCAGTGTCAGTAGAGTGCAGTGTTATTTCCTCCTTATTGGTTGAAATCTTCTTTTGAATAGAGACAAACAAAACGGCTCTTTTTAAGTTGACTTCTCTGATCTGACATGTTCCTTAATGTCCACAAATGTCTAACATTCTGTTTGTTTGTACTAGGAATGAACATAACACTATTTCATAAAAATAGCTTGTTCAGGATCCTTTTGATCAGTACAAAAACAGTCTTCTGGATCTTCGGGTCTTCAGGATTCTTCTGAGTCTTCAGTATCTTCTGAGGACATTAGATCAGTTGACTTCTGGTTCTGATTTCTTCTCGACTGATCTGATCTGGTTATCTGATCTGGTCATCTGGTTATCTGATCAGTTCTTCTGATATGTATTTCTGATCAGGTCTTCTGGTCATCTGATCAGTTCTTCTGATATGTTATTTTCTGATCAGGTCTTCTGGTCATCTGATCAGTTCTTCTGAGTCTTCAGTACATTACAATTTCCTGATCTATATATGCTGACTATACATGGTGCAGATAATCCTGAGTCCTGATTTCTATTGAAACCTGATTCTGATCCTATACTATCAAGATGTCCTGATACATGTCATACTCAGGGGTTTTGGGATCTAATCAAAACTTTTTATTAAATTCATCTCCCAACAGTGTTAATTGTGTTCCCACCTATTTTGATTTCTTAAGTTTTTTTTTTTGTGAATTATATATCATTATATTTACGAATTTTCTTTTTTAAGTCCTAATGTTTGTATAATTTGCATATTTAATGGAATTCTATTTCTTTTGAAATTTTAAACCTAGATTTTTCAATATTTAATATTGTACAAACTTTAATTCTTAATTATTTTTCCCATTATTCCCTTAGTTATTGGAATAAAAGTCTAATTGAAGGCATGATATATGATTTTAAAATATACAATAAGCATATACATGCATCTAATTTAAAAGGACGTATGTATCACAAAAAAGGAGTTGAAATCCTATAATTTTAATATTACTGAAGATTTCTTTTTATTTTTTTGAGTGAGAGATTTGGAAGATATTACATTAGAGAGATTACTGTTAATTAATTGATTTGAGAGATTTTAGGGATCTTAATTTATTTAATTAAGTATATATATCTTTAAGAAATTAATAATTCAATAAAAACTATTAATTGGTGTTAACATATATTAAATATTCCTCTAATTAAGTCAATCATTAAAAATGAAAATGGAATGTTTGACTAAATAATAATTTAAATTATTTATAGACAATCAACATAAAAATAGTCATGATAAAACAAATCACATATTATACATCACTTTTAAATGGAAATTTTGACTAAATAAATAAAATTTCAAATAAACGTGGAAATTCTATTCAAAATATTGAGGAAAAAAAATATCATTAATATAATTTAACTCAAGAAATAATTAACTTAAAAAAAGTATTAAATTTTACATAATAAATTTTAATAGTTTTTTATCGGGCAAATGGTGACTCGAGTGGTGCTCTAACAACTTGAGCTATTCCACTTCGTCACAATAAATAAATTCTAATAGTATTAGTTTTTTAATGAAAAAATTTTGATTAGTGCAATTACAAACATCTTAAATTCATTATTAAAAGTTGAATCTTATTTTGGTATTCTTAAAGATGGTATTCTTTCTAAAATCAAGATGATTATTAATATTTGAATATTAATTAGTCAATTTAAATAATTAATATAAATTGATTCGTGAAATTTAAATTAATGCGACCGTACTTAGATCATTTTAATTATTTTAAATCACAATTAATAAAGATCTACACTTTATTTTTGTTTTAATATAGAATAAATTGTTATAGATAGAATCAATCAAATCTTTCAATATCATAGTCATCGTCATCATAGAGATAATCGTGTATATCGATAATTAATGATAATCGTGTATATCGTCATCTACATACTATTAATGATATATACAATTTTGAATCCTATAATTATGTAATAGCTAATGGATTGATTAAAAATATTTTAAATATTATTTTTAAAAAATATATTTTCAAATAAAAAAATATATTTTATTATGTGAATATGTGGCAACCACCCTATTTAATTGTTGACAGAAAATGGGCAGATACTTTGAAATACAAAAATTAAAAAGATGTTGTCTTGAATTGTAAGAAGAAAATGATACTATGTTGTAATTGATAAAAAGTTAAAAAAACTAAATGTGATGATATTTTCTTGGCAGTTAACCCTAAAAATTACTCACGCAAAATTAGATGTTAATAAAATTCGAACATTCAATAGAATAATTACTTAAAAAGTAAAATGAAATGTGTAAACGTTATCACATAATATGTGGAATGACGTTGTGCACTCAACCCATCAATCCATACTCCCTCCATCCTATGATTTTGTTCACACTTTTCTTTTTGGCACGTCCCAACATTTTGTTCACACCCTAAAAAAGGAAAATCCTTTATAAACTACACCCTCACAATATTCACATAATTGCACAAAATGCCATTTAATTTTTCTTAATATATGTGCCACTTCACATGTGAAGAAAATGTTGGGACGGAGGGAGTATAATTATTTATATCTAATCTTTGATATCAATTTTTTTATGCATACATGATTAATAATTTTATTTGTTTAAGCATTTCAAAGTGTTAAGACTAACAAGGATTCTAGGTTGCAATATAGAAATATTGATTCCAACTCAACTATGAATGAGATTGTTAAATTCTCCAAATGAAATTTAAAAGCTGGTGATTATGACCTAGAAGATAGAAGAGATGATTTTGCTAATATTGAAATTCCCGAAGATATTTTAATTTACGATGTAAATGATCATGTTGCTGATATAGTGCAAAGTATTTACCCGCCCATAGCTGATAATTTACGTACACATAAATACTTTGAAGATAGTGCAGTACTTGCTCCAACACATCACGAAGTGAAATGAATCTTTATTAATGAGATGTTTATGTCTACAAAACATGGTGATACAAGGGTATGTTTGAGTTCCGATAGTGTTTGCAGATCATATTTTCAGTTAGAAGATAATTGTGAGTTGCATTATGTTGATTCTTAAACTCTATAAGTGTTCGGGACTTCCGAACCACCATTTGATTTTGAAGGAAGCTTTTTCAGAAAAATTAACCAAAAGTCAGGTATGTGCAATTACTTGAGATTGATTGTCACGAAGCTTGAAAATCGCAATCTCGAAGCTAAAATTATATCATGAAGAAATATTGGCAATAAGGTGTTCATCCCACAAATAACACTGAGTAGAAAAAACTATTATTATTATTATTATTATTGAATATAATTAATTTAACTAAATTAAAAAAAATTAATTTTTTTATATTATTTTTATAATTTATTTGATACAAGACCCATAAAATTTTATATTTCTAATTGATTAGATCTAAAACTCGACCAAATCTATATTTTCTAAATTATAAATGTAAGCTAGGAAATCATAATCTTAATTGTGCCATGTGATGCATAAATATTATGTTTCATAAATTTTCTAATGTGAACACTATTAGCTATATACTTTTATAAAGTATTATATATGACTTTAAAAAAATTATAAGAATTATAAGAGTAAATAATAATGATAGTGAGTGATTTTATATATTATAGATTACATAATATTTTTTTAATCTATATATTTTATTGGAATCAATAATCATCATCTACCTATGTTATAAATTATATATGTAGGTTCGTTGAATTTTTTAATTATATTAAGTGTTCGTGACTCTCTAATCAGTTTGGTATTGAAGATATGGATGTTGATAATGCTTTTAAGAAATATTGATCAAAAGGTTGGGTTGTGCAATGATATTGATTATTACTAAGTTGAAAGTCATGTTCTCGATGCAAGAATCATTTTCGAAAGGATCCCATGATTGACATTGACCACTTCAGATCAAACATCAGCGGTTCAGTTTCAAATGAGATCATTTATAATATTTTTCTGCTCCACAATAACGATAAATAAAAGTGAAGGTCAATCACTATCAATAGTAGGTGTGTACCTTTTCAAGCTAATTTTTTCATAGGATCAACGATGGGAAAATATTTTTTAAGACCCGTAACTTAGTGGGGTGACAATTTAAGGAAAATAAGTTTCATTTTGGGAAAAGTAGGACATTAATTAATTTATTTTTCCGGCAAGGTTAGACATTAACTTTTTTTTTCTGACAAAAGTAGGACAATAATTTTTTTTTTGGAAAATATAGGCCATTTCTCCCTTACTGACAGACCTAAATTTGCGAAAACTTAAAATTTACGGGCTTGCTATCTGTTCAGTTTGACGACAACTATCTGTTCTTGCTTAACAAGAGTGCGGAATGTGTAGGCCCTAAGTTCTAAGCTCATTTTAACTTGCTAAAAATCTCTTTGCCTTTAGTAAAAACGTGATTAAGGATGTGATTAGTTCAATGCAACCTCAGTGGATTAATTCCAACTGAATATCAGAAAACTCAGTATGCTTTCAGTGAAAATATGCAACACAGAATAATGCAAAGCAGAAAGCAAATAACACAGCAATTATAGTGGTTCAGAGGCAAAGCTCCTACGTCCACTCTCTCTGAATCTTCAAAGAAATTCCTTAACTCACTTCTACTACTACCTTAAGCTTTCAGACTGAACTCAACAGCTTACTAACTTTCTTCTCTAATGAGCTTTCAGGCCGAACTACACTGCAACTTACTAACTCAAACACACACAAGCTTTCAGACTGTCACAAGCAGCTTACTAACTTCTTCTCTAGAGTTTTCAGGCTGAACTCAACTGCAGCTTACTAACTCTTTACAACTCTCACTTTCCAACAATCACACACTCAAACTACCTAAACAATAGGGTTTGGGTTTGGTTGGTTTCAAACTAAGGTGAGATATCCTTTTACAGTTTAGAACACAAGGTAAAAGGTTAGGATATCTCTAACTAAGCTTTGGATATCTGCTTGAATCTAGGCTTAGTAAATGAGCTCTCTTCAAAGTGAAACACTTGGGAAATCTTAGGGTTTTCGAGTGCTTCAATGATATGCAAGAATACGGATGAGCTCTGGAGTTGGTTGATTTTCCGTAACCTTGCAATAGTGAAGGTCACTGGTATTTATAGGCAACTTACTAAGGTCACTCTTGAAAAACTATCCGTTGGAAAAATAGCTTCAAGGGTTTTCTCTTATGGAGTGTGATGAACGAATATTTTTAGGGTTTGAACACACCCTTGCATGGTTTGGGTAAGACATAGCCACGCAGCCAATCATCAACTTCTGTGAACTGGAAGATATCAGTCCTGACATTTCCTCAGTGAGATATCGCTTTCAGTGTCAGTATAGTAAGCTGTTGTTGCCTCCTCATTGGTCGAGAACTTCCTTTCAACAAAGATAAACAAAACGGCTCTTTATAGGTCAACTATACTGATCTGATATGTTCCTTAATGTCCACAAATGTGTATCATTCTCTTTGTTTGTACTAAGAATGAACATAATACTATTTACACTGAAATAGCTGTTCAGGGTCTTATTGGTTAGTACAAAACAATCTTCAGGATCTTTGGTCTTCAGGTTCTTCGGTCTTCAGGGTCTTCAGGACTTCAGGATCTTTTGAGCCTTCTGCATTTTCTGAGTCTTCATCGCATTGAGTTTTCCTTCAATGTGTTCTTTAGTATATATTCTTATACTATCCTGAGCTACATCTGCTGATTATATAAAGTGCAGATAATCCTGATCTTATCATCTATTGAAAACCTGATTCCTGTTCTATCCAGTTGTCCTGAAACATGTCATACACAGGGGTTTTGAGATCTAATCAAACCATTTATTAAATTCATCTCCCAACAACTATCAATAGTAGGTGTGTACCTTTTCAAGCCAGATTTTTCATAGGATCAACGATGGGGAAATATTTTTTTAAGACCCGTAACTTAGTGGGGTTGCAATTTAAGGAAAACAAGTTTCATTTTAGGAAAAGTAGGACATTAATTAATTTATATTTCCGGCAAGGTTAAACATTAACTTTTTTTTTCTGACAAAAGTAGGACAATAATATTATTTTTTTTGGCAAATATAGGTCATTTCTCCATTACTGACAGACATAAATTTGCGAAAACATAAAATTTACAGGCTTACTTTTGTCAAAATTCAAAATTTACGGACCGAAATTTGCGTAAACTCAAAACTACATGCCTACTTTTGTCAAACTTAAACTAGCTAACCTAATTTTTCCAAACATAAATTTATTGTCCTTAAATTGCCACCACAATAGTTACAGACCTAAAGACATTTTTTTCCATATTCAAATTCAACTACATAATGTTGTCTCAAGAAGAAATATTTTGAATTAGGTGTTCATCCCAAGAATAAAATTGAGTAATTAGAACCAGAAAATGTCTGTAAATTTTAAGAGGATGAAATTTTTTATTCTATTATATTTTTCGATGATGATAAATAAAAGTCAGGGTCAATCTCTTTCAACTGCAAGTTTTTATCTTCCCAAACCAGATTTCACACACTACAATTATTATTACAGTCTTTAGAATCAAAAGTAAAAGATGATTAAAAAATTATCACTACAATAATATATTATCAAAAGTAAAAGAAGATTGAAAAATTCTTTGTTCAGTTTAAATGAGAGACCTTGCAAGTAAGTATACATAAAATGTTGTTTACAAAAAAAAAAATTCAAAATTTGTAAATTAGAGTTTTTTTTTTAATTTAAATTTGTGGATTCATTTATTTTTTATATAGCCATCAAGTAAAATAATATAAAATTATATTTTACATATTTGAATTATATTTTTAATTTTTAATATTTTGTGAATTACAAATGATTTGATTATAAAAAATATTAAATGAAAAAAAGTATTAGATATTAGTTATTATTTTGCATATAAAAAAAATATTTAAGTCCGCGAAATTCGCAGGGCTAACACTAGTAATTTATAAATATAACGATATCAATTTTATATTGTAAACAAGTTATACCGGAGACCATTCCCTATTAATTAGGGTTGTTCACGGAGTTTGGAGATTACCGAACCCGAACCGAAAATAACCGTTGAATTTTTTACTTTTTTCCGAACCGAACTGTACCATTTTTTTTATATGGACATGGATATTACTGAATTAACTGTACCGAAAAACCGAATGAAATCGCACCGAATCGTACCAGACCGAACTGAACCTAATAACCGATTTAAATATACAATAAATTTAATTATTAATTTATTTTGTATTCATTAAATTGTATTATAGATTATTGATATCCATGTAATTTAATATTGAGTATGTCATATGAATATTTTGGCGATATATTAGACTATTTACTTTCTTATTTGTGATTTATAATTATCGAGAATCCTATAAAATTCTCAATTTGCAATTACGCATGCTTACTCTCTCACACCAACTCATCGCTCTGTAGTCTGTACCTCTCATCAATTTGAACCGACGAAAATTCACAATAAATTTTTAAATGTGTATTTTATTAGCCATGTTTTAAATACACCATTGATGATATCTTGGGTTATTTTATTATCTTTAATTAACTATTATCCTATCATGTAATATGTTTGAGTCTGAAGGGTAGATGCATGAATATGATTGAAGATGTATTGAATTCATGTGAATTTTGTGTATGTAGATTGCACCAATATTCTTAGGAAAATTGCTATTAAAAAGAAAAATGAGGGGTGATAGAAAAAAAGAGAAAAAGGTTTAAAAAAGAGTCGTTTCTTTGGTCCGATCCGATCCGGTCCAATCCGATTCCGTTATAACCGAAAATCCGTACCGAAAAATTAAAAATATGTATCATTCCGAACCGAAGTTTTGGTACGGACACAGACAATCCAATTTTAAAATAACCGAACTTTGGTACGGACACGGATTGTAGGTCCCGAACGGGTTAAGTGAGGGCAGAAGTCTAGAGGGGAGGGGTGAATAGACTTCTGAAAAACTTTTCGTCTTGATCAGTGTGAGAGCAGATGCTTTGATCGAGAGTGCGAGTGAATCAGTTTGGTCTGATAACCAACTTACTGAACGCCAGAAGGCAGATCAGTTCGGTAACTATCAGATTAACTTATGTGTGCGGAAGCTTAAGTTTTACCCGTGAAAAACCAGTTTGTATAAATCGATTCAAGTTTTATCTTTTTAATCGGATACGAGAAATTTCAGGCCGATCGGATCGAAGCTTGGTCTTCATCGATCTTAACTTAGAATGTATGCGCTTTAAGATTGTGCGATGTGAGAGCGATTAATCAAAGCGATAAAAGGCACACAAGATTTATAGTGGTTCGGACAAACCCGATCCTACGTCCACTCTTCCCTTTCACAAGGGGCACCAACTTAACCGACTTAACCGAAATTTGGACTTAGATTAGTGTGTTAGTCCAACACGAGACACCAACGAGATGTTTTAAGAGTTCTCACTCAACCGATCCCGTAAATCGATACTAGAAACCCTAGATGAAATCTTGCTAAACAACTTATCCTAACTTGGGGGTTTGGGTAAGATTGTTGAGGTTCCAACTATGAAATCTTTTCTTAGCGTATAAGCGACACGATAGCTAGATGAAAAGATTTCTTGCTAAGAACTTATGGGATGAACACAATATAAAATAAGCTTGTTGTTGTGTTCTTCGTATGGAAATCGACTATAGTTTGAGCCATTGATTATGTTGTTTGTCCAAGCATTTCCGTGTATCACTCGAAGTGTGATCCCATATTTATAGACCTTGAGATCAAAGAGCCGTTGGAGAGCAATTTGAATCTCGGGCTATTTTAGGTAGAGTTGCGGGCTTGATGTGGCGTCTTGAGAACGGCGGCATGGCTGAAAGCGTGAATGTGTATTTTATAGCCGTTTGAGAGAGCAACATCGAATCCTTGATGTCGGCTCTGTTCATCGTGTTTCTTCCTTATTGGATGGAAGCCTTGCTTTGCTGCGGTGTTGTTCCTCCAACTAAGGTTGGTATTCATCTTGTTGGATCGCGAGGCGTATGATAAGATGAAACATCGATTTTCATCTTATGGTGATCGATCGGTCTGAACCCGATCGATCCACCGATGGAGTCTTCGGCGCTGTTGACTTAGCTTCAATGGTGACTCGAGTGATGTAGGTCTTACGGTCGATCTTACGGAAGTCATCTAATCTTCTAGTATAGAGGTTTGAGCTTCATGAGTTTGAGTTATCGACTAGATCGATTCGATCGATCTTGATTACGGTTTAGCATTACGCCTGTCGGATATCGGCTTTCTTACGATTCTTGAGATCGACCTTTTCATATTGAGTTCCCCTCAATATGTGACCTATCTATTACATCGGTTTTTCTATACAATCATTATCAAATTTGGTCTCCTATAGCAATAATGTAAACATCGATCGACTAACAGTGTCCGATTTGGTCTATTACATGTGTTTTGGAACTTTCATCAAAACTATAAATTTCCCAACAATTTCCCCTTTTTGATGAAACCAAAACACACGAGAAACCAAACAGTTGATAAGTATAGAACGATTAAAAGCAAATGTCGGAAAACAAAGAGATTTTGTCTTGGGATCGAAAAAATAAACTTTTCATTAGATATGATGATTACATGTTACATCGAGAAAAGTTTTGAATTTAAAAGCTTTGATCCCTAGGCGTCTTACGAATCTTCACTCCTTGGGCTTGTATCCTTCGGCATTTCTCTTTGGTCTTGTGGAATGTTGAAAATCGATAGAGTTTCCATTTGACATCGATTATGCGCACTTGATCGATTATCTGCGATTTGCTCAAGATGTCAAAGTAGAATCTCTCAAATGCCGATCTGTCAAATGAGCCATCCGCCTTCTTTGAGTATATTAACAAATCATACTCTTGGCGAGATATCTTTACATTTATAAGCTTGGCTTCATTTTCGGATACTTGAGAGAAAGTGCGGATATTTATTACGTAAACCGGTTGAGGAACTCATCATCCGGTGATTCTTCTTTTGGAACAAGATCAAGGACAAAGGCATCTAGAAGCCATTCACTTACGATCTTATTCCATTCCTCAAACCTCTTAGCGTGTGCGGCATTTTTTTGGTATGATCTCGTCGACTCTTCTTTGGCGATCGAGGTTACAGTCTTGATTTTCGGTTAATCCTTTCTTAGCCCTTGATTTGAACTTGTTTCAACCCTTACCTTGTGCCCGTTTTTACGTCCTTCTTTCTTCTTGATCATACGCTCTTTGGACAATTTCTGACTAGCTCCTTATCACCAGATGTCGACTAATTTGTCTTACGGTGACTTTCTGGTGCGAATAATTGGTCCAAATTTTGATGTTCGGCACCTTGGCGACCTTTCTTGCAATTGAGCTTTGTCCATGGGCCTTGTCTTCGATGTGTCGGTTGGTTTCTCGAGATCCTTCCCCTTTTTGGTTTGATCAAAAAGCGCATTGAGTGGGAAGTCGAGAGACCCAAAGTTGATTGACAATGCGATTTAGATCATTAGCGAGATAAACACGAAGTTTGAGTTGTCGATTACGAGCGGTTATGTCGATTCTTTCTTGGCGATTTCCATTTAGAAAGAGAGTGTCAAATCATTTTATCAAATTTCTCTTACGATAACTCGAGCCCTTTTTCTCGGTGGCGTCGGAAAAAAAAGATTGATTTTGATCCCTGTTTTGACTTGTCATCAAGCGATTTTTGTAAGCTCGAGATATGGTGGTCATGGATTGGGAGAAGCCCGATCTCGATTGCTTCGATTTGTTTGAGGCGATTTGTCTACGATCGATTAACACTCCTCAATCTCTTCTTTTCGGGAGATCTTTGAGACAAGATCGATCTCTGAAGTTGATCGATGGTGATTTGAGATGTAGGAATTGGATCCATCACTTGATCGAGGTTCGGTTGTTTTGTGCCTCCGGTGGTTGGGTCGTGAAGCTGCGACACGGTTCCACTTTCATCGGCGACTCGGCCTTCACCATTTCGGCGTCTTTTACGGAGCTTCTTGGCGATCTCGGCTTCTCTTCTTCCGGCAATTCCAACTTCGTGGATCGAGCTTTCCGCAGTTTATCGGATATGAGCTCATTTGGTGATCCCACTTTGGCGGACTTCCTCATGCTCGAAGTCAAAATCTGCGAACTCATCCGCACCACCCATCTGTTCAACAAGTAAGATAAGATCGAGAAGCTTTTTAATCGAGATCTCTCCGGTGAGGATCTCCATGACTTCTTTCTCGATAGCGGGATGGGCGACCAGTTGTGGATACATCTCATCAATCTCTCGTTCAATTCTTAGTCGACCATTTTTCGGTGATGGTCTTTGTTGATCTGGATCTGAGGAATTATCTGTCGGATTACATTTGGATGAGATGTGGAAGCTTCTGGTTGTGCTTGAGTCGGCGGAAGTTATGCGATTGGTTCGACTGCGATGTGGGTTCTGCTTTGTAGTGGCGGTTATATCTGGTTCGGAGTTCATGGCGGGTGAACTAGCGATAGAGAGACATGCTTTCGGCTGACTTTTAGTCGGCGGTGAATCGGCTTGAGGTTGAGGAGAAATAGATTTATCGGTTTGTGCTTCTACCTCGGATCGTTTGGCGAGCCCTCGGGTTGAGAAGCTTACTGTCGATTCTGTTCTTTGTTGCGCAATGCATTTGTTACGGCGCTTTTTTCTTCTTCGACTCATCTTCTAGTCTTTAGAGTCGGGGTAGGTTCTTTTGCTTTCTTTGGCCTCTTCTCGCAGGCCTTCACGTTTTCGTTTTTTTTTTTTACGTGGAGCAACCGGGTGTGGATGGCGAACTTCTTTGCTCTTTCCTTTCTTGATTTTTTGTTGGAGTGGGCTCCTTGTCATCGTCTGGTGGCCCATATATAAGCTGAAGTTGATGAGAGGAAGGCATTGTAGGACTTGATCCATTCTCGATTCCATTCGGGCGCTTGGCGGTTTGTCCTTCAATATAAGCGCAACCTTGTTGAGATTCTTGACTCTCTTTTTGAAAAGACACTTTGGATTCATTGACTCCAAATTTTTCGTGTTCTTGGAGCAAGATGGCTTTCGAGGAAGCCGTGCCGATTGATGTTCGAGCCCCATCAATTATTCTTTGCCATCTTTGTACATTTTGGTGATGTGAGAGCATCTGGGCTAAATGAGATTCCCATGATCGTTCTTGATAGAATGTCAAACAACGATCTGTACTTTCTTTTGAGCATTGGCACGATGAATCAAAATTTGTCGATGTTTGTCGCCTCTCTTAAGAGCTCCTCTCGATTTCTTCATCCTCATTCTCCTGTAGTGTGCGGTGAGATTCGCCCTTTGGCAAGGTGAGCGAACCAGTGATGTACGCATTTGTCGATCCGATTTCTTCTCCGATTGACGACATCGGTTTCGTCTCTTTTTTTTCAGTATCCACACTCAAATTTCGCAAGAATTGAAGTGCTTCATCTTGCATCCTTTGGATTGCGGTGAAAGCGAGCAATATGTTTCGATCCGGCCTTCTTGAGAATTTGTTCCACCTCCATGGATTCGAGAATCCTCGGTGGTCTGGCCCGAAACGAACTTATCCTCAAAGATCTTCGTTGCGATTCGCATAGTTGCACATGATCTTTCCTAGTCCATGAGTGGCCATCTCTGGTGAGATAGACTCATTAAATTTGTGCATAATCAATATCAATATCATCTTGCGGAAAACAAAAGGCAATGAAGCATAAATTCGAAAAACAACTTTTGAAAACAATGTTTTTAACGGAAAGAAAGATTCATCATTAAGCTTAAAAGAAAATATTACCGATTCAAATTTTGAGAGAAGATTTTGAACTCTAAGAAATCGTTTTGAAACGTAGAGAAATTTGAAGTTTTTCAAATTGAAAGTAATGCAAGTTTGTGAAGCGGAAAAACTCGGTAAGGTTTGATGAATCTTATATAGGCGGAGGGTACAATAAGACAAGATTTTGAAGATCAATCGTTTTGAAAAGATTATACGCTCAGTTAGCGGCGGTTTTGATCGTAGGGTTGGGAAAAGCGCGCGTACACAAAACTTTTGGATTTAAAAGCACGATCAAGTAGCGGTTAATACATGTACCCCACGTCGCATTAAATGATTTGCGAGTACACGTCCACAAGGATAGTGGATGCGGTAAAGGCAAATAATATCGGATACGATCCGATAAATAAGTAAAAGAACAAGAGAAGAAGAGATCGTCATCGGTTGGTGATGTTGTTATCGGTCAATATTACTTGTCAATGTTGATTCCACTTGTTGATCTTAATCATTACGCCTAAGCCTTAAGAAATTTCCCAACCGATCCTTTTAAGCGATCTTCTCTAGTTGCATCGATTTGTTGAAACTTCGGGCTTAGTGATCTTTCCTCGAATACGTCGATTTCCTTTTGATCCTCCTTGATCGGTTGAAGTTCCCCCTTCAAGTGATATTTTTTTATAGACCGATATATCGATTTATTGGAGTTTCAAGCTCGTGAGATCTCTCTCATCGATCATGCTCGTAAGTAATCAGATTTTTGGTTGACCTCATCGATTCTTTTTGATTAAGCCAATTCTTGGGATAAGTGTTACCGCCAAAACTTAGTCTAGAGTAGTAGCTTCTATTCCCTAAGTAGGCGTGATTGACATGCGTAAATATAAATGCGAATCTCTCGATATGTCAATCAACCGTAAATTTATCAATTATCGGTCGCGTGATTTCTACACATTTGTCCTTTTGATGCAAATTTCTCGGATAGGCTTCTTGAAATGGAAATTGCATTTGCATCCTTGCTTGGCCTCTATAAATTGGACCAATGTTTTACACAACATCACCCATTCACCATACTTATCTTCTTTGTAAGAATCATGTATCTTGGTGAACCCTTGTTTCGGTGAGACTTAGGCAAACACTTTTACACCCTTTTATATGGTTTCATCTTCTCAAATCAACCCTTTGCATCCCTTATTCTTTGTTTTCTTCATCATCTTCGATTTCACATACGATTCTTTGCCAAAGCTTCTCTACCACCGGCGGCCGGATCTGCTTTTGTTGCTGGCCCGAAGAAGACACTTCTCCTAACCGTATGCACCTTGTGTGTCTATCACGGATAGCGTAACGAGAACCATCGGACCTAGTGCGGTATAAAATATCAAACACATGTGCCCATGAGATCGATGACCAACTCTTTGGCACACGTGCTCCATTCAACAATTTGGAGAGCCCTACTACTCCTCCTTTTAGGGCTCGGGCTTAAGAATCCTATCAAGGCCTCTGTCGCTCCGGTTTTCTTGATCTTCTTTTTGCGACCGGCTTTGGGATTACTCGTTCTTTTAAAGCCTCTCTCACCCCCTTGTTAAGTGGGGAAAATGAGAGTTTAAAATCTCTCTCTTTTCCTTAACAACTAATGAGGGGTTTTAGGATGAGGGTTTAGGGTTTCTAGGTTTAGGATTTTGGTTAACATTTATGTCTTGACCTCGGGTCTTCTTGTACTTGTAACTTCGTAATGTAACCTCACCTTCGGGTTTTTATCAATGAAAAGTTACATTATTTCATCGTTGTGTAAATTCACCTTTCTTATGCGATTGATAGCTTCTTAATCTCGAACCTTGCTTGTTGAATATCGGCTAAAAGCGAATCACAAAAGAAATACTATAACCAAA
The DNA here is from genome assembly GCA_037126765.1 of Stenogyne calaminthoides. NCBI lineage: Eukaryota > Viridiplantae > Streptophyta > Magnoliopsida > Lamiales > Lamiaceae > Stenogyne > Stenogyne calaminthoides. The sequence goes on from JBBCBC010000010.1 coordinate 13,855,622, forward strand.
TTGATTTAATCGGATAATCCTTTAAACGAGCATTTTCCTTCAATCGATAAACCTTGAATCGATCGGTTCCTTTAAACCGATAGACTTTAAATCGATAAACTAAAATCGATCGATTCCTTTGGATCGATTAAGCGTGTATATCGATCGATTTTTTGCTTATCGGTCTCTTGAGATCGGTTAAGATACCAAACTCAACTGATTTCTCTCGATCTGGTTAGTCTCTTAACCGGCTAGTTCGGAGAGAGCATTCCATCAAACATTTTTCGGTGACATTTCTCCAAGATCTAGAAGTCTAGCTCATTGCATAAATCTCGAATCGATCTCGGCTAGTGGCTTGGTTAGAATATCGACCTATACGTATATCGGTATGAATCTTTTCCATTCGATATTCTTCTTTTCAACGTGATCTCTTATGAAGTGGTGTCGACATCCACATGCTTGCATCTTGTATGTAGAACCGGATTACGAGTGATTGCAATAGCACTATTATTATCGCGAGAATATAGGTGCGTTCTTAGCTACAATGTTGTAATCCCTCATTTCTTTGATCGAGCAGGCGATTGGGAACAACGACTTCTGTGACCATATATTACGCTTGGTTGTTGATGTCATGAATCGATGTTTTGCTTCTTTGAAAACCACGAGATCGGTTTACTTCCTAAGAGGCGACATGTTCACGAGGTTGATTTTACGTCGATCTTGCAACCTCCATAATCGTAATCGAGAATACCCACTAAGCTCTAGATTATCATCGATGGGTAGAATAAACCAAGGTTTATTGTTCCTTCAGATATAAGAATCCGCTTAGGCGCTTCTAGGTGGTCGATCATTGGATTTGCTGAAAATCGCACATACACCTCTTGCGAAAGTGATATCCGGTCTTTGGCGGTCGGGTATAATAAAGATCCAATGAGAGCCCTATATTCTTCCGATTTGTTTTCTCGACGGCCTCATCCGGATCCATCTTGAATCCGGTCATCATAGGAATTTTGGCTTCCTTACTATTTTGAATTCCAAACTTAGCCAAAAGATTCCTAGTGTACTTTGCTTGGCGAGATGAATATCCCTTCTGAACTTTGTTTAACTTGGAGACCTAGAAAGTAATTCATCGACCCATCATGGACATCTCGAATTTCCCTTGCATCGGTTCTTTGAATCTTTCACATAGGCTCTTGTTAGGAGATCAGAAGATGATGTCGTCCACGTAAATCGAACCATCGAATATCTTCTCCATCTTCTATTGCGAATAAGGTTCGTCCTTTTGTTCCTTTAGTGAACCCACTTTTCGATCAAGAAGCGAGAGAGTGTATCATACCGAAGCTCATGAACTGTTTTGAAACCATAAAGAGCTTTTCTTAAGCGATACACTTGGTTGCCCTTTTTCAAAAGCACGGAGGTTGTTCGACATAAACTTCCTCCGCTAGTACCCGTTTAAGAAAGCACTCTTTCGTCCATCGATACACGATGAACCCTCTGTGGGAAGCATAAGCGAAGCTTGACCCGAATGGCTTCAAAGGCGGCGGCCCGGTGCAAAAGGTCTCATCGTAATCAATTCTTCCGATTGTGAATACCCCTTAGCAACAAGTCTTGCCTTATTTACGGTGATAACATTTTTCTCATCTCTCTTGTTCTTGAAGATCCATTTCGTGCCAATTACGTCTTGATGACACGGGTGCATCTACTAGTTCCCATACTTCATTTCTCTCGAACTTTCGGCTCCTCTGCATGGCTAGAATCCGATTTCGTCTTGTAATGCTTCCTCGATTGTAGTTGGTTCCTTCATAGACGGATACTTGACAATACATGGCACTTTCACCAATCGATGTCTAGTTTTAATTTTATCGGGCGGGTCTCCAATTATCGATCGGTTGGATGGTGGTTATCCAGTCTTCCATTACGATTTGCGTCGGTTTTGAGAACATCGTCCGTTTACGATAAAATCTTATTACTAGTGATTGGGAGTGGTGCGAGGTTATGGTCCACTTGATAAGAACAAGTCTCGGTGATGTTGGAATCATCATGTCTTGCGATGTCGTCGTGAGAACGAAGTTCCCCCGAACCAGGATGGTTCGATTCTTCTTATCTCGGTGAATCGGCTTTTTCATCGGCAGTTGTTCGTACCTTAGGATCGATTGATCCGGTGAATCGGCTAGATCTGGAATGTAAATTGATACAGTTTCTGATCCTTTTTCCTTGATCGTTAGCTGATCCATTTTCTGAATATCAGGTTCTGGTAGATCAGGTACTTCTTGTTCCGAGGCAGATTTCTCTTGATCAGAAGATGCTTCATCAAAGGCTACATGGGGTGTTTCTTCCACAACAAGGGTTCGTTTGTTGTAGACCACGAAGGCTTTGCTAGATGAGAATACCCTAGAAATATACCCTCATCAGACTTAGCCTCAAAGGTCTTCAACTGACTTTTCCCATTGTTGTGTATGAAACACTTGCACCCAAAAACATGGAAGTAAGAAACACGAGGTTTTCTGCCCTTCCACAGTTCATAGGGTGTTTTGTAGTGAGCCTTAGTCAGGAGACATCATTACTGCGTATGGCATGCGGTGTTGATTATACCCCGAAAGCGGTTTGGTATCGCATGTTAAACTAACATTGTTCGGCGAACTTCTTTGAGAGTTACATTTCTCCGTTCATTTACTCCATTCTATTGTGGCGTCCTCGCAATTTGATGTTTCATCTTTGTATACCAAACTTAGAGCAAAAATCGATAATAAAGGAGTTGTAAATTGCGTACCTTTATATCGATCGATTTTTACTACTACCGACACCCTTCTCATTTTGTAATCTTCTTAGCGGCTCGGGTATCTTGGTTGTCGTCTCATTCTTCTTATGTAAGAATATAACCGTAAACTTGGAGTAGTCATCCACGATTACCAGAGTGTATTTCGTCCGTTGAGATCGTGGTATGGCCGGGTCCAAACAGATCCATATGAAGCAATTTGCGATACTCTCTTTGGATCTTTGGTCAGGAAATTCCTTTGAATGAAGCTTTGACTTTTTTTCCCTTCCGACCACGCGAAGACATGTCCGATCCTTTGAGAACACTTCATTCGGAAGTCCTTCTACTAGAGACATCCTATTTATCTTATTAAGAGTTTTAAAGTTCGGGATGGCTCATTTTTTTTGTGCGAGCCAACCGCTACTTTTGGAACTCTTAACAATCAGCATGCATTTCTTGGACAAACATTGTTCCAATCAGGTTGTGTAGATCGTCCCTTTTCTTGAACCGATTAGCAATATGTGTTGAGTGACTCGATTCTTGATAGTGCATTGATCGATCGAGAACTCAACTTGAATCCGATTTGTCATGAAATTGTGAAACCGATAATAGGTTGTGCTTGGACTTGCCGACAAAGCGAGACTCGATTACTTGTACATCATCATTCTCTAAGGTTAGAACCCTTTGGTATAACCAAAGTTATCATCACCGAAAAGAGTACACGCTGGCCTTTACATTTCTATGGAAGGCGAGGAGATGTTTGCTTCGGTCATGTGCCTTGAGCATCCACTATCGATGTACCGGATAGTTGCTTGCACACCTCCTTTGTTGGCGGACCCACGCGAACACTGCAATCGGATCGGGTTTTAGGTACCCCTTTCGGATTGGGTCCCGAGGGGTTAGGTTTGGATTTGGGGATCCATACAAAGCGAGCACTTCTATGGTGATCGGTCGGATCGAAGGCTGATTTGTCTCCCATACCTGTCAACATAATCATACTTATCCTCATATGCTTTCTGATTTGTATGATTACTTGTGTGAACCTTGGATGACTTAGAAGACTTATGATTTACCTTTTCAGTTTGTCTTCTTTTTATCCGATTGTGGTTGGTCGATAGCCCTAAATTTCGACTATAGGGGTAGAATACGATTGCTACCATCAAAAGATTCATATCCTTTCGCATAGATGGTTTTCGGATTTACGAAGCATGCTTATTAGGGCGGTGACCTTATTTGGGTCTCAGATTAGACTTCCTTTTGTAGGTTGTCTTTTTCGATTCCCCGATCTGTTGATCGAGTTGAGGTTTCTTCGTAAGAACTGGGTTCTTCCGTTGATTCCTCGGCTGATGCTTTACCAGTTGGGGTCCATTTCTGTTCCCTTTCTGGTTAGGCACTTGCCTTACCTGCTCAACTGGTCTCTTACCCCTATTAGATACAAGTTTAGCTTTTGGTGTCTCTTTTTTTAAATGCGATTACACCTTTACGAGATGAATCGGTCGGGGCTTTTGAGGATGTGGAGGGTTTCTCATAGCCAAGTCCCTCCTTATCAATCTTTACTTTCGAAAATAGGCGTTCATGTCTTTAACGGTTTGAGATGATTTTGAAAAAACATCTATTTTCTTACGTGATTATCCTCGGAGGATTTCGGACTTTCATGCATTCGGAATAGCTCATCGAATTTTGCTTGCAAGATTTTGAAGTCATCGACTTCTTTGTCTGTTAATTTCCATCGTTCTTTGATCTGCTTTTCTGATCGAAGCTTTAACCGAGAATTTTAAATTCCTCGGTTACCTTACGGCGGTTTCGGTGATCTAAGTTCGGAGGTTTTTCCGAGATCATTTTCTTTGACAAAGGTCGATTATTTCGATCCTCGAACTTATCATTCTCGGCTTCCACAATAGCATAAGTTTCTCTTTGCATTGGAGAGATCTTCAAGCAATTGCTCGAGTAGAGCTGCGAGTCAATCTCTCCGGTGTGCTAATGATAGCGGTGTAAAGCGAGCGAAAGGGGTTTGGAGGTTACCTCGATTTGGTCCTCCCCGCCATCGAGGCGAGTTCATTATCGTCGGCGAGAATATCGGATCTTCACTTTCATAGAAGTCGATTGACCTTCTTGTCGGGCGAAGTCTTTCTGAGAGGAGTATCCGGAGTCCTCGGAGGGCGGAGATAGGAATCGTCAATTCTGACGTATCGGCAACCATGGCTCTTACGTCTCTATCCGTTGCTCTCTTTTGTTCCTCTTTTCTTCCCCTCTCTCGGCGTCAGTGCAGGCGATCTGTGCTATAGTGACTGGCTTCTCCACGATTAAAGACGCTCTCTGGATCCACCGTTCCTTTCCTTCCGGTGAATCACTCATACGTATGACCTATCGGTGATTTCCCTTCGATAGTAGTCGAGTTTCTTCTATCGATTGGTTATCTCTTCCTTCCTTCGTCGACTATCTCTTTCCCTTTCATCTCTGTGATCCCTCCGATCATCGGATCGGTTCTTCGGAGATCTATTATCCGATCTCCTATCTAAATCCTCGGCTATGTTGATAGTCCTTATAAAATCTTCGATACTTACCAAGTTGTATATCGACTTCTCAAGCTTCCCGGTAAGCAACGCGATCTATTACTACTGACTTAATATATTTCCAATGGGTTCATTGGCCTTTGTTCTCCTCTTGGTTGCCTTGAAAGCAAGCGATTTTGAAGTCGAGGTTTATTGGGGACCTCGTCTTCATCGACTTGACCTCTTTCAATCGAGGTCGAACTTCGTGAGCTTTAAGACTCAAGAACAAGCTACTAGGTTTCATTCTTGAAATGTCACGGCAATCTTTGATTACCGTGACCTTCATGTCCCACTTCTTGGTGAGAGACCTTAGGATCTTATAGTTGATATCTTTATCGGACATCTCTCTACCAAGTTCTCGAAGCTTGTTTATAGACATTGTAATTCTTCCATCGAGTTCGTTGATGGTTTCGTTTGGGCAACATCTTGAGTTTCTCGAACTTCACCGGTTCGGCTTTGAAGACCATTTGTCTTTTATCTGTTCATTTCCCTCGCAGATCTCGGCCGGAGTATCCCACATTGCTTTCGCATGATTTGAGATACTTAATCTTCTCTTTGGTGACCTTATCCATTGTCTTCATGATGATATGTCTTGCAATGGTGTCGAGTATCGATTTTTCTTTCTTACGTGTCCATCGTATTTGGGCTTTTTAATACAAGACTTCACGTGGGAAAGTGCGGATCTCCTCCGATTGCGCAGGATTGTCGTAGTAAATGATGATGGGTCCTCTCGATGACTTCCATCATTACGCCATCGATCGAGCCTAGATGGTTGGACATATATATGGCCCAATCTGCATACTCATCAATTGAGAACTTCGGCGGATCATGATACATCCGGACGTGTTATCCATCTTTGAGTGATTTTGGAAAATGAATGAGTTTTTAAAACGTTTTTTTTTTTTTTTTTTCAAGATCGATTCGATTGACCACAATGACCTGAGTCGATTGGTCGGAAAGAACCAACCGCTCGATACCACTTGTAGGTCGAGCGGGTTAAGTGAGGGCGAAGTCTAGAGGGAGGGGTGAATAGACCGAAAAACTTTTCGTGCAGATCGTGTGAGAGCGGATGCTTTGATCGAGTCGCGAGTGAATCGATTTGGTCGATAACCAACTTCTTGAAGCGCGGAAAGGCGGTCGGTTCGGTAACTATCGATTAAGCGATGTGTGCGGAAGCTTAAGTTTTACCCGTGAAAAACCGGTTTGTATAAATCGATTCCAAGTTTTATCTTTTTAATCGGATAGCGAAATTTCGAGCCCGATCGGATCGAAGCTTGGTGTACATCGATCTTAACTTAGAATGTATGCGCTTTAAGATTGTGCGATGTGAGAGCGATTAATCAAAGCAAATAAAGGCACCACAAGATTTATAGTGGTTGGACAAACCCGGTCCTACGTCCACTCTTCCCTTTCACAAGGGGCACCAACTTAACCGAACTTAACGATTTGGACTTAGATTAGTGTGTTAGTCCAACCAAGACACCAACAGATGTTTTAAGAGTTCTCACTCAACCGATCCCTTAAATCGAGATTAGAAACCCTAGATCGAAATCTTGCTAAACAACTTATCCTAACTTGGGGGGTTTGGGTAAGATTGTTGAGGTTTCAACTATGAAATCTTTTTTTTGCGTATAAGCGATTTTGACGATAGCTAGATGAAAAGATTTCTTGCTAAGAACTTATGGGATGAACACAATATAAAATAAGCTTGTTGTTGTGTTCTTCGTATGGAAATCGACTATAGTTTGAGCTTATTGATTATGTTGTTTGTCCAAGCATTTCCGTGTTTCACTCGAAGTGTGATCCCATATTTATAGACCTTGAGATCAAAGAGCCGTTGGAGAGCAATTTGAATCTCGGGCTATTTTAATAGAGTTGCGAGCTTGATGTGGCGTGCTTGAGTGAACGGCATGGCCGAAAAGCGTGAATGTGTATTTTATAGCCGTTTGAGAGAGCAACATCGAAGATCCATGATATCGGCTCTGTTCATCGTGTTTCTTCCTTATTGGATGGAAGCCTTGCTGCGGTGTTGTTCCTCCAACTAAGGTTGGTATTCATCTTGTTCAGATCGCAGGCGTATGATAAGATGAAACATCGATTTTTCATCTTATGGTGATCGATCGATCTGGCCCGATCGATCCACTGATGGAAGTCTTCGGCGCTGTTGACTTAGCTTCAATTTGGTGACTCGGCGATGTAGGTCTTACGGTCCGATCTTCGGAAGTCATCTAATCTTCTAGTATAGAGGTTTGAGCTTCATGACTTGGCGAGTTATCGACTAGATCGATTCGATCGATCTTGATTCTGGTTTAACGATTACGCGCTATCGGATATCGAACTTTCTTCCGATTCTTGAGATCGACCTTTTCATATTGAGTCCCCCTCAATATGTGACCTATCTATTACATCGGTTTTTCTATACAATCATTATCAATTTGGTCTCCTATAGCAATAATGTAAACATCGATCGACCTAATGTGTCCGATTTGGTCCTATTACATGTGTTTTTGGAACTTTCATCAAAACTATAAATTTCCCAACACGGATAATTTTAAATATCCGTTTTGATCCGTACCATGAACAGCCCTGCTATTAATAACAGCGTTAATATAACTTTTATCGGTGAAATAATACGAAATGCAGCGTTGTAATTGACGTGAAATCTTTGGGAACAATGTTAATAATTTCTTGATTATTGGACAATTAATATGATATATATATATATATGAAGCGTCTTTCAAGATTTAATTGGATTGGAAATTAGATTGGATTTGTTTTTATAAAGGAAATTAAAATTTTATATAAATATATTTTAAATCTAGATATTTTTACAGCTTTTATTTAAAATTATTTTAGCTTGTAAAATTGTTTTATAATTACAAATTTTAGCTTATATAATTATTTATGATTTTTACAATTTACAGATTTTAATAATTTTATAAATATACTCACTCCGTTCCAAATTAATTTTCACACTGACCTAGATATGAAAACAAATGAAAATTGAATTTTGCTTTATTAAAGTGATAAAATAAGGGTATCTGGATCAAATTAAATTTAATTGTGTAGATGTGAATTAACTGTTAGAAAAAATAACGACATAGAGGGTAATTAAGTGTACATTGCGAAAGTAAAATAAAAATAAAAATTATGAGTAAAATTTTCTCTTTTTGAGTATAAAAATTAATGTGAGACAAGACAAAAAAAAAAGTGTTAAAATTGATCTCGGAGGGAGTGATTATTAAATTGCTGATGGGGCCATACAAGCATTTCCGCCGGAAGAGGACAATTTTTGAGACGTCATATGATCACACGTGTTGATTCCGGTCATTTAAAAGGAATAAATGTTGAGAAGGTCTTGTTTTTATATCAAAATGATCACAATTGATAGAGTAAAAAAAGTAAAATTATTAAATTTGGATTTGGACAAAATTACAGGATCATTTGTAATTTTTGGAGAAATGCAATCATATTTAAAGGAGCTAGGTGTGTTAGAAACAACATTGTGGATGAAGTCAAGATTCGATTATGAAATTGGTTTTTTTCGAAAGCCTTAATGATATGTAATTCTACTTTTTCGGCAAATAAGCAACACCTAAAATAAAAACAAAAAACATAAAGCCATAAGTACACAGGTCGTACAAGAGGCAGGAGGCCCACTTATAAAAACCTTGCTAGGGTAAAACCCCCCTTGGGGCAAAACCCCTAGCGAAGGGAAAAATGATTACCCCTCTAAAACAAAGAACTACTTCGAAAGGTAGAAGTAATCCTTATTCATATCAGAAAAAAGCAAATCCTCTAGGAAGTCTGGACAACCCCCGATCCATACATCATTCCTATGGAGTTTCGCAAGTCTGTCAGCAATAGAGTTCCCTTCTTGAAAGGTGGAAGTAATTCTACTTTTTCGGATTGATTTGTTTCTCCTTAAAATTCTATAGATTGTTAGAACTATGTACTAAAATGAGGATTTGATCCAAAATGGTTTCAATAAAATTGAGTCCTATTGTTCCAAAACGACAACATGGACAACTTTTTTGGGATGATTTAGTCATATAACTACTTTAGAGATACTATATTTTGGAATGATTTAGTTGTATAAGAATTGCTCAAATTTTTGTTGTGTTGTTGAAAATTACCCAAAACGTCGTTGTTGCGTTTGTGTGTCATTTTAAATTGAGGATTTCGGCAAGGCTTCTGTTGTAGGCGTTGAATTAGCATAATTTTATTTGTTTGAGTTATTTTTATATTATGTAATGATGTGTATTTTATTTAACCGTCAAATGTATTAAATTGTGTCAACTCAGCGCCTACAACACAAGCTTCGCCGTAGTTCCCAATTTAAAATGGCAAGTAACCAATACGCGGAGGAAACAACGTCGTTTGGGTGATTTTCGGCAACATAGGACGAAAATTGAGCTATCATATAACAATGGGACTAATCATCCCAAAAAATAATTACGTGAATAAATAAATAAAAGTTACAAAGTAATGATATCATTCTTGACTCAATCCCTACTAAACTGGTTCCATTTAATTGGTCTTTCTGATAATCCTGTATGAATAAAAGCTCGTTTAACCTGGGGAAAAAAATCTTTCGAGATGGTCTTATTATCAATCCCTCTGTTGGGATATTTTAGTTTTGATGAATTATGTCAAAACATTATCAACTTGTATTTTTGAAGCTAATCTACAGATAACAAGTTGAGGGGGAACGAGAGAACAAATTGAGGGAGAACTCATTTAAATCGCATTTAAGATGATCGAGATCGGATTTAGGTCAAGAGACGAGACGGCCGATCGAGATCGATAAGTAGGATGAGTTCCGAGTAAACCGATGATTTGAACAAGAAGAAACATCTTGATTTTTGAAGAAGAAATGTCGTCAAAGGTCTTGATCACGGTTCTGAGATGGTGACCGATATTGTTGACAGTGCTGGTGACCGATCTCTTCTGACAGATCTGGGAGCTCGATCTTCTGACCGGATCTGGTGACGAATCAGGTGAATTGTTGACCCGAGTCTGGTGACTGACCTTCTTGACCGGATGTTCTTGACGGATGCTGGTGACCAGATGTAGTTGACTGATGTTCTTGACCAGGTCTGGTGACCGACATGGTGACCTGATCTTGCCGACAAGATGCAATTGACCAAAGCCGACTGATGTTGTCAGGCGATCCGATCTGCGCGGTCTTCGATCAGAGACCGTAAATCTGCGGACTGCATTTTCTCTGGGACGAAAATCTGCAGACCAGATTTCTACGGACAGATTCTGCGGACCCGAAATCTGATACTAGATCAAACGACAATCGGAAGATTTGAATAAAGAATAAGGCAATTTTGAAATCGGATCAGATTAGACACACAAAAGCGGTCGCCAATAAGAAGACAACACACATATTGATGTGACATAAAGTTCGGCAAAAGGAAAAGTGCAAAAAAATGTTAAAAATTTGGAAGTTATTAGTATGAATTTGAATATTACATTCCAACGATAATATTTAAATCCACACTATAAATACATTGCACTATCTTCAAAAGAAGATAATGGAGGATCTGCAAAGTGAAATTAAAGCCAAATATTCAAGCAACTCCATTCATAGAACATAGAGCAAGAAATACACACATATATTCAAAAGTGTTCTACCTTAGATCTAAGCACAAATGCTATATCCCAAGCTTAGAGAGATTTTCCCATCCTTAGCATTGAGACTAAACAAATGTAAGGAAAATCTCAACCTAGTTGAAACCAAACAAACCTTACCCAAATCAGTCGGTTAAGTTTGTAGGTGAGTGTGAACTCGGTAAACATCTAGCAATCCCGAAAGGGAGGGTAGGCGATCCCGTGAGGGTGATAAGTCCCGTTTGAGTGAGAACTCGGTAAACATCTAGCAATCCCGAAAGGGAGGGTAGGCGATCCCGTGAGGGTGATAAGTCCCGTTTGAGTGAGAACTCGGTAAACATCTGTTGGTTAAGTTGGTGCCCCATGAAGGGAAGAGTGGATGTAGGACGAGTTGTCCGAACCACTATAAAAATACATGTGTTCTTATTTGCTTTCATATTAACTGTCATACATACTTTAGTAAATCTGCATAACACATTCGAAAAAAAAATAAAAATTAAGTCACCTCCCATTGAGATTTTACGAGTTTTAAATCGGGTTTTTCGGGACCAACACCCTCTAAAAAAGATTTGTAGCGATTATATGTTTAATTAAAATAACTCAAATGGTAGGTCTAATGTGTATAAGATGCACCCTGCAATTCAAGTGTATTTATAAAATATACTCCCTCCGTCCCAATTTTTTTTCACACCATCCTTTTTTTCGTGTTTTAGCAAACGAGTTGTTTATTTAATATTTGAAATGATAAAGTAACTTTTAAGAAGGGGTATATATGATATATTTATCTCTCATCTATTATATATTTTCATAAAAAATATTTTATCATTTCAAATACTATTAAAAAATCTACTTGCTAAAACACGAGAAAACAATAACTGTGAATAAAGAGTTGGGATGAAGGTAGTACAATTTATTTTACTAAAACATGCATTACACTGAAAAGTGTAATTTACGTTTACAAAAATAAATTGCATATTTTAAAAATGCATTTGAATTGTGCGATCTAGTTAGTGCATAAGAGCTTATTATAATTAGATTGTTGACAATGTAATTAATGGGCGAGTTTATTACATCAATCATATTTTATATGAGACCATTAATTCCGTATCATTAGAGATATGTGTAACGCAAAAAAAAAAAAATCACATTTTAAACAAAACAAGTATCACTATGAACGTAAAAGATGACATCTTTCAAAATTATAAAGTTTTATGTGAAAATTTTTATGTATGTGTGAAAATTTTCTTATTTTATTTGGATAAAAAAAATATCTTTCAAAATTACAAAGTCTTATGATTTTTTTTATTTGACTTGATATATAAAAAAAAAATCTCTCGATTGCTGCCTGGGTTTGCACCTAAGTCGTGCGGATATGAACTACAAAAAAAATGGGCTATTAGCACACCCCTTTTAACACACTATAAAATAGATGTGGTGATAAATGATCCGTAATTACATTTATTTTGTAAGGTGTGTTAATATGTATATTAATAATAATTATTGACATCTATTAACACACTAAAAATTAAATGCGTTAATACTAATTATATTATAACACAATTGAGTGTCATGTCTTACTTTCCATCAAAATGCTGAAAAAAATTCGTAACCTATTAAAACACTAACACACAAATGTGTTAATTATAATTCTATTAACACACTTTTTGTCACTGTGAAAATATCATAAAGTCACTAAATTATAAGTGTCATAAAATTAAATATATTCCCAAACTTTTTAGTGGGTGTTATAATATGATTTTCATTAAATATATTTTTTATTGGGCCATCAACTAATGCAACCCTGTTGCCACTTAGCCAGCGACAATCCAAAACACCACTTTGACTAAGTTAACAGCTTCGAATAGGTAACCCATGCTAATATTTTTTGAATTAACGATTTACAAAAGGATAAACGCAATTTTTTAGTATTTCTAAGTCTGAAAAAAAAATTACACTTTGTTTGAAAAAAAAAAAAGACTTTCAGACTGAGAAATACAAAAAATTACATTTTGCATTCTTGTAGAACTTTTTCGCTCCCACTTTTTATCTTCTTAGAATTTTTTCCCCATATTTTTTTATAGATATTTTATTCTTAAATTATATAACCCAATTTAGTTTAGACTAATGATTAAGTAAATCAATTCCAGATCATCACGCAAAAACCAAAAAAAAAAAAAACACAGCGCCCCCCCTCTCCACCGCGGCCGCCGCTCGAGCTCAATTCACTTCCCGCAGGTTGCGGAGCCGTTCAGCGAAGAAGAACACCATTGGATATCCATAAAAAAACGTCAAAAAAAAAAAAAGAACTCCTCTCGCGATCGAAATCCCTAATTCCCCAATTGAATAGGCGTCATAACCTACAGGAACGATTCAATCCACTATGGTGGTCAGGGCGCATTGACTAAAAGAGGGACGACGATTAATGAAAAAGGTAAGAGGGTAAGCCATTGGTTAGTAATCAAGGGAGTTGTTTTAGACTTTCAGTGTCATTTTCTGCTTTTGATGCTATATGATTCATGACTCTTATTTGTTGAAAGTGAAACTTTATGACTGAAATTATTTATCTGTAGGTTGGAAACTTATGTTACTTTCATATATATTATGCACTCAAATTAGTAAATATAGTTTAATTTTCTTTGCACCTCCTTTCTTTATTTTATTTTTCTGTGCTTTTTTCTTCTCCCTATAAGAAGCTACCTAGATTAGTTCTTGGGTGAAATTTGAGATTCCTTTTGCTTATCTCGACATCTAAATACTTTAACCACACTTGAATGGAAAGTGGATTGCTAACTTGTAATAAAATCTAGCTTGCTAAGTGTAGATTTGTATATTTCTATTGTTGGTTTGTGTTATACTCTGTTACTATGATTGCTTATTATGCTAATTTGTTATTCCTAAGAGTGGAGACAATAAATTAAGTGATAGTTATTGGGAGAAGTAGATAGAGTGAATTGAATTGAATGAAAACTACAAAAAGACTTGGTCAGATCATAGTATTTTTCAAGGGCAGAGTGTGATTTCTATAAGTAGATACAATAAATTAAATAACAGTTTTTTCTCATAAGTAGATATAGTGTATTAAATGGAAACTACCAAAAAAAAAGAGCGATAGAAATTGGCCTAGTTCTAGTACTTTCAAGGCTAGTTCGGTTTGTTTCATGTGTGTCCGTTTAATAGGTTAAGTCTAAATGATTAACCTGGTCATATGTTTGGAAATCATAAGTGATTGTTGAAGTTAAAAAGGATTTGTCAGGAAACAATGTATGAAATTGGATTAAGTGAAATATGTGGGGTATTATTTATGAACAGTAACTATCGTGCATTCATTTCAAATTCTCTTTGCATAGAGTTATTTATCAGATAATAAGGGTGTGAGGGCAATTATTTATAAAAGAATGGAAGTCATTAATGAATAGTCAATTTACCAGTTTCTACTCCGTTGAGTATCTTAATTCCTTGTCATCGCATTATCTTGTAAGAACAATTTCTTATTATATTATTACTTGTGGTGGAAACCTAGATATATGAATGTATTCTGAAAAATAATTATCTTTATCCCTTGTGACCCTACTTATCTATTTGGGGTTGAGATAAACCATGCTACAATAATTTAAAGTCAGAAGTGAAATGCACATATTAGCATCATGTGTTGTGATAGCTTAAACACGCTGTGATAGCATAAACACTCTATTATAATTGATAAGGAAGGATTGGCAAAGTGAACTTGTAGATATTGCATCTAATTGTAAATTGTATTCTAAAATTTCCTAATTTTGTTTGTTAACCATCTTGAATGAAATGATTTATATAGCCAACTCCAAACAGTGGGATTGAGGCTTAGTTTGTTGTTTTTATAACCATCTTGAGTGATAACATGAAGTCTCATAGTGACTTGAATGATAGCATGACGTCTCTTATTGACTAGAATGATATCATTCTTGTTACGAGTTTATCTTTTTCCAATCAATTTTTCATGTTACCCCTAATTAACAAGCTATCAATTGTAACTGGAAGTGTCTTGATTCTGGTCTCTTATTAAAATATAAATTTCTGCATAAAATTATTAGCTTAACCTACTACATGATCACTATTATCAAAATGAGAATAGTATGAAATAAACGTTGTGATTGCTTAACCTACTACATGTGCAACTTTGATTGGTAGTTTCTCCTTTCTCAGTTTGAGGTCCTTCAATTGATTTTAATCAGAAAAGTTCCATTTCATCATAACTTGTATTTATATCCCTTTTTCTATCAAAGGAGCCCTTGTTATTAAATTGTGTTTCAGATAGATGGAGCTCTAATCGAACATCTGATGTCAGTTTCATATGAGTCCCGTAATATCTCAAGGCTCTGTCATGACGTGTTCAACTTAAAATAATTGGACAAGAACAATAATAAATTGAATTACCTAGCAGATTTCAGGAAACCGTGCATTAATATTTTTTAAGAAGAGTCAGGACACCCAAAAATTAATCAATTTAGCAGTTAGCAACATTTCTCCATTCTATCGTGAGGAAGACATCATTATCTTAATAATTTTAGGATAAATAAATATTTTAGTTGTATACTTGTATATAATCATGATGGCCGATGGGCATAGCAGTAGAAATAGGAAAATAGAGAGCTTTTGTATTATGTTTGAGGGCTGCTATTGTTACTTAAATGCATATCTCGTGCTGATATTATTTAGGAAGCATATCCCATTAGTTTGTGTGTTTTAGTTATTGTAAACATACACATCTTAGTTTGTTTATTGACAACTGCTGCTACGTGTTATGATGCCATTTTTTTCAGACAAAAAAAAAAGAAAAAAGAAGTGTAGATGTGGCCAAATAACCATCATGATAGAATATGGAATTGAATTCAGTTATGTGAAAAGAAAATATTGTCTTAGACAGTTAGACTCATTCCTCAGCATGTTCATAGCACAATCCACATTTACAATGATTGAGTGAATCTTTTTGCAAACATAATCAAATTAAGTTTCTCTGTCATTTTTTATATCAGTATATGTAATGAGAATTTTATTTGATAAAAAAAAATGGCAAGAAGGTAGCGATAAGCCGATAACTATTTGGCTTGGTGTTGTTTGGAGGTTATGGAAGGTTAGAAATGATGTGATTTTCAACAATATTGTTTTTTTATGTGGATAAAATTGTTGAGGATATTAAAGCTAGACTTTGGAGTTTGATCGTTATTAAAAAAGTACGGTGCTCTAGTTTCTTGTATAGTGATTAGCTTGTAAATTCTACATTTATCTTTTATAGTCATAATAGTAATTGTTTTGATTATAATAATTTTCTTTAAACGTGTACGAAAGGGATTTTGAAGAATACAAAATCTGTGGAGAACTTGGGAAGCAATTTTAAATTTGACTCAACACTTTTAGCTTCGTCGGAGATATGGATAAAAGTTGGATGAAATTGCCAAGGTATACCAAACCATACCTGGATGGACTTGAGAAGTTTCTAGACTTTGCTTTTTCTAATCCAACAAGAAATGATATGATATTATGTCCATGCACAGAATGCAAAATTGGTATATGTGTGAAAAGAGATGATGCACGCGAACATTTGGTTGTTAAAGGATTTATTAATGGATACGATAATTGGATAGCTCATGGAGAGTTTTCTTCCAGACACACAATAAATTCTTTTTCTCCTATTGATACTGGAACTTCAATGGGCAGTGATGACATGCATGGTTTAGTTCATGATGCTTTTGGGGTTCCACAACAAGACACAGATTTAGATATTCCAATGGGGTCATTTGAAGACGCAGGAAATGGAACTGGGATTTCTGGAAAATTTTACAAGTTAATTGATGATTCTCAAGAGAGATTATATAAAGGTTGCGAGAATTTTTCGAAACTTTCATTCATCATACGCCTGTTGCATATAAAATGTCTCGGTAAATGGAGTAACAACCATTTTGAAATGCTATTAGAGTTGTTGGCAGAGGCATTTCCAGAGGCAATGACTAGATTACCAAAGTCATACTATCGGGCTGAAAAATTGATGAAGGACTTGGGGCTTGGTTATGAGAAGATAGATGCTTGTCGTAATGATTGCACATTGTATTGGGGAGTGAATGAGGATCGAACATCATGCAAGACGTGCAATGAATTGAGGTGGTGCACTTCGGAAAATGATATGACCGGTGAAGAAAGAAAGATTGCACATAAAGTGTTGTGGTATTTTCCAATAAAACCTAGGCTGCAACGTCTATTTTTGTCATCAAAGACTGCTTCCCATATGCGATGGCATGCTGAAGGTCGTACTGATGATGGGAACATGAGACATCCGGCTGATTCCCCAACTTGGCAAACATTTGATGACAAGTATCCTGAATTTGCTAGTGATGCACGCAACGTAAGATTGGGATTAGCTTCAGACGGATTTAATCCATTTGGTAATATGAGTGTGTCACGCAGTACGTGGCCTGTTATTCTCGTACCATACAATCTTCCTCCATGGATGTGCATGAAACAACCATATACCATGTTGTCGTTATTAATTCCCGGTCCATCAGCTCCTGGAAACAACATTGACACTTATTTGCAACCACTTATTGCTGACTTGACAAATTTATGGGAAGTGGGAATTGAAACATATGATGCCTCAAGTGAACATAAATTTCAGTTGCGTGCTAGCTTACTGTGGACAATTAGCGATTTTCCAGGTTATGCAAACTTGTCTGGATGGAGTACTAAAGGTGAATTTGCATGTCCAGTGTGTCATAAATTCACAAAGTCACGTTGGTTAAAACATGGTGGGAAATATTGTTATATGCATCACCGAAGATTTTTGGATGTGAATCACGAATTTCGAAAGGATACTTGTACTTTTGATGGATCAGAAGAGGATGGAGTACCTCCACGTCGACTGTCAGGGAATAAAGTGTTAGAAGAATTGAGCAACATAAACTTCAAATTCGGAAAGAATGTTGATTCTAATCCAGAATTGCCTTTCAATTGGAAGAAGAGAAGCATATTCTTTGAGTTACCATATTGGAAAGATATAGTGGTGCGCCATAATCTTGACTTTATGCATCTTGGCACAGATGGAAAAACAAAAGACAATCTCAAATCACGGCTCGACTTGAAAGACATGGGGATCAGACAAGAGCTTCATCCTATTCCAAAAGCGACTGGTAGATTTTACTTGCCTCCAGCACCATTTACGATGAATAAGCAGGAAAAGAGCATGTTTTGCAACTTGTTGAAAAGGGTTAAAGTGCCAGATGGCTATGCTTCTAATATATCACGTTGTGTTAAATTAAAACCACCTAAGCTTGTTGGATTGAAAAGTCACGATTATCATATTTTGATGCAGCAGTTATTACCTATAGCATTGAGAAAGACATTACCAAAATCAGTTCGTTATCCCTTGATCCAATTGAGTCGATACTTTAGGGAACTATGCTCTACAGTAATTAATCCAGCTAATGTGGTTCGCTTGGAACAAGAAATTGTCGTTGTACTTTGTCAATTGGAAAGAGTGTTTCCACCATCATTTTTTGACGTAATGGTTCATCTAGTTGTTCATTTGGCAACTGAAGTAAAGCTTGTTGGGCCTGTTCACTATCGTTGGATGTACCCGATTGAAAGGTACTGACAATGTTTTCAAATTACAATAAAGTTTATATTGATAATTAATTTCAAGTAGGACTTATTTTTTATTGTTTAATGTAACATGAAGGTATCTAGGCACATTAAAATCATATGTTATAACCAGTTGTTAGACTGTTGTTTTTTTCCTGTTTTGATGCTTGTTGGGCTGCTTGTTAGTAGTTTAAGAGTCTTGACCACTCGGTTCCACCTCAAAGCTATATGGTATTAGTTGTGACTCTATACAGTATTAGTTTGCTGCTAGACTAGATTGCATTTACTTCATCAAGGGATTCATCGGCTTTTGCAGCTCCGACTGGAATTCCTGAAGCTTCAGTGATGTGTCAAGAAGATATTCCTTTATCTGCTGGAATCAGTGTCTCCGATGTCAATGGTATTATCACTCTTAATCCATCTTTTAATCCAAGTTCTCTTGTTCACTCAGTCCCTGTAGTTTTTGTGAATCATTTGCAAGATAATAGTGTGACTAATATTTTTGATTAAGGACTTGTATGATTTGAATATTAAACATAGTACTCTTGCTGCCGGAAACAATTCTTCTGGTATTATTAACACCAGGTTTGGGAAGATATGCTGCTTTGGTTATATTTTATGATATTTAGATGAATTGGTATTGTATTGATACACGATACCCGTTCTGCAAAGTATTTCTTGAAGCTCCTCCTTATGGGAATCTCGGTTTATCAATTGCATGTGAGTGATGAATAATTATTTAAATGAACTATTGTATATATTTCACTTGCTCCTCCTTTGTTTTTTCTTCTTCTAATTATTGGTGCAAGTATTTGCATCCAAACACAACCAGTTTCATTAATTTAACTAGCTAGAAACCATTGGAGGCCCTTCTCTATTTGTTTCCTTGTATTTGCAATAGACTTTCTACCATCTTCTTAGGTAATGGTTTGTTTTTGTTCCATTTCAATTGCGTAATATGTTGTGTGACAATTATTGTAATAAAATCAAATCTTATGAAGAATTATTTATGGGTGTGGGGACGCAACTTTCTATTTATGGAAAGGAGAAGCTTTTCTTGGGATGCCTAATAAGGACAAATGAGAAGCTTAGAGAGGGATGAATAGATTTCGTCACTAGCTATTGTGACGATATTTTTTTGCCATCACCAGAAATCTTTTGTGACAAGCTTTTGTTGACGATGCTTGAAACGAATTTTTTTATCACGATTAGCCTTTAGTGATGAAATTTTTTGCCACAAACACTACAAGAAAATAGAGGATTACCTACGGAATTCCCAAATGAAAATAGTTTCATTCTTAAATAGTAAAGATTGCTTACGATTTGCCTACAAAATTTCCTAATCATATAGGCATTTTCATTCATAGGTAAATTTGCCTACGGAATGTAATTCGTAGGTAAATTTATTTGTAAGTCATTTCTAAACTATAAAAATAATTGCAAGTGGAAATGTAAGTTGCCTAGTAAATTATCTTTTGTAGTTAATTTATTTAACTACGGAAATTACATATGTATAGGTAGTTTCTTTGTAGGTAATTTGTTTGCCTAGAAAATTATTTTGTGTAGGTAAATTTTCATGGATTATTCTAAAAATTGGTAGGCAATACTCTCTCTTTTAAAACCAAATTATTTTTGTAGGAAAATTTTGTAGGCATTTGAGAATTTTCATAGGCAATTCTTTATTTTCTTGTAGTGACAAAAGTAATTTTTTTTGTATTGAGCTTGTCTAAAAAAGAATAAAACTAAAAATGTTAATAAAAAGAAACTTTTGAATGAGAATGGGCCAAAAGTGAGGGTTTTCTCAAAATTATTATTATTATATATATATATATATAGATGAATTAAATGTCTGTGCACTAGTTGCATTGTGCACTAATTGCATTGTGGAACTATTGTGTACAATTTTTTTTCTATAATTGATATGTAACATTATTTGAATACCATATTTTTTTTCTAATATATACTATTATTAAAAATCTAAAAGGATAAATAATTCTATATATTATAGTATCAATCTAAAAAATATTAAGAAAATAAAATTATATTAACTTGTAAAGTTGTATAATTACTACGGACTCAAGAAGTAGTATTACTTAAGACATATAAAAATGATATTCACAGTATATGATCCTTTCATAGAAGCATTAGGAATTCATTCTTTATTTCTTCCGGGAAGTGGAGGGAGTAAATAAAAATTTGGACTTCAAAAATTTCAAGTTGCTGGGCTAAAGTTAGCGGGAGAAGATTTCAGTCCATGTTTTTAGCGGTTTCCTTTCTCAAGTCACGATGTGCCCCTAAAAAATCTGTAAATTAATTCTGAAACAGTTCATCTTGGGAGTTGATTCTTAGTTGATTACTCAGTTTCTTCAGGGAATTGGGGTGAGTAGATAAAAAATTGGGCTTCAAAGTTGTCAGCAGCGGACAAAAGTGGGAGGAGACTCCTTTCCATATTTTCAGGTTTCCATTCTCACGTCAATATATGCTCCTAGAAATTATGTAAGTTAATTTTGAAAACAATTCATCTTGGTAATCTCTCTCTTCATGTTGCTCGTATCTTGCACATATCCCAACAACAAATGTTATATCAGGCCTACTTGCTGTGAGATATAGCAGTGATCCAATGATCCCTCTATAATCAGTGTGATTTACTGATTTGCCTTCAGGATCAAGATCCATCTTGTAGTTAGTATTCATAGGAATTCTAACGCATTGCAATCTCAGACACCATACTTTGCAATCAGATCTCTGGTGTATTTTGCTTGATTGATGAAAATTCCTTCCTTAGTTTGTTTCACCTGAAGTCCAAGAAAGAAATTCATCTCCCCCATCATTGACATCTCAAACTTTCCTTTCATCAGGGTAGAAAACTTTTCACACACCTGATGATTTGGAGATCCAAATATGATGTCATCTACATAAATCTGAACAAGTAAGATGTCTTTCCCATCTTCTATCCTGAACAGAGTCCTATCAACAGTTCCTTTAATAAAACCATGGTCAGTAAGAAATTGAGAAAGAGTATCATACCATGCTCGGGGTGCTTGCTTAAGACCATACAAGGCTTTCCTGAGCCTGTAAACTTGGTCATTCTGTCTGAAACCAGGAGGTTGTTCCACATAAACCTCTTCCTTAAGCACACCATTCAGAAATGCACTTTTCACATCCATCTGATAGACCTGTGAATTTCATGTGGGCAGCATATGCAAGAAACAATCTGATGGCTTCTAGTCTTGCAACAAGTGCAAAAGTTTCATCATAATCCAAGCCTTCTTCTTGGGAATAACCTTGTGCAACTAGCCTTGCCTTGTTTCTCACAATGTTGTTGTTTTCATGTCTCTTATTCTTGAACACCCACTTAGTTCCAATCACATTGTGCCTCTTAGGTCTATCCACTAGCTCCCAAACTTCATTCCTTGAGAATTGATTCAGCTCTTCTTGCATAGTAGTAATCCAAAATGAATCTTGTAGAGCTTCTTCAATCTCAGTAGGTTCTTTTTTAGTTAGGAAGCAGCAGAACAAAGCACTTTCTCCATGGAACCTTCTTGTTTTGACACCATCTGATAGATCACCCACAATCTGACTTGTAGGATGACTATCCAACCATTTTATCTTGGATGTTCCCCCTTCAGTAGTATCCTCAACATCAGAAATGTTAGGTTCATGTAGTTCATTAAATTCAGGGAACAACAGAAAAGGAGAAAGAGAATCATCTTCCTCAGGGGAAATTCCATTCAGAACATTGTCAGAGACATTTGTTCCCCATTGGTTGATAGATTCAGAGATTGCCTCAGCTGTGACTATATCTTCATCGGCATTACATACGAAGTCGAGGCGGTGTATGTTTAGATTGGTCACTTCAAGAGGTGGTGGCTTTCTTCCGATGGAGAATTTCCATCCTAAGTCTCACCATCCCGAAGTTTTTCCATCCCGAACTTCTTTGTTCGAGTCCGATTCACTCCATTCATAGAAAGTGGTGACTTCTTCTTTTCGAGTTCGAGAGGATGTTTTATCATTCTTTTTCGGGCTAAGTCGGTGATTCTCTTGATCAGTTCTCCGAGTCATGTTCTGTTTCTTCCGAACACAAGTAGATTCGTCAAAAACAACATGAGGTGTTTCTTCCACAATAAGAGTCCTACAGTTTTGTAAACTACGAAGGCTTTCTTATGACTTGAGAATATCCTAAGAATATCCCTTCATCACTTTTGCTATCAAAAGTTTTCAACCTGATCTTTATCATTATTGTGTATGAAACACTTGCAACCAAACACACGAAAAGAAAGAAACAAGAGGCTTCCTTTCATTCCACGGCTCATATATGGAGTTTTCCTTGGTTCTTGGTCAAGATAGATCTATTACGAGAGTGGCATGTAGTGTTGATAACCAAATTTCAAATTCTCTTAGGAATATCACCAAAGAATCATTGTCCTTGCGAACTTCTTTCGAGTCCTATTTTTTCTTTTCAAAGAACACCATTCTTTGTGGGGTCCTTCCGGTGATGTTTCATGAGCTATTCCATTTCTTTGCACAATAATCGATATGATATGATTGATAAACTCGATTATTTTATCTCGATCCGATTTTGACCACACTCGATTCTTTTTCAAGATCTTGAGCCTTTTCAAGAAGTTCAGCAGGTTTTGTTCGAGTCTCTTTCTTCTTGAAGTAAGAATATGACCCATGTGTATTTAGAGTAGTCATCAACTACCACAAGTGTGTATTTTTCATCATTTGTGCTCACAGTGTTCTTGGACCAAAGAGATCCATATGTAACAGGTTGTAGTATTCTATCAAGAGAAACATCTACTTTGCTTTTGAAAGATGCTCTGATTTGTTTTCCTTTCTGACAAGCATCACATACATGATCTTTACTGAACACTTCATTGAGTAACCCCCTTACAAGTGCTAATCTTGCAAGTTTGTTCAGGGTTTTGAAGTTTAAGTGATTCATTCTTTTGTGCCACAACCAACTGGTATCAGTGGAACTTTTTGCAACCAAACATGTATCTTTGTGAGTTGAACTCCAATCAGCAAGATACACATTTCCTTTTCTAGTACCAATCAGTAAAATTTTATGTGAAGTATTGTCTTTTACATAACATAAGTGCTTTGAGAACTCAACACTGAATCCTTTGTCACAGAATTGACTGATAGAAAGCAAGTTATGCTTTAGACCAGACACATATGAAACACCATGGATATGAACAGAGTCAACTTCAAGAGTTCCATATCCTTCAGTTTGTCTTTTGGAATTGTATCCAAATGTGATCTGAGGGCCTTTTTGCTCAACATAGTCAGTGATTAGTTGCTTATATCCTGTCAAATGTCTTGAACATCCACTGTCCAGATACCATACAGCAGGAGCCAATTCATTTCCACTCATCAGTGCTATGTTGTTTTCATTCAGCTGAGTGCCCTTTTCCTTCACCTGAAAAACAGATCAGTTCTTAGGTACCCATTTGGTGTAGGGTCCTACCAGGTTAGCTGTACATTTTGGAACCCAAATCTGCCTAACAACTCTAATTACTTTAGAGTGGCTGATTTTTCTCCCATCTACATACACATTTACTACCCTAGGTGCCTTGACAGTATCCTGTGTATGAGTGCCAGCCTTAGCATGAACATGAGCCTTAGAGTTCTTCTTGGGTTCAGGCCTTTTGTTCAAGTGCCTTAGCTTTTTGCAACGGTTGGTCTCTGTCTCCACGACTTGGGTTCAGAAACCGTTACCCCTTAGGCAAATGGGGTTTGGGTTACTGTCTTGAAATTGGGGTCTTTCAAGAATCGAGGACTTGGTCTTCGGGTTGAGAATATTTCGAAAGTGTTTCTCTTCGAAAATTCCTCCGATGGTTCAGTTGAGATCTCTTTAGGTTAGTATTCTTACCGAGGCTCAAATCTTGGCTGAAGATTTTATCGAAAGTGTTCAGGTTTTCTAGCCTTTTCCTGAGGTCTAGGCTTTCTTCCCTGAACCTTCAGTTTTTCTGAAACCATTGGTCCTTTACCCTTGTCTAAAACTCTGGGCGGTTCTCAAGAAGAAGATTAGATGCCTTGGTTTAACAAAGACGATCTTGGTGCTACTAGAAGCAACATTGAGGAAGACCTTGTGAGGTTCCCCGAATGTATCTCAATCAATCTTTTATAGTTCAGTGTCTTTGATAACTCAATTTCATCTATCACTTTAGATGCATAATTCAAAAGAGCTAACTTTCTCTCGCAAGACTATCCTCATTTTTTTTAGAGTTTCATGCTTCTTAGAGAGGTCATTGAACTCAAATCCGATAAGTTGAATCTCTTTTAGTGGATTTCTCTAATTTTCCATTCGGGATCTCTATCACCTTCTCTTTTTTTCTCGAGAGTTGTACTTTCGTAACATCTAGTTCATCAAGAGTTCCCATCAATTGAAAAAGTGATCTCAAAGCATTTTAGAGTCTTTCCACTTCAAATTCTCACAATCGGTTCCTTGTTACGCTCTTGAGTTTCAAATGAGCGATTCTTGTAATACGTAATAGTCCTTCATAAGATTCTCAAATGAATCCATCAGTCAAAATTATCATTTCATGATTGAACTTGAGAACTCATGTGCTTGTGTAGGAGCAACAACAGAGATAGAAGAATTTACCTCATCCACAGCCATAAGACAGATATCATCACTGTCACTATCTGAGAAAATTTCATCTGAGGAACTGGAACCTTCTTCAGAATGTTCTTCCTCTTCTGCAATCATAGCTTTCTTGCTGGAGATCTTCCTGTCTCTCTTGGCTTGTCTTTCCTTTCTTTCTTTAGCACTTAGCTCAGGACATTCATATTGAAAGTGACCTTTCTTTTGACAGTTGTAGCATCTGTTGGTATCATCATCCTGATCACTTTCCTCCTTGGTTTTGGAGTTCTTCTTCTTGGATGAGGATCCTTCAGCTTTCTGGTCCTTTCTTTTCTCAGTGTATCTGTCCTCAACTTCTGAGTCTCTCTTGTACCTGTGATTCCTGTAATATTTCTTATATTTCCCATATCTGCTATTGAGTCTTTCAAACCTCCTTGCCATAAGTACTAGCTTATCCTCCTGCTCATCCTGATTTTTGGCAAGTGAGTTCTCAGACTCTCTAGACGTACAGGATTTCTCTTTGGCTTTGAAAGCCACATTCTTGCTAGATGAAGAATCATCTTTGCTGTCAGATTTCTAGTTTTCTTGTCAATCACAAACTCATAAGCTTTCAGTTCAGAGAAAACTTGTTGAAATGACATGGAATTAATATTTTTGGTGTTTTCAATCACCACAGCATGTATATCCCATTTCTTAGATAATCCTCTAAGAATTTTCAGTACCACTTCTCTCTGTAGGTATCTTTCCCAAGAGCACTCAGATCATTCATGATGCTAGTGAATCTGACCTCAAGTTTGTAAATGAATTCATTATCTTCCATTTCAAAGCTATCAAACTTTCCAATAGCAACAAAAAGTTTGTTTTCCTTAATATGATATGTGCCTTGACACATAACAGCAAGTGTGTCCCATATTTCTTTTGCAGTTTCACAGTGAGAAATCATCCCCATAACACCATCATTAATAGTGCTATACAAAATATCTTTAGCAATGTAGTCCAGATTGACTAACTTTCTCTCATCAGGAGTAAGTTGATCATCAGACTTTGGAAATTCATCTCCGGGATCATTCCTCTCAAGATCGCTGATTGATTACAGGATTCACAACAGTAAATTTGAATGGTCCTTCAGAAACCACTCTCCACATTCTTTCATGTTTTGAATACAGATGAGCCTGAATTCTCAATCTTGATAGGTCATAGCTCTCAACAGAGAACATAGGAAGTTTCTTAGAAGGCACGATGACTGAGCCTTGTAAGATATCAGCAAACAGATCTATTCAGTAGACCACCAAAGTCTTTCAGCAAAATAGACTATGGCTACCAAAGCAAGTGGTCAAAATGAACCACTACTCTGATACCACTTGTTGGTCCCGGTGCTAACGAGTCTCACACGTGTATGGGGGGGGGAATACACGTGTTCAGTGATTTTAAAAACTTTTCTTTCACTGAGGTCAGATGGGTCAGGTTATCCTGTTGATTTTGCCCTAGAAGCACAGATTGCCCTGAGTCAAAGTCTACTGAGACAATGATCCTGAGCTGCTGAGCCTGAGTTTATCAGAGATCCTGAGGCGCTTGGATCTGATAATTATCTTACTGACCCTCAGTAGAGTTAGTTCAGTTTGGTAACTATCCGTTCTAGCTACTCAAGTGTGCGGAATGGTTGGCCCTAAGTTTATACTCGTTTTTGCTTTGCTGAAAATCTTCCCTTCAATAAAACAGTGATTAAGGCTGTGATCAATTTGATGCAAGTTCAATGGATTGGTTCCAACTGAATATCAGTGAACCATGCTTTCAGTGAAAAACATGCAACAGATAATAATGCAGTACAGAAAGCAAAACAACACAACAATTATGGTGGTTCAGAGACTCAAGCTCCTACGTCCACTCTCTCTGATCTTCAGAGAAATTCCTTAACCACTTCCTAAAGCTTTCTGGCTAACTCACTGTAGCTTACTCACTTTTCTACCTTGAGTTTTACGGGTCGACTCCATCACTTACTAACTCAAACACACATAAGTGTTCAGACTACCACAAGTAGCTTACTAACTTCTTCTCTAGAGTTTTCTGGCTAACTCACTGTAGCTTACTAACTCTTTACAACTCCAACTCACCAACAAAACACACACAAACTACCTTAACAAAGGGTTTGGGTTTTGGGTTGGTTTCCAACTAGGGTGAGATATCCTTTACAATAAGAACAAATGCAAAGGCTAGGATATCTCTACTATGCCTTGGATATTTCTTATCAATCTAGGCTTAGTGAATGAGCTCTCTCCAATGTGAAACACTTGGGAAATTCTAGGTTTTTCGAGTGCTTCAATTTGCAATAATACGAATGAGCTCTTGAGCTGCTTTGAAATTTCCCGCAACCTCTTAATGTAAAGGGTCACTAGTATTTATAGGCAACTTCACCAAGATCACTCTTGAAAAATTATCCGTTGGAAGAGATAACTTCATGAGTTTTCTCTTATGGTGTTTGATGAACGACTATATTTAGGGTTTGAACACTCCCTTGCATGTTTTAGAAAATATGCAGTCATGTAGCCAATCACCAATTTTTGCAGTCTGGAACTTAGTACTACTGACATGATTCAGTGTCCTGTCGCTTTCAGTGTTAGTAAAGTACAATGTTGTCTTCCTCTGATTGGTTCTTGTCTTCAGTAAATGTAGATAAACAAAATGACTCTTTTTGGTCAATCTCTCTGAATGAGATAACTTTAAACAACACTTAGACTTAGTTCCTTTTGTCTGCATATGAATGTTTTGGGCAATATCTATTTTTCTGAATGTTTGCGTTTTTTTCAGTTTCGTAGTCTTCAGATAGATATTATTCAGTGCCTTTGAACTTTCAGGTTATACTGAGTATTCAGTATCTTACTGAATCTTTAGTAACTACTTGGGTCTTTGAGATCTTCCGAGCCTTGATGACATCTTTGAGTCTTGAGTGTCTTCAAGAACTTCTTCGAGTCTTGATGTCTTGATGACATCTTCGAGTCTTGATGTCTTCAAAGAACTTCTTGAGTCTTCAGTGACATACTTAGTCTATCAAGATTATCCTGACTCAGTCTATCAAGATTATCCTGAACATGTCATACTCAGGGGTTTTGAGATCTAATCAAAACTTCTTTATTAAATTCATCTCCCAACAGTGTGTTTTGTTGGTGAGTTGGAGTTGTAAAGAGTTAGTAAGCTACAGTGAGTTAGCCAGAAAACTCTAGAGAAGAAGTTAGTAAGCTACTTGTGGTAGTCTGAACACTTGTGTGTGTTTGAGTTAGTAAGCTGCAGTGAGTCAGCCAGAAAACTCAAAGTAGAAAAGTGAGTAAGCTACAGTGAGTTAGCCAGAAAGCTTTAGAAAGTGGTTAAGGAATTTCTCTGAAGATCAGAGAGAGTGGACGTAGGAGCTTGAGTCTCTGAACCACTATAATTACTGTGTTGTTTTGCTTTCTGTACTGCATTATTATCTGTTGCATGTTTTTCACTGAAAGCATAGTTCACTGATATTCAGTTGGAACCAATCCACTGAACTTGCATCAAATTAATCACAGCCTTAATAAGTGTTTTATTGTAGGGAAGATTTTCAGCAAAGCTAAAACGAGTATAAACTTAGGGCCAACCATTCCGCACACTTGAGTAGCTAGAACAGATAGTTACCAAACTGAACTAACTTCTACCGAGGGTTCAAGAAGATAATTATCGATCCAAGCGTCTTAAGATCTCTCGATAAACTTAGGTTGATTGGGCTAATAAAGCTTCGAAAGCAAATTTCAGATCATTGTCTCGATGAGACTTTGACTCGGGGCAATTCGTGCTTCTCGTGGCAAAAATCATCGGGATAACCTCGACCCATCCGACCTCGGTGAAAGAAAAGTTTTAAAAAAACTTTGAACACGTGTATTCCCCCATACACGCGTGTGAGACTCGTTAGCACGGGACCAACAAGTGGTATCGAGTAGTGGTTCATTTTGACCACTTGCTTTGGTAGCCATAATCTATTTTGCTGAAAGACTTTGGTGGTATACTGAATAGATCTGTTTGCTGATATCTTACAATGCTCAGTCATCATGCCTTCTAAGAAACTTCCTATGTTCTCTGTTGAGAGCTATGACCTATCGAGATTGAGAATGTAGGCTCATCATCGTATTCAAAACATGAAAGAATGTGGAGAGTGGGTTTCAAGGACCATTCAAATTTATTGTAGAATCCCTTAATCACCGATCTTGAGAGGAATGATCCAGGAGATGAATTTCCAAAGTCGATGATCAACTTACTCCTGATGAGAGAAAGTTAGTCAATCTGGACTACATTGCTAAAGATATTTTGTATAGCACTATTAATGATGGTGTTATGGGGATGATTTCTCACTGTGAAACTGCAAAAGAAATATGGGACACACTTGCTGTTATGTGTTAAGGCACAGATCATATTAAGGAAAACAAACTTTTTGTTGCTATTGGAAAGTTTGATAGCTTTGAAATGGAAGATAGTGAATCCATTTACAAACTTGAGGTCAGATTCACTAGCATCATGAATGATTTGAGTGCTCTTGGGAAAAGATACCTACAGAGAGAAGTGACACTGAAAATTCTTAGAGGATTATCTAAGAAATGGGATATACATGCTGTGGTGATTGAAAACACCAAAAATATTGATTCCATACCATATCAACAAGTTTTCTCTGAACTGGAAGCTTATGAGTTTGTGATTGACAAGAAAACTAAGAAATCTGACAGCAAAGATGATTCTTCATCTAGCAAGAATGTGGCTTTCAAAGCCAAAGAGAAATCCTGTAAGTCTAGAGAGTCTGAGAACTCACTTGCCAAAAATCAGGATGAGCAGGAGGATAAGCTAGTACTGATGACAAGGAGGTTTGAAAGACTCAATAGCAGATATGGGAAATATAAGAAATATTACAGGAATCACAGGTACACGAGAGACTCAGAAGCTGAGGACAGATACACTGAGAAAAGAAAGGACCAGAAAGATGAAGGATCCTCATCCAAGAAGAAGAACTCCAAAACCAAGGAGGAAAGTGATCAGGATGACGATACCAACAGATGCTACAACTGTCAGAAGAAAGGTCACTTTCAATATGACTGTCCGGAGCTGAGTGCTAAAGAAAGAAAGGAAAGACAAGCCAAGAGAGATAGGAAGATCTCCAGCAAGAAAGCTATGATTGCAGAAGAGGAAGAATATTCTGAAGAAGGTTCCAGTTCCTCAGATGAAATTTTCTCAGACAGTGACAGTGATGATGTCTGTCTTATGGCTCTGGAGGAGGCAAATTCTTATATCTCTGTTGTTGCTCCTACACAAGCACATGAGTTCTCAAGTTCAATTGTAAACAGTAACTTTGACCTGATGGATTCCTTTGAGAATCTTATGAAGGACTATTATGTGTTACAAGAACTACTCACTGAAACTCAAGAGCAGAACAAGGAACTGATTGCTGAGAATCTGAAGTGGAAAGACTCTAAAAATGTTGAGATCACTTCTCAATTGATGGGAACTACTGATGAACTGGATGTTCTGAAAGTACAACTCTCAGAAAAAGAGAAGGTGATAGAGATCCTGAATGGAAAATTAGAGAAACCACTAAAGAGATTCAACTTATCATAACTGAGTTCAATGACCTCTTTGAGAAGCATGAAACTCTAAAGAAATGTGAGGATAGTGCGCAGAGAAAGTTAGCTCTTTTGAATTCTGCATCTAAAGTGATAGATGAAATTCAGAGTTATCAAAGACCAAGAATAAAAAGCCGGATTGGGATACATTCCAGGGGGAACCTCACAAGGTCTTCTGAATGCTGCTTCTAGTAGCACCAAGACTGTCTTAGTTAAACAAGTGGCATCTAATCTTCTTACTGAAGAACTGTCCAGAGTTTTAGACAAGGGTAAAGGACCTATGGTTTCAGAAAAACTGAAGGTTCAGGGAAGAAAGCCCAAACCTCAGGAAAAGGCTAGAAAACCTGAACACTCAAGAGGGAAATTTCAAAGCCAAGATTTTTCAAAGCCTCAAAGCTAAGAATAACAACCTAAAGAGATCTGCAAGACTGAACCATCGGAGGAATTTTCGTGAAGAGAAACACTTTCAGAGATATTCTCAACTGAAAAGACCAAGTCCTCAGATTACTGAAAGACCCCAATTTCAGTACAGACAACCTAAACCCCACTTGCCTAAGGGTAAAGGTTTCCTGAACCCAAGTCAGCAGAGACAGAGACCATCTTCA
This sequence comes from Stenogyne calaminthoides, assembly GCA_037126765.1. Lineage (NCBI taxonomy): Eukaryota > Viridiplantae > Streptophyta > Magnoliopsida > Lamiales > Lamiaceae > Stenogyne > Stenogyne calaminthoides. The sequence continues at coordinate 13,886,947 of JBBCBC010000010.1, forward strand.
CAAAAGCTAAGGCATTTGAACAAAAGGCCTGAACCCAAGAAGAACTCTAAGGCTCATGTTCATGCTAAGGCTGACACTCATGCACAGGATACTGCCAAGGCACCTAGGGTGGTGAATGTGTATGTAGATGTTTATGGGAGACAAATCAGCCACTCTAAAGTAATTAGAGTTGTTAGGCAGATTTGGGTTCCAAAAGGTACAGCTAACCTGGTAGGACCCTACACCAAATGGGTACCTAAGAACCGATTTTTTTTTTTGAAGAAAAAAAGGGCAATCGAATGAAATGAAAACAACATAGCACTCGATGATTGGAAATGAATTGGCTCGGCCAGATGGTATCTCGACAAAGGATGTTCAAGACATATGACAGGATATAAGCAACTAATCACTGACTATGTTGAGCAAAAAGGCCCTCAAATCACATTTGGAGACAATTCCAAAGGACAAACTGAAGGATATGGAACTCTTGAAGTTGACTCTGTTCATATCCATGGTGTTTCATATGTGTCTCGTCTAAAGCATATCTTGCTTTCTATCGGTCGATTATTTCAGAACAAAGGATTGATATTGAGTTCTCAAAGAACTTATGTTATGTAAAAGACAATACTTCATGTAAAAATTTTACCGACCGGGTACTAGAAAAGGAAATGTGTATCTTCTTCGATTGGAGTTCAACTCCTAAAGATACATGTTTGGTTGCAAAAGTTCCATCGATACCGCTTGGTTGTGGCACAAAAAGAATGAATCACTTAAACTTCAAAAACCCCGAACAAACTTATAAGATTAGCACTTGTAAGGGGTTACCCAATGAAGTGTTCAAGAAAGATCATATATGTGATGCTTGTCGAAAGGAAAACAAATCGAGCATCTTTCAAAAGCAAAGTAGATGTTTCTATCGATAGAATACTACAACCTGTTACATATGGATCTCTTTGGTCCAAAGAACACTGTGAGCACTAATGGCAAAAAATACACACTTGTGGTAGTTGATGACTACTCTAGATACACATGGGTCATATTCTTACTCAAGAAGAAAGAGACTCGCATAAAATTCGCCTCGAACTCATCAAAAGGCTCAAGATCTTGAAAAAGAATCCGAGTGTGGTCAAAATCGATCGATAAAGGAACCGAGTTTATCAATCATATTATATTTGATTATTGTGCAAAGAAATGGAATAGCTCATGAAACATCACCGCAAAAGGACCCCACAAATGTAATGGTGTTGCCGAAAGAAGAAATAGGACTCGAAGAAGAAAGGACAATGAAGGACAATGATTGATATTGTGATATTCTAAGAGATTTTGGGTCAAGCTATCAACACCGCATGCTACTCGTAATGCATCCATGCTTGACCAAGAACCAAGGAAAAACTCCATATGAGTTTGTGGAATGAAAGGAAGCCTCTTGTTTTTTTCTTTTCGTGTGTTTGGTTGCAAGTGTTTCATACACAATAATGGTAAAGATCGATTGAAAACTTTTGATAGCAAAGCCGATGAAGGGATATTCTTAGGATATTTCAAGTCAAAAGCCTTCGAGTTTACAATCAGAGGACTCTTATTGTGGAAGAAACACCTCATGTTGTTTTTGATGAATCTACGTGTTCGTAAGAAACAGGAACATATTTCGAGAAACTGATTAAGAGAATCACCGGACTTAGCCGAAAAAGAATGATAAAACATCCTCCGAATCAAAAAGAAGAAGTCGGGTCACTTTCTATGAATGGAGTGAATCGGACTCGCACAAAGAAGTTCGGGATGGAAAACTCGGGATGGTGAGACTCGGGATGTAAATTCTCCAATCAAGGAAAGCCAACACACCAAGTCGACCAATCTCAACATACACGATTCGGACTCGTGTATGTAATGCCGATGAAGATGTGGTCACGGTGAGGCAAACTCGAATCTATCAACCAATGGGGAACAAATATCTCTGACAATATTCTAAATGGAATTTCCCCTGAGGAAGATTATTCTCTTTCTCCTTTTCTGTTGTTCCCTGAATTTAATGAACTACGAACCTAACATTTCGATGTTGAGGATACTCATCGGAAGGGGAACATCCAGAGAAAATGGTTGGATAGTCATCCTACAAGTCGATTGTGGGTGATCTATCGATGATGTCAAAACAAGAAGGTTCCATGGAGAAAGTGCTTTTTGTTCTCGCCGCCTATAAAAAAAAGAACCCATCGAGATTGAAGAAGCTCTACAAGATTCATTTCGATTATTCTTGCTATGCAAGAAGATGAATCGGTTCTCAAGGAATGAAGTTTGAGAGCTAGTGGATAGACTTAAGAGGCACAATGTGATTGGAACTAAGTGGGTGTTCAAAAATAAGAGAGATGAAAACAACAACATTGTGAGAAACAAGGAAAGACTTGTTGCACAAGGTTATTCCTAAGAAGAAGGCTTGGATTATGATGAAACCTTTGCACTTTGCAAGACTAGAAACCATCGATTGTTTCTTGCATATCTCGCCCACATGAAATTCATACCATCGATGGATGTGAAAAGTGCATTTTGAATGGTGTGCTTAAGGAAGAGGTTTATGTGGAACAACCTCCCCGGTTTCGCATAATGACCAAGTTTATGTGCTCAGAAAGCCTTGTATGGTCTTAAGCAAGCACCCCGAGCATGGTATGATACCCTTTCGGTTTCATCGACCATGGTTTTATCAAAGGAATTGATGATAGGACTCGTTCGAGGATAGAAGATGGGAAATACATCTTACTTGTTCAGATTTATGTAGATGACATCATATTTGGATCTCCAAATCATCGCCTATATGAAAAGTTTTACCCCGATGAAAGGAAAGTTTGAGATGTCAATGATGGGGGAGAAATTTTCTTGGACTTCGTGAAACAAACTAAGGAAGAAATTTTCATCAATCAAGCAAAATACACCGTAGATCCGATTGCAAAGTATGGTGTACAGATTGCAATGCGCTTAGAATTCCTATGAATACTAACTACAAGATGGATCCCGATCTCGAAGGCAAATCAAGAAATCACACCGATTATAGAGGATCATTGGATCACCTGCTTATATATCTCCCGCCAAGTAGGCCCGATATAACATTTGTTGTTGTGATATGTGCAAGATACCAAGCTAATCCTAAGGCTTAGACACATGGAGGTTGTCAAAAGATTCCAAATATCTTAAAGGCACCGTGAATAGAGGATTATGGTATCCAACCGATGATAACCTTGAATTAACCGGGTTATTCAGATGCTGATTATGGAGGATGTAGAATTGACATGAAGTCTACCACAAGGAACTTGTCAATTTCTTGGAAGTAACTGATATCATGGTTTTCAAAGAAACAAACCTCAAGAGCAACCAAGATTATCAAGGTTTAATACATGGTCTGCGCAGGAAGTCAAGTTGTGCCGCAATTTTTTCGCTCGCACAACAATTGAGGGATTATAAGGTTATAACCAATGAAGTACCTATATTTTGTGATAATAATAAAGTTAATTGCTATTTCACAAAATCCTCAGATTGCACACGGATGTAAGCATGTTGATATCAGACATCACTTCATCAGAGATCATGTTGAGAAGAAAGACATCAGAATGGAGAAAATTCATACTGATAAACAGAGAGTTAATATCTTGACTAAACATTTGGCCGAATCAAGATTTTAGGAACTATCAGTTGAATTAGGTATGTTGGATCCAGGTGAATAAAGCAAATCTAAAAAATTGAAGGTTTTCAGATGCATGAAGTTTTCTCAGGTTTTTACTGAAAAACTCAGGATAAAATTGAAAGTACTGAACACTGATTCTTGGGAAACTCAGTTATCCTGAAGAACAGTACTCAGTATTATACTGACTTTTTATCAAGGTCAAAACAAGTAAGACTGATGGAGAAAATTAGTCTGAAGAATTATTGACTCATGCAACACTTTTATTGTCTAACTGAATCTCAGTAATCATTGGCAATAAATGACAAAACACCTGAAGAAAATATTTGGGCGGGACCTTTGAAATACACGAGGAAAGTCAATGGTCTGCTAGAACAGTAATTAAATGCACTGTTCACTAATCACCAATAGGGATAAATTGGCGGCTTAGTATTTGCGAAATCGTCCTTTCATATACCCGTTTTAGTCAGTTTTTAATCTCAACCGTCGATTTCTTCATCTACGCGATTTTCCATAAATCAAAATCCTATATCCATTGGAAAAATTTCCTTCAAAGTCCTATTCCAAAAAGCCTTCATCTTCACAAACACTCTGCTTCGAAACTCTCGATTGCCCAGAAATTTTCACCTATCTCAAAACCCTTCACCAGAAATTCTCCAAAAATGACACTTTCTGTATACGACAAACTCACCATTTCCAATAAACCTTGGTACAAATATGTCGTTTCTCTAGAAAGCTCGTCCAATGCAACTCACGAGGAGGAGGTGTTGCATATGATTCGGTTGGTAAAAAGCTTACATGCCTGGTCGTGAATCAACCAGAGGCCAAATATGCAAAAGAGGTAATTGAGTTTATCTCTAATATGCAGTTAGATGATGAGAAGTGCATAGAATCTCAGATTACAGTCTCGCATTTGGAGTATGGTTCAGATTTTGTTAGGGAATTATATATTATTCCTAAGAATCTAAATGTCATATATGAGTTAAGTGATAAAGGCGAAGACCCTACGGTATACATGATGGGTAGGGAACACGAATATTTGGATAAAATTACTGAGCATCCAGTAAAGTTTGAAGCTACTCTGAATAAGAGGCATTTGAAGCCTAAATATCGAGTATTGTTGGATATTGTAAGCAAATGCATCATGAGTAGATCTGGTAGTTTCGAACAGATAAGCACGCCTAAGTTAAGAATAATGGCGGCTATTGAAGATTCACCTTCCACAGCATTCAACTGGTTGCACTATTTGATCATGGTGGTGAGCGATCAAGCCAAACAAATTTAGAAGGTGAATGGCTCTGTAGTTGTCAAAGGAAAGATTCTACATGCAACCAAGATTGCATTTATCTTGGAAATGTGCAGAGAAGAGGAGGACATCTTTGTCAATACCACTTCCTTTCCAAAGTCAAAAATCATGTTCAAACTAACAAAGAAGACTTTGAGAGGAAAGAAAGAGAAACACTCTGAGTCTCAGGAGGAGACTGCTGAAGAAGCCAGACAAGCCAGGGGGAAAGCCCTGATGCAAGTTAAAAGAGAGAAAGGAGAGAAACTGAAAAAGAAAACACTGGCTCCTCAGAAGCGCAGAAGACTTCAATCTATTACTGAGGAGGAGGTCAGTGAAACTGAAGAAACTCAACCTGAAGGCCAGCAAGGGTTGAAATCTCCACTTCAGGTTCTTGCTCAGGTTGTGACAAATGTGCAAGAGCAAGAAACTGAGGAACAGGTTTTCTCAGAGGTACTCGAAACTTCTCTGAGCTCAGATAAAATTTCTCAGGAAATCTTCAAGGGACCTCAGATTCCTACTGAAGAGAGACCTGCTCAGACTTCAGATCAGTCTGAACCTCAGGAATTGCTGAACTTGGATGCGCTTCTAAATGAACCATTTCTTGATCCATCAGCACCAGAACTCATACAATTCGATCCAACTGCTCCTGAAAGCCCAAAGTTGAAGAAGGGAGAGGCAGAAGAAACTGAATGGCGAAGCAAGGGGGAACAGTTCATCCTGGACAGATACCCTGAGCTTAATGCATATCCTGACCTTCAGGATCTCTTCTTCAGACTCAGAACCACGGTCTACATCCTGAATCAGACTCTTCCAGAGATGCTGAATATAGCCTCCTTCAGAGGAGAAGATTGGTGGAATGTTGAAACTGCTGTTTTGATAGAGTTCTCTGGGTTCAGGAAGACCAAGCTCAGAATGAAAATTGCTGACTTTGATGAGCTAGTAAAGAGAAAGGTGGCTGAGAAAAGGAAAGCTGATGTTGATGCCTCCAGTTCTATGAATCTAGAAGGAGATGAGGATCAAGATAAAGATGGTGACAAACAAGATGATGCTGAAAAATAATCTGAGGGGGAGAAGGAACCTCAGACCGATGCTGAGAAAGAAAAAGAGACTGAAAGTCAGATGGAGAAGGACACTGATGCTGCACAGACTGATATCACACATCCTTAGACTGAAGTTAGCACTCTTCAGTTATCTTTTGGCACTATTACACATTATGCCAAAGCTACTGAAGTTCCTATCTTTAAATCTGTTATGTATGATATGCAGACTGAGGCTCAGTTGGAACAACCAGCTCAGTTGGAGACAATTGTTTTGCCTCCAGAAATTGATTTCAGTCCTATCCTGGATAAATTGGAGAAGGTGGTGCCAATGAAGGAGAAAGTGACTCAAATTGAAGAAACCTTGGCAAGACAATCTCAAAAGCTGGAAAATCTGAGTTCATCTTCAGACATGCTGCAACTACAAACAACTCTTGCAGACAAAATGACTACTTTGGAAGGAAAGATTGATATAGTCAAAACTGAGCTCAATGCAGAGATGAAGCAGATGTATCAAGAAAGAACTGTCTATCTTTAAGCCAAGCTGGTTGAGAAGAATGATCAGATAATCAAAACAGTTGTTGAGGAAATGGGCTCTCTGCTCATGACCAAGATGACAGAGATGATGCATGATGTCTTCTCAAATCAGTTTGCTCCTCTTTTAGAAGAGTTCTCAATGGCTAAGAATTACATGAGAAGGCTAGAGGATGAGCATGATCAGTTGGCAGGGGAAGTGCGAAGGTGGTAAATTAAGTGAGTTGTTGGCACAAACCTTGGAGAGAAAGGCTCAGAAAAAAGCTGAAAGAAAGAAAATTGCTGATGCCTTAAAAGAAGTTGAAGCCACTGAGAAGCTAAAATTCAAAGAAGCTGAGAAACCTATCTTCACTCAAACATCTGAGCAAACCTTTCAGGAAGTAATTTTTGAGAAACTGAGTGATAGAAGGATGATTGAGACAAGCAAAGCCAGTGAAGATCAAATTAGACCTGAAAAGAGAAAGGTTGTGGCATTTGTGGAACAAGAAAGGAAGAAAAGAGCAAAAAACTCAAAACCTACTCAGAGGAAGCTGGTAATGGATTATGAAGAATCTAAAGAAGAAACTGAAATTCAGAAAGAAGTCTTCAATACCAAGAAAACTCTGAAAACCCTTCAAATCGAAAAAGAGAAGAAGACTGCTGCTTCTGTGTCAGGTGTTCCTTTGATCAGGAAAAAGAAAGAAGAAGAGCAGAAAAGAAGAAGTGGTTTTAAAAAGTTTTTGAGCAAAAGGAGGGGTACATAAAAAACTCAGAAATGGCCGCACATTGACAAGTGGATGCCTATTCAGTTCAATGATGCATGGGAGGAGATCAATAGAACCTTCTTTTTCTATTATGAGATTCTGAGAGAATGGAGGGGGAGCAGCTCGGATATGAATGAAGACTTCATTGAATACTTACTGACATTTCTATCCTAAGTACCTGCAAAGTTGGCTCAAGTTGGCAGATGAAGGAAATACTCAGATAGTAGCCCTTGGTCCATACACTTACCCAGCTCCTAGATTTGAGAATGACTATGTGAATGAAACATCCATTTCTCAGGAGATAGCTCAGTATGCCATCCAGCTAGGCCTAACAGGAAACAATCCTAAAATCATCAAAGCAAGAGATGAACTGAAGAAGAGATACTATGAGATGTTCAACCTGGAAGTGCCAGAGGATGAAGTGGAAGAAGACTGAAGACTTTGTTCTTCTGTATTTTGTCTTTGATTTTCATTGTAATCTGTAACTCTTATCCTCTTCAATGAAAATTTATCTTTATGCTCAAAGATAATATCTCATTATCTTTTTACATGTCTTTTATGTTTGATATGCCTTATGTTTTGAAATTGTTGGGAGAATTACCATTTTGGATTGTAATAGATAAACTGAAACCTGAGGATAGGTTAGGTTTTCTTAAATGTAACAAGATGATTTTGACATCATCAAAAAGGGGGAAATTGTTGGGAGATGAATTTAATAAAGAAGTTTTGATTAGATCCCAAAAACCCTAAGTATGACATGTTCAGGATAATCTTGATAGACTGAGTCAGGTTTCAGTATAGATTGTTCAGGAAGTTATCTGCACCATGTATAGTCAGCAGATATAGATCAGGTTAGATTTTGAAGGACACTGAAGACTCAGTAAGTAACTGAAGACACTGAAGACTCAGTAAGTTGCTGAAGACACTGAAGACTCAGTAAGTTGCTAAAGACACTGAAGACTCAGTATGTCACTAAAGACACTGAAGACTCAGTATGTCACTGAAGACATTGAAGACTCAGTATGTCACTGAAGACACTGAAGATCCAGTAGTTACTGAAGACGCAGTAAGATACTGAATACTCAGTATAACCTGAATGTTCAGAGGCACTGATAATATCTATCTGAAGATTACAAAACTGAGAATAAAGCAAATATTCAGATAAGTAGATATTGCCCAAAAGATTCATAGGCAGACAAAAGGAACTAAGTCTAAGTGTTGTTTAAGGTTGTCTCATTCAGAGAGATTGACCAAAAAGAGGCGTTTTGTTTGTCTACATTCACTGAAGACAAGAACCAATCAGAGGAAGACAACACTGTACTTTACTGACACTGAAAGCGACAGGACCCTGAATCATGTCAGTAGTACTAAGTTCCAGACTGCAAAAATTGGTGATTGACTACATGACTGCATATTTCGTAAAACATACAAGGGAGTGTTCAAACCCTAAATATAGCCGTTCATCAAACACCATAAGAGGAAACTCATGAAGCTATCTCTTCCAACAGATAGTTTTTCAAGAGTGACCTTGGTGAAGTTGCCTATAAATACCAGTGACCCTTTACATTGAGAGGTTACGGGAAATTTCAAAGCAACTCAAGAGCTCATTCGTATTATTGCAAATTGAAGCACTCAAAAAACCTAGAATTTCCCAAGTGTTTCACATTGGAGAGAGCTCAATATTCTAAGCCTAGAGTGATAGATATATCCAAAGCTTAGAAGAGATATCCTAACCTTTGCATTAGTTCTTATTGTAAATGATATCTCACCCTAGTTGGAAACCAACCCAAAACCCAAACCCTTTGTTAAGGTAGTTTGTGTGTGTTTTGTTGGTGAGTTGGAGTTGTAAAGAGTTAGTAAGCTACAATGAGTTAGCCAGAAAACTCTAGAGAAGAAGTTAGTAAGCTACTTGTGGTAGTCTGAAGACTTGTGTGTGAGTTAGTAAGCTGCAGTGAGTCAGCCAGAAAACTCAAAGTAGAAAAGTGAGTAAGCTACAGTGAGTTAGCCAGAAAGCTTTAGGAAGTGGTTAAGGAATTTCTCTGAAGATCAGAGAGAGTGGACGTAGGAGCTTGAGTCTCTGAACCACTATAATTGTTGTGTTGTTTTGCTTTCTGTACTGCATTATTATATGTTGCATGTTTTTCACTGAAAACATAGTTCACTGATATTCAGTTGGAACCAATCCACTGAACTTGTATCAAATTAATCACAACCTTAATCACTGTTTTATTGTAGGGAAGATTTTCAGCAAAGCTAAAATGAGTATAAACTTAGGGCCAACCATTCCGCACACTTGAGTAGCTAGAACAGATAGTTACCAAACTGAACTAACTCTACTGAGGGTTCATTAAGATAATTATCTGATCCAAGCATCTCAGGATCTCTGATAAACTCAGATTCAGTTGGGCTAATCTGAAGCTTCTGAAAGCAGCTCAGGATCATTGTCTCAGTAGACTTTGACTCAGGGCAATCCGTGCTTCTCAGGGCAAAATCATCAGGATAACCTGACCCATCCGACCTCAGTGAAACAAAAGTTTTAAAAATCACTGAACACGTGTATTCCCCCCCCTCATACACGTGTGAGACTCGTTAGCACCGGGACCAACAAATACATTTATATAGTATGTTGCTCTCATATTTAATTTTTATTTTTTGTCTGGAATATCATACAGCCAAATCAAATACGTTATGTGATAGACAAGTATCCCATGGTGTTATGGATAATCAGCAAATACCGGATCAGATAGAACATGTGAATGACTTAGAGCTTAATGACGAAATAGGTAGGTGGTCAAATTCACAGCATGAACAGCCAAGACAACAAAGACGCATGAAATTTCAAATAGAAGCAATGAGGCAGAAAATGCGGAAAGTTGTGATGAAGAAATAGGTAACGTTCTTTTGGTTTTAGTTTTCCTCAATTCAAACTTGTAGTGCTTGTTTCAAATATTTTAAAATATAATGTTAAATGATGAAATGCAGAGCAAAAGGTTAGAGGTCCCACATATATGTTGAAGATTTGGGGTCGACCATCTAGTTTACCCCTCATTTATGTTGATTTCGATCGTTATGGAAGACCCATAGGAGCAAATAAAAGCACATTCTTGAATTCTAGGAACTATTGCAAGGAATGGTAAGTATTGTCCGATTGACGTTGAAAATTGGCATAAGATGTCAAAAGAGAACAAAAGTGACATGATAAGGATAGTCAAGGTAATATATAAAGTTTAGTGTCATACTTATATCGTCTGAAATAGTTTTATGTATAACTAAGCAACTATGCAGGAAAAATTTGACATCACTCATGGCGATGAAGAATGGATTCTTCATTCCATTAATGACAAATGGAGAAGTTGGAAGGACTTTGTGAAAGCACGATGTTTCATACCTAATATGACTGTGGAGCTTTTAATGGATGAAAAGGAGGGAAGAGTGTTGGAGGATCAGTGGGTCAATCTAGTCAATTACTGTAATAGAGAGGATGTAGAAGTATTCCATGCAATATATTTATTATTAATGTACTTTATATTTTTCTTTATTTGATTTGCCTTTCACCTTTCTAATATTATTTTCATCAATTTAGGCACAAAGTCAACAAAAGAAAGATGCTAGATCAAAAAAGAAATTGGATCAGCGAACTGGAAAGAATTCATTTGCAGAAATCCATGAAAAGTTGGTGAGTTTAGCTACTCTTTGATATTTACTTTAGTTATATACTATCTTCAAGATTAAAATTTTACTTTTTTCTTTATAATGTATAATTGGTTGTGTACTTCAATGAACTGCAGTGTTGTTATATATTTTGTTTTCCCGAGTATGGATTAATTTTATTTATCCTGATTCCTGATACTACGTTGCTATCACGAGCTGCTTGAATCACTCGTTAGTCCAATGCATAGAGTGTTGCTTCTTGGCCAGAATGATAGAGGGTTGCTAACTCCAATATTTTTATAAAGCATCTACACAAGAATTCTGTATATCATGCATTTACATATATATCATGCATTTACATAGTTAATGTAAAAAAAAATAAGTTTCTTTCTAATTAGTAGTCAGATGCGCTTTTTTGGTTTATGATCATTTGCATTGAGATGAAATGATTAGTCTATCCATTCACTGTTCAAGTGGTCATTCGTTAATTGCTGAACAATGGTTTAGGTGCTACTGTTGTGACTATTATGGTATCATAGTGCACCTTCTATTTTCATAGTCTTATGTATGTTAGTAATTATTCACTCTTCCTTGATTAATTATTGGTAACCAGATTATACAGTTCAAAGTTTTTGTTCAATTCCTAATTTCATGTTCACATTTAATTCAGTATATCTCTAATTAAGTAGAAGACATTTTTTGCTCAACAAGAAAATTGACTTTGTTTGCTATTTGATTGTTTTTCGAAGAATTTTTTTCTAGTTATAAATAATTTTTGTCCTACATAATTTACAACAAAGAAATCTATTCTCAGAGAAAGAAAAAAGGTTGTGCCCCATTTCGTTCTGAAATGTTTGAAGAGTGTTATACTCCTGCTAATGAATCTCCCTCCATTGAAGTTGCCAAGTATTTGGTAAGTTTAGATCAAAATAATCAAATTTTTTTATATATGTTAATTCTCCACATATTTATATCTATTTATATTAGGTATTTATCCTACATTATCTTGTGAAAATACTCTAAAAGATCGTACTATTTGACACTTTATAGGAATCGATGAAAGAACTGACGAATCAACTCCCTGAAGGCTCTAATGATTTTGTTGGCCCGAAAGATATATTTGCTCAAGTAACTGGCTTAGACAAACCAGGCTATGTTCGTATGTTTGGCGGTGTTTCTGCATCAGATGTGTGGGGGGAGGTTCCTGGCCGCTACTCGTACAAACGTAAAGTGCTGGAGCAACAATCAGAAATTTCTGAATTGAAAAATCAAATGGCTGAGCTAAAGTCACAACAACAAAGATTTATTTCACAGCAGCCTCAAGGTTCAATATCGCCTGAGAGTCTTCCTGGACTAGTTTTAAAGAAACAAACATTTCGGGTATAATTTACTTTTTCCTTGAACTTTTATTTTAATATTATACTCTAACTGTAAACAAAATCTACCCAACACCTGAAAACGAATAAGGTTTCAGTAGTGCAACAATCTGGAAATATCTTTAGTGTCATTGTGGGTGAAATAATTGTTGGTTCTGATTTGATTAGGTGATGACTATCTAGGTTCTCAATTAATGTGAAAAGTGACAGGGCTAGTTAATTTATTCATGAATATGATTGTAAAATTTAGATCTTGGTAGGCACTTTGCTCGGAGACAAAGCTTTGTTCCTGTTTCCCGAGTTCAGTAGTTCTCTTCGGCCATGAAATGGTGACAAAAAAAGGGAAATTCGAAAACTGGAAACATACGAACAAAAGAGTACAAATAAACACAGGTTACTATAAAGAAAGAAATATTTCACAAAGTATGTAGTTTGCATATGGATTTTTTCTTTGTTTGGAAATTAGAAATTAAGAAGCTGTGTTTACTAAATGAGAAATACACTGCCGTGTATCTCGTATATGTGCTAATAATGTGACATGTTTTGTGGAACTTCTTTTGTGGAACTTATTTGACAATGTAAATGTTTGAACTATTGTTTACAAGTTGGAGGTTCTGTTAATTTGAAAAGTGTACTTGATCCAACTAAAATAGTGGCAAGAGGTTGTGTTCATAGCACTGATCCAAATGCACAAGTGGGAGGACAAGCTTTAGGAGAGAATTGGTGTCAAGTACATGTCAAAGTAGTACATCAACCTGAAGAACAACTGATTCGGCCTTATGATTTTTTTAGAACACTCGAAGATGTGTATGGGGGAATGGTTGCTTGGCCATGCTCTTTGGTGCGTTTCAATGTTTTTTTTTTCTCTAAGTGCTTTTCGTAATTATATTCTTATATATACTTTTTATTTACATGTGACACCTGCTAAATCACGTTCAAAAGTCTAGAGCTTGAATAAAAGTTATTAGCTTATGATTTAAAGAGCTTCTTAAGATACTCTTGTACTTCTTTAGCAATTTTAGCCATGTTTTAAATTTATTTATTGTATTTGTTGCTTTATTGACATTGGATTTTTAATGTTCATGGGTACGTACTTGGTTTCTACATGTTGAAATATTGAAATATGCATGTTTTTTATTATTTAAGTTTGTTAATTTATTTTCATATTTAAAGTCATTTATGTTCAAGAAAAATTAATATTAATTTTATTAAATTGATTCAAAAATTATTTTAAGCACACAAAAAATTGTAATTAAAATTAATATATCTTAATATTATTAAGTGTGTTTATAATCAATATATATTGACATTTTCATGTGTGTTAATATAGAACATTTCTTAATATCTTTAAGTGTGTTAATATCCAATATTTCTACACAATTTTTAATGTGTTAATATTAAAACTATCTTAACGCTAAAAAGTGTGTAAATATTGAACTTATCTTAACATTTTTTGGTGTGTTAATATCCAATTTATTTTAAGACTTTTTAGTGTGTTAAAATTCAATCTATTGTAACACTAAAAGTGTATTAATATCCAACCTATCTTAACATTAAAAGTGTGTTAATATTCAACCTATGTTAACACTTTTTAATATGTTTATATCCAATCAATCTTAACACTTTTAAGTTGTAAATATCAAATCTATCTAAACACTTTTGAGTGTGTCAATATTCAATCAATTATAACATCTTCAGGTGTGTTAAAATTTAACCAATCTTAACACTTTTCGGTGTGTTAAAATTCATTTACCCTAACTTCACACAAGTATAGACCACACAAAAAATCAATGTGAGAATAGACAAAGTGTTATGATAGGTGTTATATTATATCACTTTTAAATGTGTTAAAATCTATTTTTTTTTTGTAGTTATGCTATTACAATTTAGTTTAGAGTTGGTTTAGTGTGAAAATTTTCAATTATGAAAATCTATAAAATTGCCCTAAATCAATCATCTACACCCTAAACACTAAATAATGAACCCTAAATTATGACCAATTCGGGCCGGGTGAACCATGAACCACTTGGGCCGAGTGAACCATGAACCACTCAATTTTGTCTTACCCTTCAGCAATTACAGAATTTGGTTTTAAATTAAAAAAAATTCATGTATGAAAATTTTCATACTAGACTTTGTCTTTAGTTTATTAAATCTGGATCGGTTTCAATATAATGATTCGATGTTTAGTGAATGTTATACTTTTGACAAATTTCTCGTTCTTTTCTCCTTTTGTGTGTCGCGTCCTCTCCTCTCGTGTTGTCATTAGGGTTCTTTAGGTAATATATTTTAATTTTCCAGTGTTCATGTTATATATTCTTCAATTGTTGATTCATCAATTCGATAATTTATCAATGTATTACTTTTTTTTTTTTTTGTGAATTTCTGTATCTGAATACCATATATGATAAAATTAAGCGGCCAAATTATTTGCATATTATTTAGTTCTTTTGTTGGTAGTTTGATATGATTTTTATAATATATATTGTTTATTCGATCTTTAATACCAAACAAATGAAAAAACTTATTTTAAATATTTATCGGGATTATACAAGGTTGGATGATGAGTTTAAAAATGATTTTGTCTAAAAAAATCTTTATTATGTCTCTGCATTTTCCATTTGCATGTGTTTATTTTATAGTTCTTTTTAGTTTGAGAACAACTTAATTTTGTTCTAGTTTCAATTTTCATTGAAATTAATCAATTCAACTACATTAAAAAGTCTGATTCGAGACTAGATTAATTTGTTATGTTATGGTTCAAGTTTAGATATAATAAACCATGTGATGAAAAATAAAGTGGTGACAACTCATAATTTGGAGTAGGATATGCTCTCATAGTAACTCAAATATTTTTTGCATGTAATACTGTTACGTTTTATCAGTAATACTGCTTCCTTTTTAATTTTATATCTTTTAGAATTTACTTTTTTCTTATGTTTTTGAATGTAATACTGTTATTTTTTTATGTAATATTGTTATATTTTGCTTGTAAAACTGTTTCCATTTCTGCTTAATACTCTTCATAAATATTTTTTTTATGTTTTGAACGAGATATTAGTATATTTTGCTTGTACGGATTTAATCATATGTCCGCAGGTGGACACAAACTTATATGCCCACCGCTTATGTGGCGCGCCACATATGCAAGGTCCCACCATCATTTAATTAATTTCTTTAATTAATTCAATCTTCTCATTAATTATATAAACCTGAACCCTAAACTATGAACCCTAAACCATGAACCATTCGGGTCGGGTGAACCATGAACCACTTGGGCCAGGTTCGGGTTCAGGTCGGGTTGGGTCCGGGTCACGTAATTTTTTTTAATTATATAAACCTAAACCCTAAACTATGAACCCTAAACCATGAACCATTCGGCTCGGGTGAACCATGAACCACTCAGGCAGGGTTCAGGTTCGGGTCGGGTCGGGTTGAGTCCAGATCGGGTAATTTTTTTTTATTATAATTAATGAAATTGGGTAAAGTATGGAATATATATAAATGAGAAGATTGAATTAATTAAAGAAACTAATTAGATGATGGTGGGACCTTGCATATGTGGCGCGCCACATAAGCGGTGGACATATAAGTTTGTGCCCACCTGCGGGCATATGATCAAATTTGTTTGCCTGTAATGCTGCTTCAATTTTGCATTTAATAACTTTTAGAATTTACTTATTTTGTTATGTTAAGAGTGTAATACTATTATATTTTTTCATGTAATATTGTTATATTTTGCATATAATATTAGTTATGTTTTGCATATAATACTGCTTTTGTTTAAATTAAAAACCCTTCAGAGCTTACATTTTTCTAAGTTTTGAATTTATGATACAAGAAATGCTTTCAAAACGTCTGGAGGGGAAATGCTACTTTATTGTTCTAGACGATGTGTGGAGAAAACACATTGGGGAACTCTCGAAACTGCTTTTCCAGACGAAAATGGTGAACACTCGAATTCATGTGCTAATTATTTGGTATTATAAAACTATTAATTGAAAAATATATACTTGAACAAACGATTTGACAAGAACTACTTTAAATTTTGATGAGTATGCATGTATATATTTTGTAGTGAAATGAACATTCAAAATGTGTAACATCAACTCTTCCAATTGGCGTGTCATGACACGAATTATATGTGATTAATTATATTTTTTGTCAATATCTGTTTATAAAAAACAAATAAATTAACGAAAAATATATGTAATAAGTTTCAATGTGGTACAGTAGTATGGATTCGATTTCTAAGAAAAACATTTTTAAATAAATTGTAATGTAAGGGGATCGAACCCGCATCGATTGATCGATCAAATGAAGGAATTGCTTTCCGTTAAGGCCACAAACACCAATATTACCAATTTTATTCCCCAACCTTTTTAATTAGACATATAATTCACGAATTTATATTTTTTTAACATATGAAAAATTTCGCACAAAACATAATACTTCATCTATTTTATTTTTATTAGAACATTTGTAAAAAAAAAAGTAATTTTATCTAATTACTTATGTCATTACTTTTTCCACACTAAATTCAATTTTATCTCATTTAATTTACTTTATCATTTAACCTTCATTAAAAAGTGATTTTATTCCTTTTAATAATAAAAAAAATTACATTAAAACCCATGCAAATAGTAAATGTTATTCAAATAAGAACGAGACAAATGGATTATAAAAATTATTTTGTGAAGAAAACATGAATATCATATATTTACCTTTAAATGATACATTTTGCGTTGAAAAGTTTGATATTTTTTCTCCATTGAACGGAGTCAACGGACACGTTCAATGAGATGATCTAATATTATTTTTTTTGATTTGATTATAATTATACGTACGAACCCTAGAATGTTTGAATTTTTTTTTTTTTTAAATAAGAGAATTCGTAAAACTTAGAAGTTTTCAACATTTTGGACTCCACTATCTCAATCCATTTTCCCTCCATACATGATGTCGCTTATTTAGCCTAACCTCATATTCAATTGACCGACTGTTTAAGGACTAGAGTCAAATTCAGTTTAATGTGTAATAGTGGGTAAAATTCCACAAGGACCACTCCAACCAAATCTTAGATATTTTTTTAATTCTATTAATTAAGTTACAGTATGTTCTCCATTAACTCAATTTCACGTTAAACTTTTTTTTAAGGATGGTTATTATGTATATAAAGTGTCATCATCATGTGTACAAAGTATCATTGTTTAAAAATTAAACATCTTTTAAACAATAATACCTCATATGCAAAACAGTAAAATGCATATGCACAATAAAGATATTTAAAGAAAGAAATTACGTGAAATTGAATTTACATTAATTTTTTCCATTAAATTATATAAGACATGATATTATTGCTTGTGATATTCAAATTTCATTTACGGAAGCTGACAACAGTATCGTTGTCTTATGCAAATAGAATAACTCTTCTATAAACTAATCCTGTTTATAAATGAACTATATCAATGTTATGCACAAAATGTATCATTGTTATGCAAAAAACAATCACTACTTTCGTCCCATACTTATTTATCTCTTTTAAAAAATTATTCATCACAACATCTCAAAATTGCATCTCATGTCATTACTTTTACTTAAAATAATCATCTATTTTAGTAATAAAATAGAAAAGAATACAATATCTTCAATCAAAAACCAGTTTATCACATTAAATATTACTCCCTCCGTCCCAATCAAAAACTTGTGCCAAAAGCAAAGGGGTAAGCAAGTATGAGAGGGAGTATTATTTAAAAAAATATTTTATTTTTTGAACTGTAATAATTTTTGTACACAATAAAGATAGTTTTTATTTATAATGGTAATAATTGTTTTGCATAATATTGATATTAAAAAAATAGAGTTCAACTTGAACTCAAGTTCATATAAAGTTTTATCATACAAATAATAACAAAAAGTATCTTTCTAAAAAATCAATAATGAAAATATTTTTGGTTAAAAAAAAAGTTTGAGACATAGATATACGAATTTAATCAAATATTTCTAATTTTAAGATGAGTTAGTTTTCAGTGAAAATAGGAAAAGTTGATAGGGGTGATTAGGGCAAGTGGATCAGGGGATAATAAAAAGATGATTATTAAATTTAATTATATTAGCTAATGTTGCCCAGTGATTACCGTGGAATAATTTTTAAATTTTGTGACCATCTCCTAATTTTTTTTCTATTTTATTCTATTTTTGTCTTAAAAAAATAAAACAATGTCCAAAATAAGTAATAACATAGTATACACCATTATGCTATAATAGAGGATTATTAATTAAAAAAATTAACTAATTTATTTATCTCTTATGATAAATTACAATATAAAATTTAATTTTTAAAGAGTATTACATGCAAAACATAATAGTATTACATGAAATAACATAACAATAATACATACACAGAAAAATGACAATTTCGAAGGATATCAAATCAATATGGCGCAAAATTACATGCAAAATATAACAATATTTCATAAAAAAACATAATAATGTTACATTCTAAGAAAAATATAAGTTATGAAGGATATCTAATCAAAACTAAACAATATTACATGTGAAACATAACTATATTATAATTTAAAAAAACACGATTTTTAATGTGTTATACGTACAATTTCTAAACAGAAATACTAATAAAAATATTTTATTATATATTTGAATCAACTAGATAGTTAGAGTTAGCTCTATTTTTTATTTATCAATTGGTTGTGAATGTAATCTACGTAAACTTAAATATATCCTAATTAAAACGAATAAACATGATTATTGTATAGAAAGTCTCCATCTCGAAACATCAAGTAGTAGTAGTGTATGTTGGGTTATGGAGCCTGATCGACTGCTTCACATCCCAGCTTCTCGACTGCTTCATTTCTACAACGAATTTTGGGGCCTTGTTTGACAGACTAGACCAGAATGGGCCTTTAGGGTTTTGGCTCAGTTTCATCTATAAATACCTATTTGATTCGTTGTATTTGTTATCACCAAAATATTAGTAAATCTCTTGGCTTGGTAGTGCTCCCAGACGTAGTCATTCCTGATGAACTAGATAACTAAATCTGTGTTATTTAATTTCGTTTTCTTTAAATTTCTCTATAATTGCAGTTTAAATCCTAACAAGTGGTATCTAAAGCATTGGGTTCACATGATCTGGTGGGAGCAATTATGATGGCTGAAGGGAAATCTCCTGTTGAGAAAATTGATGGAACAAATTTCTAATTCTGGAAGTTGCAAATCGAGGATTACCTGTACGGTAAAGATCTGTATCAACCTTTGGGTGCGAAACCATAAGACATGAAGGACGACGAGTGGAAGTTGATGGACAGGAAGGCGATGAGTGTGGTTCATTTGTCGTTGTCTAGGAACGTCGCCCTCCACACGGTAAAAGCAAAAACCACGAAGGAGATGTTGGAGATTCTGACTGAGATGTATAAAAAGCCACCTTTTCTGCGAACAACATTCATCTGATGCAGAGGCTATTCAACCTAAGGATGACAGAGGATACTGTGGTAGTCAATCATCTCAATGAGTTCAATATGATTATATCCCAATTAAGCTCAGTTGAGATTGATTTTGATGATGAGGTACAAGCCCTAAATTTTGTTGTCTTCTTTACCATAAAGTTTGAGTGGGACGGTGACGACCGTTAGTGCTTCAGTGAGTAAGGTAAAACTCAAGTTTGATGAGGTTAGAGATCTGATCATGAGTGAACAAATTCGTAGGTAAAAAATTGGGTGTGGCCACGGGATCAACCTTGAGTTCAGGAAAAAGAGGCAGATCAGAATTCAAAGGGAAATCGAATCGAGGTAGATTGAAGTCGAGGGGCAAAAATAAGCCTAAGAAGGACAAGAGTCAGATTGAGTGCTACAAGTGTCATGAACTTGGCAAAAACTAGTGTAAAGCACCATTGAATGCACCAACGAAGGATGACAATTAAACAAATGCTACCACTGATGACGTCTTAGATGCATTAACTTTGAGCTTAAGCAGTCGACTAGAATCTTGGGTGTTAGATTCTGGAGCATCGTTTCATTCAGTAGCAGGGCTGACGTAATGGAACACTATACTTTTGGAGATTTTTGGAAGGCTTATCTTGCTGATGATGAGCCATTAGAAATCATAGGAAAGGGGATGTTCGGATCAAGGCACCGAATGAAACTGTTTTGCAGTTACGAGATGTGAGACATATTCCTGGATTGAAGAGGAATTTACTTTCAGTGGGGCAGCTTAATGATGAGTGTTACACTGTGATCTTTGGATGCAATACGTGGAAGATATCTAAATTTGCAATGGTAGTGGCTCGAAGAAATAAGGAGGGAACGTTGTACATGACATGCAACACCCGAGATAGCATTGCTCTTGCAGGTGCAAAAGGGAATGTAGATTTGTGGTATTGTTTGGCAACATGAGTGAGAAAGGGATGAAAGGGATGAAAGTGATGTGTTTGAAGGGTAAAATGCCAGACCTCAAGACAGTTGACATCAGGTTATGTGAGAATTGTGTATTTAGAAAATAGAAAAGGATGAGTTTTTCGAAAGGAGGCAGAACCTTGAAGAAGCAGAAGCTGGAGTTAGTCCACATCGACTTGTGGGGTCCAACACCAGTGACATCTCTTGGTGGAGCATCATATTACATGACTTTCATTGACGACTCTACAAGAAAGGTATGGGTTTATTTTCTGAAAAATAAGTCTGATGCCTTTAATGCTTTTAATAAGTGGAAGGCCCTTGTATAAACTTAGACGGATCTCAAAGTGAAGTGTTTGAGATCTGATAATGGTGGAGAGTACGAGCTCCGTGAGTTCAAAGAATTCTGTGACGCGAGTGGAATTCACATGCAGAAAATTGTGAGAGGAACCCCCAGCAGAACGGTGTTGCAGAACGTATGAACAAAATCTTATGTGAACGTGCTAGAAGCATGAGATTGAACTGTGGGCTACAGAAGATGTTTTGGGTAGAAGCATTTAACACTGCAGCTTACTTGATAAACAGAGGACCCTCAACTCCCTTGGAAAATGGCATACCAGAGGAGGCCTGGTTTGGTAAGGAGGTAAATGTGTCTTTTCTTCGAGTATTTGGATGCGTTTAATATATTTAATATGTTCATATTGATGGTGCTAGTTGACTTTCAAAACTTTTACGTGTACAGTGTGTATATCAGGTAAGTGTTGTAGAGTGCGAGTGAATCAATTCAAACTGATAGCCAACCTACTGACTGCTCGGAAGTTGATCAGTTGGACGTCTATTAGGCTAGCTGATGTGCGAAAACAGTTAAGCCGTGTGAAAACCTTTTTTAAAAAAACTTAGCGGTTTTATCTGATCAGTTGGTAAACGACCAGACTGATATGATCAGATGACTTAGTATGCAAATCTGATTCTCCTCAAGTATCATGCATATTGTTTAATAAGAGTAGTGTGCAAAGTGTAAAGCAGATAAGCAACACACAATATTTTTATACTAGTTCAGAGGACTTTTTCTACGTCCATACTTCCTTATCAGCAGGGGGCTTACTAGCAATCCAACTTAGTTTAATGTGTTAGGCAACACAATAAAAACAGATGTTTACTGTGTTCTCACTCTAACAATTCCAGAAAATAAGCTAGAACT
Source organism: Stenogyne calaminthoides (assembly GCA_037126765.1). Lineage (NCBI taxonomy): Eukaryota > Viridiplantae > Streptophyta > Magnoliopsida > Lamiales > Lamiaceae > Stenogyne > Stenogyne calaminthoides. The sequence goes on from JBBCBC010000010.1 coordinate 13,908,822, forward strand.
CCTAACTTATAATCTTACTAACAAACTAACCTAACAGGATCTGTTTGGGAAAGATTTGTTTTTTCTCCAACTAGGAATTAACACTAACAAGTGTTTAGCATGAAAGCTAACAAATATAATTCTGCTAAGAGAATATGAGATGAACACTTGAAGATATGCTTGATGTTCTTGAGTGTTCTTGAAAAAATGCTTGAGGCTTGAATGCTTGATAATTTTCTTGTCCAACACTGAAGGAGTTATCCTATATTTATAGACCTTGAGATCAAAGAGCCGTTCGAGAGCAATTTGAATCTCAAGCTATTTTAGGTAGCTTACAGAGATGAAGTGACTTTCTTAGGAATGACCATGCCCAAAGCATGCAAATTTGTCCTGTCTAGCTGTTTGACCCTGAGACTCCATCCTGCGCTCTGTCAGTCAAGTACATATGTGTCGATCTCTGATTGATTGACAAGTACATATATTCATTACTCATCAAATCGATCTGGTTGACATTCTTCTTATCTAATCTAGTGTATGAATTGTTGAATACTCTTTGTGAACAACTGACTTGGAGCTTTTCTAATCAGACCGTGCTGATCAGACTACCTTGAGTCATCCGGTTCAAGTTTTCTTAGCCAAACTTGAGACTCTGTTGATGTCTTCAATGGAGAAGGTCTTCTGGTCTTCTGGTCTTGAATTCTTTAGGTCTACTGATCTTTGTTTCTTTTGATTTGAACAAGATTTGACCTATATATACATTGAGTCCCCCCTCAATGTATGACCTATTCTAATCATCAGCTATCTATACATTATCAGTTGGTTCCCTATCCGATTCATCAGTCAGCTAACAAATCTGACTGGTCCTATTACATCTGTTTTGAAACTTTTATAAAAAGTATAAATTTTCCTAACAGAAGTAAATTGGATGTTAAATCTGTTAAATGTACATTTATTGGATATGGCGGTTATGAATTTGGTTATCGATTTTGGGATGAGGAGAATTGAAAGATAATTCGTAGTCAAGATATCGTATTTAATGAGCAAATATTGTACAAAGACAGGTCGGGTACATCTAAAGTAGTTGGTTCTGAGACTCAGGTTGTTGAATTAGACATTTCGAACTCAGGTAGGATCAAGAGGTTCATGATGATCAGGTAGTTGTTGAGGAAGAACCACGTACACCACCAGCAACAATTCCGCTGCTGAGATCCACAAGAGAACATAGATCTCCTGATAGGTATACACCTTCTCTTCATTACTCATTGTTAACTGATGGTGGTGAGCCTGAATGTTATGCAGAGGCTACACGTAGTGAACAGGTGAGCAAGTGAAAACTTGCGATGGATGATGAGATGAATTCATTGATGATCAACGTAACTTGGGAACTAGTTGAGCTCCCTAAGGGCAAGAAGGCACTGCATAATAAGTGGGTTTACAGAATTAAAGAGGAGGCATATGGAAGCAAGCGTTACAAGGCAAAGCTGGTTGTAAAAGGGTTTCAATAGAAATATGGTATTAATTATACTGATGTTTTTACTCCTGTTGTGAAACTAACTACCATTCAATTGGTTTTGAGTTTGGTGGTTGCAGATGGATGTAAAAAAAAAAACCTTTCTTCATGGTGACTTAGAGGAGGACATTTACATGAAGTAACCAGAAGGGTACTTGTCAAAGGGGAATAATAGGCTTGTTTGCAAATTGAGGAAGAGCTTGTACGGTTTGAAACAAGCTCCATTACAGTGGTATAAGAAGTTTGATGAGTTCATGCACGAGATTGAGTTCAATAGGTGTGAAGCTAACCATTGCTGCTATTTCAAGAGGTATGATAATGGCTATATCATTTTGCTATTATATGTTGATAGCAGACTCTAGTGCCCGAGAAGTGAACAAGTTGAAGAAGCAATTGTCTGATAGGTTTGCTATGAAGGACCTTGGAGAGGCCAAGCAAATCGATCGTGATATGGTGGCAGGAAAGTTGTATCTTTCACAGGCTGAATACATAAAGAAGGTCTTGAAGAGGTTTAGTATGGAAGATGCAAAGCCAGTTCATGTCCCGTTGGGAAATCAACTCAAACTATCCAATAAGGACTCACCTAGTAGCGAATATGAGCGAACCTACATGCAAAACACTCCATATACTTCAGCAATTGGCAGTTTGATGTATGTTATGGTGTGTACAAGATCATATATTGCACATGCAGTAGGAGTAGTTAGCCGGTTTATGGGTAATCCGGGTAAACAACATTTGGATGTTGGGGTTATACGTGAAAGTATGCTTTTACTTTGTATAACCTATGTATTAAACACTTATTTACTGAAATAAATTATTTATCACTGTTGCTTTAAATATGATTGAATGTTATATATATTTATTGCAAAATGTTCATAAAATAACACGTGTTACATTGTAGTTAACTTGGTGATACCAGATCACAGAAGATTACGTTAACAGTGCCTTGTAAACGAGTGTGTGTTTCACAACTTAGATAGATCCGAACAATCTATTGGTAGAAGTTGATGTGTAAGGCTCAGATTGACTTGTCTTGACCAAGAGATTACACTAGTGCATTCGATGCGCTGAAGCGGACCTGCAGAGAGGATAAACTCATTCGCACTGACTTAAGGGATGAAGAGTTAGACCTCAGTGGTTGTTGATTTCTTAATCTCTGTCACTTAATAAGGACTGTGTGTGATTAATAGTTATTGCTTTGACTTATAAATGGGAAGAGAATCAATGCGACTTCGATACCCTATATCTTGGGCAATAATATTAATTGCACGACAATTGATAAATTAATACAGAGAATCGTGTGCTTGCAATGTCTTTCATGATTGGTCCCCTTGGTGGGCTCGAAACCTTTATCATACCAAATCTTGCAAGTGGAATTAATTTTCCGGTATGGATAATAAAGCTGAGTTGTCCTTACTCCAAGGAAAAATATATTAATATATAAAGCTTTTCAGTGCCTTAATTAATTAATGGACTAAATAATCTTAAACACGGGAAATAATAGCCGGGAGCCATATTACCATAATATGGGTTAAGTTGGATAGTGCAATATTAATTATATAGTGATATTAATTAATATTAATGAGCTGGATTATATTGTGGCTCAATATTGGAATTCAGTAGCCCATTGGAAGATCCATCTTAATTCTCCTAAAGGCCCCTCAAGTAGCCCAATTAAAGTCCATTAAATAAAAGGTGCTTAAAATAAATTAAATTATTGTTGCTTATATTTTCCTTGTTTTTTTCGAAAATATTGAAGAAAAAGAGGGCGGAGAATTTTCTTGAAAAGATCTTTATGGAAAGGAGATAAGTATTCTTAGAATACAAGATTATCCCATAAATTCAAGAAATCTCCCACCTTGTTTCTTTAATTGAAATTTTCAAAAATTATGGAGGAATAATAGGAAGAAGGAGGATTTTCTTGATTTTTTTGAAAAGATTTTATGGAAAAGGATATGTATTCTAGGAATACAAGAATATCTCATAAATTCAAGAAAGATCCAGTCTTGAAATATCCCCTATTATTTTCGAAATATTAGGCTGTTGGGAGATGAATTTTAATAAAGATTTATGATTTTGATTAGATCCCAAAACCCCTGAGTATGACATGTTCAGAATGATCTTGATAGTTGAGTCAGGACTCAGTTTTAGAATTGTCAGGATGTTATCTGCAGAATGTATAGTCAGCAGATATAGTTCAGGATAGTTACTGAAGACTCAGTAAGATACTGAGTAACTGAAGACTCAGCGAGAAGACTCAGTACATCAGTCAGTATAAACTACAAAGATTCAGAAGACCCTGAAGAATCAGAAGACTCTGAAGACACAAAGACTGAAGACTGAGAAACTAAAGATCAAGAATACTGGAGGCACAGTAATTACTGATGACTCAGTAAGGTACTGAATGCTCAGTATGAACCTGAATGTTCCGAGGCACTGAATATATCTATCTGAAGGATGCTATACTGAGAAGATCGCGATTCCTTAGAAAATAGATATTTGCCAAGACATTCAAATGCAGACAAAAGGAACTAAGTCAGAAGTGTTGTTAAGGTTATATCAAACTCAGAGTTTGTAACCAAAAAGAGCTGTTGAAGGTGTCTACCTTTAACTGGAGACAAAAGTCAAAAAGAGGAAGACGACACTGTACTATACTGACATTGACAGTGACAGGTCTCTGAAAAAGATGTCAGATGTACAAAAGTTCCAAACTGCAAAAAGTGAAGACCGGCTACATGAAAGGCTATTGCCTAGAACGTGTTAGGGAGTTTCAAACCCTAAATATAGCCGTTTCACACACCATAAGAGGGAACTCACGAAGCTATCTCTCCAACGGATAGTTTTCAAAAGTGACCTTGGTGTATGCCTATAAATACTGGTGACCTTCTACATTGTAAGGTGGCGGGAAATTTATACGCAACTTAAGAGCTCAAACTTATTCTTGTAAAAGTTAAAGCACTCGAAAAACATAGAATTTCCCAAGTGCTTCGATATTGAAGAGAGCTCACTATACTAAGCCTAGCTTGATAAGAATTATCCAAAGCTTAGTCGAGATATCCTAACCCTTTGCATTGCGCTTTATTGTAAAGGATATCTCATCCTAGTTGGAAACCAACCAAGAAACCCCAAACCCTTGTGAAGGTAGTTGGAGTGTGTTTGTTGGTGAGAAGAGTTGTAAAGAGTTAGTAAACTACGCGGAGTAGTCAGAAAACTCTAGAGGAGAAGTTAGTAAGCTATAGGGGTAGTCTGAAAGCTTGTGTGTGATTGAGTAAGTAAACTACGGAGGTAGTCAGAAAGCTCAAGGTCGGGTTGAGTAAGTAAACTATGTGGAGTAGTCAGAAAACTCAGGGCCGAGTTGAGTAAGTAAACTACGAGGTAGTCAGAAAGCTCAGAAGTTGATAGTGAATTTCTCTAAAGAGTCAGGGAGAGTGGACGTAGGAGCTTGAGTCTCTGAAACATTATAATTGTTGTGTTCTTTATTGCTTTCCTTATCTGTGCTTATCTGTTGCATTGACTTGATTTTGAAAGCATACTTTTCACTGATATTCAGTTGGAATCAATCCACTAAAGTTGCATAAGTGAATCACAACCTAATCACTATTTCATAAAGGAAGGTTTTCAGCAAAGCTTAAAACGAGTATAAACTAAGGGTCAACCAATCCGCACAACTGAGTAGCTAGAACAGATAGTTACCAAACTGAACTTACTCTTCTGAGGGTTCAGTAAGTTAGTTATCTGATCCAAGCAACTTAGGATCTCTGACACTCAGGACTCAGTTGGGATTATCTGAGGTTTCTGAAAGCAGCTCAGGATCACTGTCTCAGTAGACTTTGACTCAGAGCAATCTGTGCTTCTCAGAACCTAATCTTCAGGATTATCTGACCCAAGCTGACCTCAGTAAGAAAAAGTTTTAAAAACACTGAACACGTGTATTCCCCCCCCATACACGTGTAAGACTAGTTTGCACTGGGACCAACAAGTGGTATCAGAGCAGTGGTTCAACTTGACCACCTGCTGTGTTGACCAAAGTTTTATTTTCAAAAAATACTTGTGGTCTATCTGAACTGATCTTATTTGCTGAAACTTTTTTATTTTTCAAGAGATCAGAAAAATGTCTTCTAAAAAACTTCCCATGTTCTCAGTGGAGAACTATGACCTATGGAGACTTTGAATGCAGGCTCATCTGTATTCCAAACATGAGCTTATGTGGAGAGTGGTCTCTCAAGGACCATTCCAGTTTACTGTAGTGAATCCCAGAGGTACAGAAGATGAGAGAATTGATCCTAGAGCAGAATTTCCTAAGTCTGATGACCAACTGACTCCTGAGGAGAGAAAGTTAGTCAATCTAGACTACATTGCAAAAGACACACTATACAGTACAATTGATGATGGTGTGATGGGAATGATCTCTCACTGTAATACTGCTAAAGAGATTTGGGATACACTAGCTGTTATGTGACAAGGCACAGATCATATAAAAGAAAACAAACTTTCAATGGCAATTGGAAAGTTTGATAGTTTTGAAATGGATGATGGTGAATTAATAGACAAACTGGAAGTCAGATTCACTAGCATCATGAATGATCTAAATGCACTTGGAAAGAAATACCCACAGAGAGAAGTTGCATTGAAAATTCTTAGAGGTCTGTCTAAGAAATGGGATATTCATGCAGTGGTGATTGAAAACACCAAGAATATTAACTCAATGCCTTACCAACAAGTCTTCTCTGAGCTGAAAGCCTATGAATTTGTAATTAATAAGAAATCCAAAAAGGCTGACAGCAAAGATGATTCTTCATCAAGTAAGAATGTGGCCTTAAAAGCCAAAGATAAAACCTGTAAAACTAGAGAGTCTGAGAACCCCCATGCCAAAAATCAGGATGAGCTTGAGGAAAAGCTAGCAAGACGATGGCAAGAAGGTTTGATAGACTCAATAGTAGATTTGGAAAATACAAAAAAACTATTACAGAACCACAGTGTACCGGAAGAAACCCGAGACCAGATCAACTGAGAAGAAGAAAGACCTGAAAGCTGAAGGATCTTCATCCAAAAGAAAGGACTCCAAGTCCAAAGAAGAAAATGATCAGGATGATGATGCCAACAGATGCTATAAGCGCGGAAGAAAGGTCACTTCGGTATGATTGTCAGATTTGAGTGCTAAGGAGAGAAGAGAAAGGCAAGCTATAAGAGACCGAAGTTCTCAAGCAAAAAGGCCATGGTTGCGAGAAGAAGAACACTCGAGGAGGGATCTAGCTCTTGGATGAGATATTTTCGACAAAGTGAAAGTGATGACATCTGTCTGATGGCCATTGAGGAGGTAAACTCTTCTTTCTCTATTGTTGCTCCTACACTAGCACAAGAGTTTTCAAGTTCCACCGAAAAAACAGTCATTTTGACTTCGATGGATTCCTTTGAGAATCGATGAAGGACTATCTTTGTTTTGCAAGGATCGCTAAATCAAACTCAAGAGCGAATAAGGGCGAAAAGTGAAAATCTAAAATGGAAAGACTCTAGCAATATTGAAGTCACTTTCTCAATTAATGGGAGCTCTTGATGAACTGGATGTTACGAAAGTACAACTCTCGAAGAGAAAGAGAAGTTGATAATGTCCCTAATCGAAAAGCTAGAGAAATCCATGAAGAGATTCAACTAATCGTAATCGAAGTTCAATGACCTCTCGAGAAGCATAAAACTCTACAGAATCTGTGAGGATAGTGCATGAGAAGAAGTTAACTCTATTGAATAATGCATCTAATGTAATAGATGAAATTGAGTTACCAGAGATCTGTGACTATAAAATCTAGATTGGGATACATTCCAGGGGGAACCTCACAAGGTCATCTAAATGCTGCGTCAAGTAGCAAGAAGACTATCTTTGTAAAACCAGTGGCACCTACACTTCAAACTGAAGTAATGCCCAAGGTTGTAGACAAGGGAAAAGGACCTATGGTCTCAAAGAAACCGAATGATCGGGTTAGAAAGCCCAAACCCTCGGTGAAGGCAAGAAAAACCCGGTCGATTACTTGAAAGTTTCGAAGCAAGTACTTCAAAGCCTCGGACTAAGAATGCAAACCCGAAAGGCTCTACATGAACCATCGGAGGAATCCTCGGATGAGAAACACTCGCCAGAGACATTCTCAATCGAAGAGACCAAGTCCTCGATTATCTTTGAAAGACCAGATTTTGAGTCTGAGATAACCCGAACCTCACTTGCCTAAGGGTAAAGGTTATCTGAACCCGAGTCATCAAAGATTTAGACCGGCTGCACAAAAGCCTAAGCATCTGAACAGAAGGCCTGAACCAAAGAAGAATTCAAAGGCACATGTTCATGTTAAAGCTAGCACACATATCTGTAAAACCGATAAGGCACCCAAGAGTAGTGGATGTATATGTTGATGTTTATGGAAGACAAATTAGCCACTCTCAAAGTGATTAGAGTTGTCAGCAGATTTGGATTACGAAGGTACAAATGACTAACCTCGTAGGACCCTACACAAATTGGGTACCTAAGAATTGATCTGTTTTTCAGGAGGAAAACAAGGGCACTAAGCTGATGAAAGATCACATGGCACTGATGAGCAGAGACAAAAAAGCTCCTGATGTATGGTATCTTGACAGTGGATGCTCAAAACATATGACAGGATTCAAGAAGATGCTCAGTGACTATGTTGAACAAAGAGGCCCACAGATCACTTTTGGAGATAACTCAAGGGATGATCAAGGGTATGGAACTTTGGAAGTCGACTCAGTTCATATCCATGGAGTTTCATATGTATCTGGATTGAAGCATAACTTGCTGCCAATTAGCCAATTCTGTGATAAGGGTTTCAATGTTGAGTTCTCCAAGAACTTATGTTTTGTGAAAGATGATACATCACAGAAAGTATTAATGACTGGTACAAGAAAAGGGAATGTGTATCTTGCTGATTGGAGCTCAACTCCTAAAGATACATGTTTAGTTGCTAAAAGTTCCACAGATACCAGTTGGTTATGGCATAAAAGAATGAATCACCTAAACTTCAAAACCCTGAACAAGCTTGCAAGATTAGCTCTTGTAAGAGAGTTGCCTAATGAAGTGTTCAGTAAGGAACACATTTGTGATGCGTGCCAGAAAGGAAAACAAGTCAAAGCATCATTTAAAAGCAAAGTAGAAGTTTCTACTGAGAGAATACTTCAGCTTTTGCATATGGATCTGTTTGGTCCTATAACACCTGTGAGCACTAATGGCAGGAAATACACATTGGTAGTAGTTGATGACTACTCAAGATATACATGGGTCATATTCTTACTCAGTAAGAAAGAGACTCAGATAAAGCTGCCAGAGTTACTGAAAAGGCTCAGTATTGAGAAAAATCTGAGTGTGGTCAAAATCAGATCTGACAAAGGAACTGAGTTTATAAATCATATCATTTCTGATTATTGTGCAGCAAATGGAATTCTACATGAAACATCAGCTGCAAGGACCCCTCAACAAAATGGTGTTGCTGAAAGAAGGAACATAACTCTGAAAGAAGCTGCAAGGACAATGATAGCTGAAGCTGATATTCCTAAAAGATTTTGGGCTGAAGCTGTCAACACTGCATGCTACTCTCAGAATAGATCCATGCTGACAAAAAGTCAAGGCAAAACGCCTTATGAGCTTTGGAATGAAAGGAAGCCTCTTGTTTCTTTCTTTCGTGTGTTTGGTTGCAAGTGTTTCATACACAATAATGGTAAAGATCAGTTGAAAACATTTGATAGTAAAGCCGATGAAGGAATATTCCTAGGATATTCTGAAGTCAGTAAAGCCTTCAGAGTTTACAACTGTAGGACTCTTATTGTGGAGGAAACACCTCATGTTGTTTTTGATGAATCTGTTTGTGTTCAGAAGAAACAGGAACATGATGCAAATGAACTGACTAAGAGGATCACCAGATTAAGCCTGAAACAGAAAGATAAATCATCCACTGAACCTGAAAAGAAGAATTCAGTCACTATCTATGATTGGAGTGACTCAAACTCAAATAAAGAAGTTCAGGATGGAAATCAGGATGGTGAGACCCAGGAAAACCAACACTCCAAAGGTGACCAATCTGAACAGACACCAGTTCAGACTCAGGTACGTGATGCCAATGAAGATGTGGTCACAGCTGAGGCAAATTCTGAATCTATCAACCAAAGGGGAACAAATGTCTCTGACAATGTTCTGAATAGAATTTCCCCTGAGGAAGATGATTCCATTTCTCCTGTTTTGTTGTTCCCTGAGTTTGCTGATTTAACTGAACCTAACATTTCAAATGTTGAGGATACCATTGAAGGGGGAACATTAAGAATGAAATGGTTAGATAGTCATCCTACAAGTTAGATTGTGGGTGATCTAACTGAAGGTCTCAAGACTAGAAGGTTCCATGGAGAGAGTGCACTATTCTGCTGCTTCCTATCAGAGAAAGAACCTACTGAGATTGGTGAAGCTCTACAAGATTCTCACTGGATTACTGCCATGCAAGATGAGCTGAATCAATTCTCGAGGAATGAAGTATGGGAGCTAGTAGATAGACCAGAAAGGCACAATGTCATTGGAACCAAGTGGGTTTTCAAGAACAAAAGAGATGAAAACAACAACATTGTGAGAAACAAGGCAAGGCTAGTTGCACAAGGTTATTCCCAAGAAGAAGGCTTGGATTATGATGAAACCTTTGCACCTGTTGCAAGACTAGAAGCCATCAGATTGTTTCTTGCATATGCTACCCACATGAAGTTCACAGTCTATCAAATGGATGTGAAAAGTGCATTTCTGAACGGCGTGCTTAAAGAAGAGGTTTATGTGGAACAACCTCCTGGTTTCAAACAGAATGACCAAGTTTACAGGCTAAGAAAAGTTTTGTATGGTCTTAAGCAAGCACCCAGAGCATGGTATGATACTCTTTCTCAGTTTCTTACTGACCATGGTTTTGTCAAAGGAACTGTTGATAGAACTATGTTCAGGATAGAGGATGGGAAAGATATCTTACTAGTTCAGATATATGTTGATGACATCATTTTTGGATCTCCAAACCATCAGCTGTGTGAAAAGTTCTCAACACTGATGAAAGGCAAGTTTGAGATGTCAATGATGGGAGAGATGAATTTCTTTCTAGGACTTCAAGTGAAACAATCAAAGGAAGGAATATTCATCAACCAGGCAAAGTACACCAGAGATCTGATTGCCAAATACGGTGTACACATTTGCAATACAGTTAGGATTCCCATGAATACTAACTACAAGATGGATCCTGATTCTGAAGGCAAATCAGTAAGTCATACTGATTATAGAGGAATCATTGGATCATTGCTCTATCTCACAGCAAGTAGGCCGGATATAACATTTGCTGTTAGGATATTTGCAAGATACCAAGCTAATCCCAAGTCTAGTCACATGGAGGCTGCCAAAAAGATACTAAAATATCTTAAAGTAACAGTGAATAGAGGATTATGGTATCCAGCTGATGATAACCTAGAATTAAGTGGTTACTCAGATGCTGATTATGGAGGTTGCAGAATTGACAGGAAGTCCACTTCAGGAACTTGTCAATTTCTAGGAAGCAAGCTGATATCTTGCTTTTCGAAGAAACAGACCTCAGTAGCAACAAGTACTACTGATGATAACCTAGAATTAAGTGGTTACTCAGATGCTGATTATGGAGGTTGCAGAATTGACAGGAAGTCCACTTCAGGAACTTGTCAATTTCTAGGAAGCAAGCTGATATCTTACTTTTGAAGAAAAATGACCTCGGTAGCAACAAGTACTCTTGAAATTTGAATATATGGTCGAGGAAGTCTGCTTGCATGCATTCTTTGGCTCAGACAACAATTGAGGGATTATAAAGTTGTAGCCAATGAAGTACCAATATTTTGTGACAATAATAGTGCCATTGCTATTTCACAAAATCCGGTATTGCACACCAGATGCAAGCATGTGGATATCAGACATCACTTCATCAGAGATCATGTCGAGAAGAAGGACATAAGGATGGAGAAAATTCATACTGATAAGCAGAGAGCTGATATTTTGACTAAACCTTTGGCGGAATCAAGATTTCAGGAACTTTCAGTTGAATTAGGGATGTTAGAACCAGGTGTATAGAGTAAAATCTGAAAAATTGAAGGTTTTCAGATGCATGAAGTTTTCTCAGTATCCTTCTAGGAAGCTCAGGATAAAATGGAAATACTGAACTGAGTCTCCGAAAACTTCGAAGAGCATCTTGAACCAATTCAAGATTTTCGATATTATCTTGACATTTTATCAAGGTCAGTACTCAGTAAGACTGATAGAGGGAAATTGGTCTGAAGAAGTAATGACTCATGCGATCCATTTATTGCTTAAGTAAAAATCAGTAATCATTCGCAATAAATATAAAACACCTGAGGAATGTTTTTTTTTGGGCGGGATCATTTTAAATTCCGAAGAAGGTCAACAGTCATTTAATGCTCTGCTACATTAATGACCAATGAGGATGTTTTGGCGGCTTACTTTTCGGAGATCGTCGGTTCGTATACACGATTAATCGGAGATTAATCTCAACCATTGTTACTCACCTAACCAACACGATTCCCCACGATCTCAAAGCTATATAAACCCCAATCAGCCATTCAAGCCAAAATTTTATCAAACCCTTCGTTTCCAAATCTCTGCAATTAAAAATCCCCTTTTGCCCAGAAATTCTCCAAACCCTAAAGCTTCACTTCTTCAATCAAACTCTAAATGGCTCCAACCCTATTCGAGAGATTAGCCGAAACCAACAAGCCGTGGTATGAGTTCGTTGTCTCACTTGAAAGCTTAACCAACTCAAAGCTAGAAGAGGAGGCTCTGCATATGATTCAACTGGCTAAACTCACCCAACTAGTGGCAAACCGACCAGACCAGGAGTTTGCGAAAGAGGTAATCGAATTCATCTGTAACTTGAAGATAGATGAAGAGGGCTGTATGCATTCTAAGTTAACTGTATCACACTTAGAGCAGTCATCCAAATACGTCGATTTTGAGAGGGATCTGTATATAGTTCCGAAAAATCTGAATGATGTTTTTGAGCTCTGTGATAGAGGAGAGGATCCTACGACGTATATTTCAGGTAGAGAGCAGGAGTACTTATATAGGATTACTGAGAAACCTGTTAAGTTTGAGGCGACACTGCATAAAAGGCACTTGAAGCCACAATATCGTGTGTTGATGGATATTGTGAGCAAGTGCATCATGAGTCTTCTTGGGGAGTTTTGAGCGATCAAGACCAAGCTCAGATTGATGGCGGCGATAGAGGCCTCACCCACCACTGATTTCAACGGCTAAAATTCTGATTCAGACGGTGGTGAGGAGCGAGACCAAAGTTTTGAGGAAGATTGACGGGCGATATCAATCAAAGGCAAGATCCACCATGCCACCAAAATTGCTTACATTTTGGAGATGTGCCAGAGAGGAGGAGGATATCTTCGCCAATTCGACCCCATTCCCTAAGTCCAAAATTCTCCTTAAACCCATTCTTTGCAAGGAAGAAAGGGTCATCGGGGAAGAGAGAAAAGAAGGTAGAATCACCTTTCAGACTATCGAAAAGAGACCCAACAAACCGGGGAAGGTGTTGTTGGAGGCAAAGATGGAGCAGGAGCAAAGATGTTGAAATGAAGGATCTTGCTCCAAAAACGTAGAAAGATTGGTGGTTCTCACCGATGAAGATGGAAGTGATTCTCGAAGAGATTCAACCCGAGGGCCAAAATGCTTCGAGTTCACCATTACAAGTGTTGGCTCGGGTTATCTCGGGACACGGGATCGGTCGAGGAGGGCGGTCTTTTTCGAGGTGCTCGAGACATCATTCAGTCTGAGATAAAATTTCTCGGAAATTTTTAAAGGAGCTCAGACCTCGAGATGCCTACCTCGGATGTGCGAGGCTCAGACGGAAGAGCCATTTCGAGTCGATCCGAAGATGTGCAAGCTCGGACCCGACGAGCCAACTCGGACTAAACCGAGGATATGCGATTCAGCCTCGTAACCCACTCGGATGCAAACCGAGGACTCGACCGCACAAACTTCAGATCTTCTTTGAGACTCAGGAGCAGAATATTCTTGATGAGCTCCTGAGTGATCTACTTTTGATCCCTTAGCGAAGCTTGGTCGAACGAGAGAGCCCGAGATGGAAGAAGGGCGAGGCTGAAGAAGGCGAGTGGAGGAGCAAGGGGGAACGGTTCATACTTGACCGATACCCTGAGCTCAGCTCATACCCTGATCTGCAAAATATTTTCTTCAGATTAAGGACAACTGTGTTCATCCTAAATCAGACTCTTCCCGAGATGCTTGATATTGCTGCTTTCAGAGGGGAAGACTGGTGGAATGAGGAGACAACCTTTCTGACCGACTTCTCAGGGTTCAGAAGGACAAAGCTCAGGATGAAAAACTCCAATTTTGATGAGCTGGTTCAGAGGAAGTTAGCTGAGAGGAGAGCAACTGAAGTTGGTGCCCCAAGCAGCGGAGACAAATCTCAAGATGGAGATGGGGACCAACAGGGAGATGTTGAGGAGCAGTCTCAGAAGAAAAAGGAGACTTCTGTTGCTGATCAACCTGGAATTAGTCAACATCAGACTGATGCTAGCACTCTTCGTGATCGAGGCGCAGCTTGGAGACCGGAGCTCAGATTTAAGTCAAGCTCAGGATGATCAAACAGCACAGGAGGTGCAGAAGATTCCTGAGATTGATCTCACTCCCTTGATAGAGAAACTTGAGAAGGTTGAGCCAATGATGATCAAGATTGCTCAGATGGAAGAGACGTTGGCCAATCAAGCTCAAAAGATGGACGGTCTTAGTCACTCTTCAGAACTGGTGCAAATTCAAAACACTCTAACCACCCGGATGACCTCCATGGAAGGAAAGTTTGAATGAGAAGTTTGGAGGGAGTCAAAGGCGAAAGTTAAGTGATGAATGAAGCGTAAACACCAGAAAGTTCGATTTCCTAGAGGTGATGGCGAGTAAAAGAATGAGGTGCTAATCAAGTCTCTTTGTTGAGGAAATGAGCTCAATGCTCATGACCAAGATGACAGAGATGTTCAAAGAAGCACTCTCGGCGGTTTGCCCACTTATCTGAAGAATTTTTCGTGGCCAAGAACCATCTAAGGAGGTTGGAAGATTAACAAGATCGAGATAGCGAGGAGAAGTTATTTGTGTGAGCAAAGAGCAATATCACATGGACACAAAGACTCTCCGTGCTTCTTCCAAATTACGGTGCAAGAAGGGGAAAAGGAAGTCAAGATCTCGAGAAAGTTCATGGCACATACTTTGGAGAAGAAGGCTCAGAAAGATCTTTGAAATGTATAATCTAGCAAAAAGCCTTTAAAGAAGTCGGCTCTTTGAGAAGTTGAAGTTCGCTCGGTAGAAAAGCCTATCTACACTCGAAGTTTCGAAAGCAAGCTATGCTTGATGTTGCAAGAGAGAAACCGAAAAGCTAGAGCAAAGTTGGAACAAAGCCAGCCGCCGAATCGCTTTATGAAGAGGAAAGCCTTGGGCGTTGTTCAAACCGAAAAGCAAGCGTCGCGAAGGCTTCTAAGCCAATCCAGAGAAAAATCGGATGATGAAGAAACAGAACAACCAGTGGTATCTGAGTCTCAACCTCAGAAGAAAGTCTTCAACACGAGAAATGCTCTGAAGACACTCCAAGAAGAACAAGCTAAGAAAGCTGCTGCTTCGGTCTCAGGAACGTCTGTGATCAGAAAGAAGATAGACGAAGAGCAGAAGCGAAGGAGTGATTTCAGGAAGTTTGCGAGCAAGAGGAAAGGAACATCAAAAGCACTAAAGTGGCCCCACGTTGATAAATGGATGCCTATCAAACTCAACGATATGTGGGAAGAAGTCAAGAGAACCTTCTGGTTCAATTATGATGTTCTCAGGGAATGGAGAGGGGAAAGCTCAGATCAGAATGAAGCTTTCATTGAATACCTTCTTATCTTCTATCCAAAGTATCTCTGATTTGGATTAACTTTTGCGGATGAAGGAGAGGTACGAGATAGTAGCCCTGTGTCCATATTCTTATCCACCTCCAAAACTTGATAATGGCTTGGTGAATGAGAAGGCCATTACTCAAGAGATTGCTCAGTATGCTGGTCAGTTGGGTCTAACAGGAAACAGTCCGGACATCATCAAGGAAAGAAATGAGCTGAAGAAGAGATTTTTAGAATGTTTGACCTGGAGGTGCCCGCTGATGAAGTTGAGAATGAAGCAAACTGAAGAGCGTAAGATCAAGAGCCAAATCAAGATCAAGATCAAGACTCGTAAGATTTTGTAATCTTTAAATTTTTTTGTTTTTGATTTTGTTGATAAACTCATTGTAATATGTAACGGGATACCAATCATCAATGAAGATTTATCATTATGCTCAAAAGATAATATCTCATTATCTTATTTACATGTCTTTTATTTTGATATGCCTGAATGAATGTCTCTGAACTGATTGTATGTTGATAAGGGAGAAATTGTTTAAGTATTTGGTAATGAACTATTTAAAAGAGATTCATTACTGAAGAAATTGCTGAATGATTAAACTGTTGAGAAACTCTGAAATTGTTGAGAGATTCTCTGATTTAAGAAATTGTTGGGAGACAACCAATCTTGTAATAGGATAAACTGAAACCTGAGTATAGGTTATATGTTTGTAACAAGATAGGTTTTGGCATCATCAAAAAGGGGGAAATTGTTGGGAGATGAATTTTAATAAAGATTTATGATTTTGATTAGATCCCAAAACCCTGAGTATGACATGTTCAGAATGATCTTGATAATTAAGTCAGGACTCAGTTTTAGAATTGTCAGGATGTTATCTGCAGAATGTATAGTCAGCAGATATAGTTCAGATAATTATCAAGACTCGAAGAAGATCTTGTAATCAAGACTCACGAGAAGACTCGAAGACATCGACCAAGATAAACTACAAAAGATTGAAGACCACGAAGAATCGGAAGACTCAAGACACAAAGATCAAGATCGAGAAACTAAAGATCAAGAATTTGGAGGCACAATGAATTATCGATGACTTCAAGAAGGTATTGAATACTCAAGATGAACACAATGTTCCGAGGTCTTGAATATATCTATCTCGAAGGATGCTATCTTTGAGAAGATCGCGATTCCTAGAAAAATAGATATTTGCCAAGACATTCAAATGCGGATAAAAAGGAACTAAGTCGAAGTGTTGTTAAGGTTATATCAAACTCGAGTTTGTAACCAAAAAGAGTGTTGAAGGTGTCTACCTTTAACGGAGACAAAAGTCAAAAAGAGGAAGACGACATCGCATTATATCTCGACATTGACGATGATGTGTCTCTGAAAAAAAGATGTCAGACGTACAAAAGTTCCAGACTGCAAAAAGTGAAGACCGGCTACATGAAAGACTATTTCCTAGAACGTGTTAGGGAGTTTCAAACCCTAAATATAGCCGTTTCACACACCATAAGAGGGAACTCACGAAGCTATCTCTCCAACGGATAGTTTTCAAAAGTGACCTTGGTGTATGCCTATAAATCTTGGTGACCTTCTACATTGTAAGGTGACGGGAAATTTATACGTAACTTAAGAGCTCAAACTTATTCTTGTAAAAGTTAAAGCACTCGAAAAACTTAGAATTTCCCAAGTGCTTCGATATTGAAGAGAGCTCACTATACTAAGCCTAGCTTGATAAGAATTATCCAAAGCTTAGTCGAGATATCCTAACCCTTTGCATTGCGCTTTATTGTAAAGGATATCTCATCCTAGTTGAAACCAACCAAGAAACCCCAAACCCTTGTGAAGGTAGTTGGAGTGTGTTTGTTGGTGAGAAGAGTTGTAAAGAGTTAGTAAACCACGCGGAGTAGTCGAAAAACTCTAGAGGAGAAGTTAGTAAGCTTGCTGTGGGTAGTCCGAAAAGCTTGTGTGTGATTGAGTAAGTAAACTACGGAGGTAGTCGTAAAGCTCAAGGTCGGGTTGAGTAAGTAAACTACGTGGATTAGTCGAAAACTCGGGGCCGAAGTTGAGTAAGTAAACTACGAGGTAGTCGTAAAGCTCGAAGTTGATAGTGAATTTCTCTCGAAGAGTCGGGAGAGTGGACGTAGGAGCTTGAGTCTCGAACCACTATAATTGTTGTGTTCTTTATTGCTTTCTTATATCGTGCTTATCTGTTGCATTGACTTGATTTTGAAAGCATACTTTTTCAGCGATATTCGGTTGGAATCAATCCTTTGAAGTTGCATAAGTGAATCACGACCTAATCACTATTTCATAAAGGAAGGTTTTCAAAGAAAGCTTAAAACGAGTATAAACTAAGGGCCAACCATTCCGCTGGTGAGTAGCTAGAACGGATAGTTACCAAACCGAACTTACTCTTCCGAGGGTTCAATAAGTTAGTTATCGATCCAAGCGACTCGGGATCTCGACACTCGAGGACTCGGTTGAGATTATCCGAGGTTTCGAAAGCATTTCGAGGATCTTTGTCTCAAAGAGACTTTGACTCAGAGCGATCTGCGTGCTTCTCGTAACCTAATCTTGAGGATTATCGACCCCAAAGTGAAGAAGATGAAAAAAGTTTTAAAAACACTGAACACATGTATTCCCCCCCCATACACGTGTAAGACTCGTTTGCACCGGGACCAACATAGGCTAAATAAGGGTGTAAGATTTTTGTGGAAAAATACACATGGAAAGATGAATATATGTGATATATTCAAGATTTCTTGGAGATCAAGAAAAGATCTTTTCTAACCCTATTTTGCCTCAAATTTTCGTCCAACCCCCTCTATATAAATGAGGGGATGAATTTTTTTCATCCCCTACAGTTCCATGTGTTTGAAATATTAGAAATCCACAAAGGTGGTGCAACAATTATTTATTTTTTCTTTGTTTATAAATTGTTCATTGGAGAACCTTCCACCGGGTTATTGAACGAGGACTTGGGAATACTTGAGAAGAAATTTTGGTGGGTATCCAGATACTTGATCCTGTCTGTCTCAGACCGTCTCTCCAACAGGTACGTTTACGTAAACTCCTAGAAATTCCGCATGGTAGGATCTTTTACGTGAAATATTATTTGCATGTGGTTGTTGGATTAATTATTATTTGAATTCACTTAGGTTAATTCATGCTAGTAATAATTGTTCATTTAAATTTGTGTTTATGAGGTCATCCCGATAGATCCTGGCATATCTTATCCCAACATGGAAGACAGTAAAGTGGATCCTTAAGTACTTGGTAATACATAAAGAGCATTATGTTTTGAAGGCAAAAGTGTTGAATTGGCAGGGTATGTTGATGTAGACTTATCATCTAGTGATCTTGACAAAAGGAGGAGTACAACCAAGTATGTATTTACTTTTGGTGGTACATCAATTTCTTGGGCTTCTAAGTTGCAGAAGATCGTTGCACAGTCCACTGCAGAGGCAGAGTATGTAGGAGTTACTGAGGCTAGTAAGGAGATGATATGATTGCAGAATCTCTTTCTTGAATTGGGGAAGGAGTAGAAGGATAATATTCTCTATAGTGATAATCAAAGTGTTATTCACTTAGCAAAGAATCCAGCTTTTCATTCGAGAACGAAGCTTATTGAGTTGAGGTATCATTATATTCGTTACCTCATTGAGAATAAGATCTTCCAGCTAATGAAGATTCGAGGAAGTGAGAATCCTGTTGATATGTTGACTAAGGTTGTGATCTTAGAGAAGTTGAAGTTATGCATGACTTCAACTGACCTTGGAAACTGAGAAGAAGACTTGACACTACTACCAGTGAGAGTTATCGATAAGATGAAGGAGGCAAGTTACAGTTGGAGTTAGTCTCTAGGTGGGAGATTGTTGGGAGATTGATACCAGTTGTTGCGGAATTAATTGCCCGGATCTATTCGGGTTGAATATTTAAATACAAATTTAATTCTAACAATTATTACTAGCATGAATTAATCCTATATTAATTCAAATAATAATTCAACAACCAATCATGCATACAAATAGTTCACGTAAATCCTACGCATGCGGAATTACTACTGGTTTACGTAAACTAACCTCTCGGAGTGACAACCGTTGAGAAGATGGATCCCGTTCACACGAACATACCAAAAGGTCTTCTCAAGTTTTCCCTTGTCCTTGTTCAACAATCCGGTGGAAAGAACTCGTGAACAATTTAACAAAAGGAAAAATAAAATTATGTTGCACCACCTTTGTGGATTTGTAATTTTTCCAAATCATGGAATTGCACTTGGGGATGAAATAATCATCCCCTACTTATAAGAGGGTGGTGGTCGAATTTTTAGGTGTGTGAATAAGATGGGAAAATCTTTTTCTTGGTCTCCAAGAAATATTGAATAAACCCAATATATTCTTTTCTCCATATTTAAAATATTCCACAAAAATCTCACCTCCTCTTGTTATGGTGATTTTCGAAAAAATAAGGATGAAGGAATCCAAGATTTGGATCTTCTTGAATTTATGAGATATTTTTGTATTCCAAAAAATACATATCTTCCATAATGTCTTTTCGAGAAAATCAAGAAAATACTTCCTTCCTTATTTGTTCAAAATTTTCGAAAATATCAAGACAAATAACCAAGTGGGAGATTTCTTGAATTTAATGAGATAAACTTGTATTCCATGAATACTTATTCTCATTCCATAACAAAATTCAAAGAAAATCTTTCTCCCCTTTTATTTATCAATTTCGAAAAAATAGAAAAAATTAAGCAACAATAATTTATTTTATTTTAAACAGATTTTTCAGTTATTGGACATTATGTTTGGGCTACTTGAGGGTCCTTTAGGAGAATTAAGATTGGACCTTCTAGTGGACTTTGAATATCTAATATTGAGCCACAATATTATTCAAGCCCATAAATATTAATTAATCCCACTACATAATTAATATTGCACTATCCATCTTAACCCATATTACTGTTAATATGGCTCCCGGTTATTATTTCCCGTGTTTAAGATTATCTAGCCCATTAATTAATTCAAGCCACTGAAATAGCTTTCCATTAATTAATATCTTTTGTCCTTGGTCAAGGAACGGTTCAACATTATTATCCATACCGGAAACAAATTCCACTTGCAAGATTTGGTATGATAAATCTTATGAACCTCCCAAGGGGGCAAATCAAACGAGCGTACTCGCACACGATTCTTCGTATTAAATCTTAGCAATCACATGTGACCAGTAGTATTGCCCAAGATATAAAGTATTGAATCTCATTGATTCTCTACCCGTCATAAGTCAAAGCAATAATTACTAACCACACACGATCCTATTTAAGGGACGAAGATTAAGAAATAACGAACCACTGAGGTCTAATTCTTCCTGGTTCAGTGCTGAAGAATTTATCCTCCTGTAGGTCCTGTTCAGTGCATCAGTCATGCACTAGTGTAATCTTTTGGTCAAGACAAGCCAATCTGAGACTTACACTTCAACCTTTCACGATGGATTGTTCATTTCCATCTAGGTCGTGAACCGCGTACTTTTAGTTACAAGGGACTGTTAGTTTAATCTTCTGTGATTTGGTATCACTAAATTAACTACAATGTAACGCGTACTGATTATTGAACAATTATGCAATAAATATATGTAACATTCAATGATATTTAAAGCATCAGTGATAAATAATTTATTTCAGTAAATAAGACAGAAAATTCAGTTTGGTTATAAAAAGTAAAAGCATACTTTCCAGTATAACCCCAACATACTCATCTCTCCACTGAACTTCTTCTGGCAGGTGAGTCATGTCTTCTGTATGATCTGTCAGGTGACTTCCCAATTTGCCTTTGATCTGAATTTCTCTTTTCTGATTTGTGATCTTCAACGCTATCATCTCTTTTCTTTTCTCTTTGGTCGTCTCTTCTGTCATCAGATATGTTTCTCTCCTACGATCTGTCAGACGATCTTCTTTCTCTTCCTCTGCTATTCTGATAGTCTTTGTAGAATCTCCCATACTTTCCCAATTGAATATTTGATCTTTCAAGCTTTCTGGTGAGTAGAGCAATCTGTTCAGCTTGACTAACAATATTTCCAATAGGCTTAGAAGATTTTGGGCAGCTGCCGCCTGCTTTGAATGCTACTGCTTTTGTTGTTGCAGGTGTAGTTTCGGCAGATGACTCATCATCTTCCTCTTGCCCTCTCTCAATCAGGTCGAATTCATGGGCTGTCAGATTTAAGATCAGGCTGCTCGGCTTCATCTTCGCTATGTCCTGGCAGTCCTTGATCACGGTAACTTTTATATCCCACTTTTTTGTCAAAGATCTCAAAATCTTGTAGTTGATGTCCTTGTCGGTAATTTCTCGTCCTAACTCTCTGAGCTTGTTGATAGACATGGTAATCCTTCCATCTAGCTGGTTGATCATCTCGTTTGGCAGCATCTTGAGTTTCTCAAATTTAACCAGTTCGGCCTGTAATCTGTTGTCCTTTATCTGGTCATTTCCCTCGCATATCTCAGCTAGAGTATCCCACATTTGCTTCGCAGTCTTGAGGTATTTGATATTTTCTCTAGTTATCTTGTCCATCGTCTTCATAATGATATGTCTGGCCACTGTATCCAGATTGGACAATTTCCTTTCCTCAGCATCCATCAGAGAAGGACTCTTTCTGATTCTGGCTCCAACTGGAAATTCTGGATCACCTCCTTCTGTTGGATTGTTGTAGTAGATAATGATAGGTACTTGTTCAAGAACTTCCATCATTCTGCTGCTTATAGCTCCCAGATGATTGCTCATGAGTATGACCCAGTCTGCATACTCATCAATAGAAAACTTGGGTAAATCATGATACATACCAGATGTATTATCCATGCTGACTGCGAGTTTTGAAAATAGATGAATTTAAAAAAAAGGTTTTTCAAGATCTGTTCAAGTGACCACAATGGTTCTTCCTCAAGAACCGATGATACTCAAAGCCAGTGGTCCGTAGAACCACTGCTCTGATACCACTTGTAGGTCCTAAATGGGTTTTGTGAGGGCAGAAGTCTAGAACGGGTCCGTAGAACCACTGATCTGATACCACTTTTCGTGCAAGATCAGGTGTGATAGCAGGTTGCCTGATCAGAGTGCGTGTGGATCAATTTGTACTGATATCCAACTTACTGATCGCCTGATGGCAGATCCGTTCGGTGTCTATCAGTTTAACTGATGTGCGGAAGCTAGTTTTAACCCGTGTGAAAAACTAGTTTTAGAGAATCAGAATCTGCAGTCTGTTTTCAATCAGATGACTAAAGTGTCAAACTGATCAGATCAGTTGCTTGATATAGACTGATCCTAACTCAGAATATGTATGCAGTTTAAACTCAGTGATGGTCCCGATTTTTGTGTGTCAAAAACCCATTTTGCTCGTGCGGAAGCAAACATGTCATGTGATGCATATAAAAATAGGGGTGAGGGAATGGTGATACCAAATTTTTGCTTTTAAGAACATGTGTGTTGTTTTGCTTATAACTGAATGCATATGACAAGTATAAACATAAAGCAGTAAAGAACACACGATTTTATAGTGGTTCGGACGAAACCCGCCCTACATCCACTCTTCCCTTTCGGGGCACCAACTTAACCTACTGGACTTAGTTTTATGTGTTAGTCCAACACCCAACAGATGTTTACCGAGTTCACACTCAAATGGGACTTATCACCCTCATGGGATTGCCTACCCTCCCTTTCGGGATTGCTAGATATTTACCGAGTTCACACTCAACCTACAAACTTAACCTAACTTTTGGGTTTGGGTAAAGATTTGTTTGGTTTCCAACTAGGTTGAGATTTTCCCTTACATTTGTTTAGCCTCAATGCTAAGGATGGGAAAATCTCTCTAAGCTTAGGATATAACATTTGTGCTTAGATCTAGGGTAGAACACTCTTGAATATATGCGTGTATTTCTAGCTTTGTGTTCTATGGTGGAAATGCTACATGATTTGGCTATGTAGCTTCAATGGTGTTTTCACGCATTTCATGCATTCTCCACACTTCCACTCTTGATAATGAAGGAAGAACTTGTATTTATAGTGTGGATTTGAATGTTACCGTTGGAGAGAATCACATTCAAATCCATACTACTCTGTAGCTTTTTACAGCTTTTTACAGCTTTTTCAGGCTTGTCGTCTTCCTCTCATTGGTCCACGTCAGCTGAATCCAATAACAATATTCTTCAGTTTCTTCTTAGTCTCAGGATCTTCAGTTCTATCTGAACCTTCAGGTTATCTGAGCCTTCAGGTTATCTGAGCTATCTGAGCCTTCAGGTTATCTGAGTTATCTGAGCCTTCAGGTTATCTGAGCTTTCAGGTTATCTGAGCCTCAGTGTCTCTTGATTCAGCAGTCTTCTCTTCAGCGGACCTTGTCTGATCAGGCATACTGACACTCAGGCTTACTGAGTTCAGCTCTTCTGAATTCAGACATCCTGACCCTCAGGTCACATTGACTCAGGCTATCTGATTTCTTCTTTGCCTGATCTAATCAGCTCGACTGATCAGATCAACACTTCTTCAGATCAACATTATCAGGATAGCATCAGGTCAGTTCATCAGGTTATCATATCTGATCTCGATCACGTCTGATCTCGATCAGTCTAATCTGCTCTTCTTCATATCTGATCTCGATCACGTCTGATCTTGATCAGTCTCATCTGCTCATCTTCTGATCTGCAACCTTCTCTTCTGATTTACTGGCTTTAGCTTTTCTTCACATTTGATTTGCACAGCTCATCAGTTAACTCCGGAACTCATCTTACTCATCCGATCTCGATCATTCTCGTTTGCTGCCTCGTCTGATCTCGATCATTCTCGTTTGCCACCTCGTCTGATCTCGATCATCTTCTTCTGATTTCGTGAGTTTCCCCTCAATTTGTTCTCTCGTTCCCCCTTAACTTGTTATCTGTAAAATAGCTTGAATAACACAAGTTAATAATGTTTTGGCATAATTTATCAAAACTAAAATATCCCAACACTCAGGTTGTGTGCAGTAGTGTAAAGCAGGTAAAGCAGATTAAGCACACAAGATTTTTATAGTGGTTCGGACAACCAATCCTACGTCCACTCTTCCCTATCAGCAGGGGCACCAACTTAACCAACTTGGGCTTAGTTTAATGTGTTAGTCCAACAAAGTAAAACCAACAGATGTTTCAAGAGTTCTCACTCAACCGATCCCAGAAATCAGAAACTAGAAACCCTAGTCTGAAATCTTGCAAAACAAACTTAACCTAACTTTTGGGTTTGGGTAAAGATTTGTTGTTGTTCCAACTTGAAATCTATCCTAGTATTTATGTAGCCTAAAACTAGAGGATGAGATTTCTATGCTAAGAACAATGGGATGAACACTTAGAAATTTTCTTGAACTTGTGTTCTTCGTGCTGAAATTTGCTATGGCTTGAGCTTGATGATAATTTTTGTGTCTTCACTATGAAGTATGATCTCATATTTATAGACCTCGAAATCAAATAGCCGTTGGAGAGCAATTTGAATTTCAGGCTATATTTGGTAGTTTGTAGGCTTGATGTTACGTGCTTCTGGAACGGCATGGCTGAAAGCATGTATGTTTGTCCTTTCTAGCCGTTTGACTATGCAGCGCAGAATCCTGCATTGTCAGCTCCGCACGTACGTGTCTCGCTCTCATTGGTTAACAAGTACACTTATTCAGTTTTTGTTTTACCAACTAAAGTTGACATTCTTCTTGTTCTGATTGACAACGTATGACCTGGTGTAACATCAGTTGACACCAGGTGTGAGCTGACCTGAAAAGATAAAACTGATCAGTCTACCTGATTGATTCTTCTGATGCAAGTTGTCTTAGCACAACTTAGCAGACTCGACTGATGTAGGTCTTCAGGTCTTCTGGTCTTGGTCTTCTGGTAGTCATCTGATCTTCAAGTCTTCTGAACTTTAGCTTCATGTCTTCACCTGATCATCTGACTAACTGACTCTTCTGGTCTTCTGACCCGTCTGGTCTTCTGACCCGTCTGGTCTTCTAACTCGACCTATACATATTGAATTCTCCCTCAATATGTAACCTATCTTATACATCAACTGTCTATACAACTCAGTTGGTCATCCTATCCTGATTCTAAATCATCAGTCAACTGACAGGTCTGACTGGTCCTATTACAAACTATTTTGGAACTTCCATCAAAATTAACTACAAATTTCCCAACAATAA
This sequence comes from Stenogyne calaminthoides, assembly GCA_037126765.1. Classification (NCBI taxonomy): domain Eukaryota; kingdom Viridiplantae; phylum Streptophyta; class Magnoliopsida; order Lamiales; family Lamiaceae; genus Stenogyne; species Stenogyne calaminthoides. The sequence continues at coordinate 13,934,435 of JBBCBC010000010.1, forward strand.
CTATTATTATTAAAGAAAAAAATAAAAGAAAAACATAAAGTTATAAGATCACATGCCGGTCCAGAGGCCGGAGCCACAGTAAAAACCTAGCTAGGGTAAAACCCCTAGTCGAGAAAAAAAGGGAAACTCCTCTACAAGAAATTATTCCGCAGCGCGAAAATTATCCTCCCGGATCAACGGTAAGTACGATAATAAATAGAATTCACATCCTTACCATATATTTAGAAAAAAAAAAATTAAAATTGTCTAATAGAATCGTCTAAAAAAGACCTAAATCACCTAATAGAATCATCATTAATTAAGATATAACCAAAAAAAAATATTCTTTTTTTTTAATAAAAAATATTAAATTAAAATGCCTAATTTCTTAATATGATCAACCGAAAAAAGGCTTAAATCACATAATAGAATCAACATCCCAATTTAATTGGAAAATCAGATTTTTTCTCTCTCTTTATTTTAATCACATTAACATTGTACCCTCATTAAAAATAATTTGAAGAGGTTCCGAAGTTATAATTTGTGGAGGTCTTGTAAAAGTCTATAATTTTCTCTCTAATAATGATATTCTATAAAATTTCGTAAATTCGTAATTCAACAAATACCTACATACCTTGAATAGGTATGGGAAACTCAATTTAGGTATTATCTTTTATTTAATCAGATGAGAGTGTATTGTGTATTTTTCTACATGTTTTGCATCTACTAGTTATAATTTTTTGTGCACCTAATAGTAGTGGTGTTAATATTCTTGCACCTCCTCGTAATTGTTTCTTATCATTTTTAAAATGCTATTTACCAACAATTTTTTTTTTTACAATTGATCTGGTGAATTATTTGAAGATAATGGATGACTGTTTTTCAAATGCTATCAATTGAGAAATGAATTATTGAGGAGCTTGATTATTCAAACTTGATTAACATTTTTGTTACTAAAATTGTTAGGCGGGTTGATTTATGAAATTACTGACATAATTATCGTATTATTTTAAGTGTAATAATATATTTTGTATATTTTGCATTATTAATCTTTCAAAAAATTGTGTTATCATTAAGTTCATACACTACAAAAAAGAGGCGTTTTAGGGACAGAAATTTTGAGACTGCATAATTTCCGTCGCTAGTTGGGATGGATTAGGGACGAAAAGAGTCAAACGGTCAAAATTGACCATATTTGAGACGGTCATAGAAACCGTCTTAAGTTGGGACGACTTTGAGACGAATTTGGGACGGAAAATCCCCTAATCCCTAAACGTCTTCGTATTTTTAAAATTTGAGATGGTTAAATCGTACTTTTGATTCACTAAATTAAGCAATAAACCTTCTAGTATACACATGCAGAGTGACAAAATTTAAGACAAATGCAATTTCATATTGCAAAATCGTGTATGCATATAAATTAAATAAATGACTAGATTGGTTTGTCTTTTTACAAGATATGTGCAAATTCATATGTTTTAATTTCTAAGCAACTTAATCTTAATAATGTTGTTACTAATTGAATACAGATGAGTGAACAAGATAGAGATGATCTTACCCAACCTTCCGGGGAAGGTTCTAGCAGACGTATAAAGAAGAAGAGGGTACTTAGACCTTATAGAGCTATATACAAACAAAACTCTGCCCAATTTTTTAATTTTTTTTTTAAATGATGATATGATTTTGAAACAGATGGAACTTCCAAATCGTGGCTGGATGTATGCAATACCACGAATGATTCGAGGATGTGTCAATGTTGCGTTCTTCAATGAAGTTAATAATTTTCTTAATTTTGCAACTAGTCGACCGGTATGTATGAGTGAAGGTCTTATTAGGTGTCCGTGTAATTTGAGGCAATGTCGGAATAGAATATTTCGAAACATTAAGGAAGTTCAAGTGCATATTATTAGCAATGGTTTTGTTCCTCGTTATTATAATTGGACAAGACATGGTGAAGAACGATGGAATGTTGATTATAATGATGTTGATCAATATTATAATTCAAGTGTACCAGGTGGCACGTCTTATGATCCTGTGGTCGAAATTGCTACACCTGATATGTATCATACGATGGTTCTGATAGTGCTCCTCCCCAGTTTCAATTTTCAGATATGGAGGAGGAACCAAACGATAATTCAGCAAAGTTTTACGAAATGTTGAAACCAGCTGATCAAGATTTGTATGATGGATGTTCGACTCACTCTCAGTTGTCATTCAATGCTCGACTCATGGTCATCAAAGTTGAGAACAAACTTTCAGTAAGAGCATTCAATCAGATATGTCAATTGTTCAGTGAAGTATGCCCACCGGATAACAAAGTTCCTAAAACAGAAAATCAGAGTAAAAGATTGTTGAAGGATATGGGACTACCGGTTGAGAGTATTGATAGTTGTGTCAATGGTTGCATGCTATACTGGGGTAATGATGAAGATAAGAAGCTTGAATCATGTAGAGTTTATGGCCACGCTCGATTCAAAGAGGCTCGTCGGATGAGGACTGGTGGTCGATTTAAGAGGGTGAAGATGTACGTGAAGAAAAAAGTAGCATATAAGAATATGCATTATCTTCCTATCATTCCCCGTTTGATGAGATTGTATCAATCTAGTGCTCAATGCTAAACAAAAGGCCAAGATTGAAGCATCGATTGTTAATGCTTATTTAAATGAAGAGGTTACGTCGTTTTGTTCGTATTATTTTGAGGATCATGTTAAAATGAGGTTGAGAAATGAGCCACGTAATTACGATTGTAGAGGCACGGACAATGTCGATGGAGATCTCGAAGGTAATTTGTCTATATTTAAGTTTCCAGGTCGTCCTTTGGGAAAAAAGACCAAACGATATTGGTTATCCCAACAAGAGGCTGAAATTGCACACACATATGTGTTATTGAATTACGACGAGATCCAACTGTACATCCAGTAAGTATTAAATGTATATTTATCTTTTGAATAAATAATTAATTAAGTTGATTGATATGAACAACTGTGTTTTATTTTCAATAAGGATCTATACAACAGAGCTACAACATGAAAATCCAAATATCGCAGATAACGAAGTAGATGGCTACATTAGTCGTGAATTTGCAGGATGGTTCCAAAATTATGTGAGTATCTTTATTATATAATTTATTTTATATATAATATATACACATATAATTTATTATATACTTAAATATTTAATTACAGTGTCAGTCTCACAACTATGAGAATCAATTTATAAAGAATCTCAGTAGAGGACCACTATGTCGTGTTAGTTCATACCGCGGGTATTATGTAAATGGCTACAAGTTTCATACGACTGAGTGTGCATCTATCAAATCGACTACAAACAATGGTGTTTACATTAAGAGTGCAAGCTTTAATGCAGATCCACGTGATTACTATGGAGAGCTGCAGGAGGTCGTTGATGTAGGATATCCGGGATATCCTGCGAAGACTGTAGTGTTGTTCAAGTGTGATTAGTTTGATCCGTCGGATACAGGAACAAGAATCCATTCAAATTACAAACTGGTCGATGTTAATCAAAAAAGAAAATATCCGGGGTATGATCCATTTGTACTTGTTGTTCAAGTATCTCAAGTATACTATTACACATACCCTGGGGCGCGGTCAAATAATGACTGGATTGCTGTTTGTAAAGTTAAAGCAAGATCATTGGTGGAAATTCCTAAAACGAATAAAAGTAATGAGTAAGAAGAAATTTCGTTCCAAACGGAAGGTATAGAGACTCAAACTGAGGTGCATTCAGGAGATTTTGGTCTTTTTGTAGACTTAACATATGAAAATCCAGATATGGTAGAAATTGAGAGCGATGAGGAGGAATTGAACGAAGACGAAAATGAGAATGAAGATGAGAATGATGAAGAAGATGAGGATGATGAAGAAGATGAGGATGATGAAGAAGACGAGGAAGAAATGAGGGTGACGATGAGGAAGAATAATTAATTTTTTTAATTTGTAAGCACACTGACTATCATTTTAATATTGATAATTATTTGCATATTTAATTCTTTTTATTAAATAAATTTAGGTTTAGCTATAATTAAATTTTCACTAATATAGCATAACTAAAGTAGAAATTAATATAAAAAAATAAATCAATTACCATCTATAATATATAAAGCTTATATAAATAAAGAAAATATAAATTTAAATTGGAGGAGAATTTGAAATTTAGAGGTAAGATAATTAGAAATACAAATTTTAAAGTAATATAACATAATTTAATTAAAATTTATAAATAATAAAAAATAGTTATAATTTTAAAAGGTGTGGAATTAATGTACATATACATAGAAAATTGATACAATTTTTTATTTTTTTGAAATTATTTAATTTGTGCACATATACAATTAAAGTTGAAAATATAACGAATGAAATCAAGTGCCCGAGTGGTTGAGCGCCCGCCCTGTCGCTCAATCAACGCGTGTTCGATCCCTGATGGGAGCAGAATTCGCTAATTTAATTCACAAGCCTGGGAAAGCTTATACACTATGTGGTCTGGTAATTAGTGGTTCGCGGCTCGCGGCTCAGTGGTTTGACGTCTGCTCAGGCTACCTAGCGGCGCAGGTTCGAATCACAAGTAATATATTTTTTTAAATATTACAAATTTGGGATGATTTTACCGTCTCAATTTCGTCTCAAATATCCGCTGAGTTTTTTTATTAAATATTAATTTTGGGACGGTTTTTCCGTCCCAAACTTCGACGATTTTATTCCGTCTCAAATTTCAACTGTTTAGAGACGGTTTTTCGTCGTAAATTTCGACAATATTTCGGATGGTTAAAACCGTTTCAAATTAGGGACAGATTTGAGATGAAATAGTGATGGAAATTTGACCCGAAATGGGGTGAATCTTGGTCAATGTGAGACAGTTTAACCGTCTCAAATCCGTCTCTAACTAGAGATGGTTTTAACCGTCCCAAATTTGAGACGGAATTTTTGAAAATCCGTCTCTAAATTTGAGACGCCTGATTTAGGGATGGAAAAAAAAACCATTGCAAATTCGTCTCAAATATAGTTTTGAGACGGTTTTACCGTCTCAAAATTCGTCCCTAAAACGCGTTTTTTTTGTAGTGATATAGAATAAAAAGTGTGAGGGAAGAGGGCCCGATTCTAAGGTTCGATTCAGACCCTAATATTTATGAGGCACACTTATGTGAGACGGTCTCATGGTGAAACATAAATAGTTTGGATATTGACGTTTTAACACATTAGATGGGTCGGTATTGATTTGTGTTATTTTGTATCTCATCTTATGTATGAGAAGATCTCATATGAGGTTTTGTCAATATTCATTAGATTGGCCCTGGCTAGAACTTCGCAACATCTTTAAATTATTTTGAATGAGTGTACAATGTTAATGTGATTAAAATAAAGGGGAAAAAATATGACTTTCCTATTAAATTGGGACGTTGATTCTATTATGTGATTGAAGTCTTTTTTTTTTGGTTGATTATATTAAGAAATTGGGCCTTTTTAATATTATTTTTTTATTAAAATAAAGGAAAAGAAATTTGTTATTTCCTAAATTAAGATGTCGATTTTATTAGGTGATTTAGATTTTTTTAGATGATTATATTTTTATTTTTTAATTATATGATACAAAAATATAAAAATAAAAAATGATAAATTTTGTAACTATGAAAATTTGAAAATTGGGGAGTGACATACACTAAATAAAAATTAAAGAATAAACTAAATTACAATCTTTATTTATATTTAATTTATTTTATATCTATGATGCACAGATTCTTCTAAAATAACCATCGAACAATATCATATACTTCTAAGGTGTGGGTGCGGGTGTGGGTGCGATTCTCGTCATATTCACACCGGATACGCCACGTGGCTAATCCGTAAATAATTTTTTCTTTAAAAATTAGGATACGCTGGATGTACGTATCCGATGCGGGTAGGGTGTGTGAGTGGTTATTTTTTTTAGAAAAAACAATGATTTCTTTCAGTTTCTTTTCTTTATTGTTGCAATTTTTCAAGACTAAAACTCTATATAGTCATGTTATTAAGTACTAAATGTGTTATTTCAATTGAACATTATTATATAATATAATTTAAATTGACAATATATCACTTGCTTTTTTAATTGAATTCCTTAGTATACCTTATGTGTTGAGCTGATGTTATTTGAATTAATGTTTTGTTACCTAATTACATTAAATTATTGAAAATGTTTAAGTTTTATGTGAATTACATACATTTGATATATTAATTTTAAAAATTTCGTATATTTTATAAGTGTTATATATAATAAAATATAAATAAATAGACGTATTCTTGCCGTATCGCACCCTATTTTTTGTGAAAGTCCATACCCTATACCCGTATCTTATCTAGGGGTGGAGGAAATACCGAAAATACCGGTATACCGTACTTACCGTACCGAAAAATATTGATTTTATCGAAATTTTCGGTATACCAAAATTTTCGATACTGTATGGTACCGTACCGAAAATTTCGGTACGATAACGGTATGAAAATATAGAAAATTTCGGTATACCGAAATACCGAAATATTTCGGTATACCTAAATATTTTCGGTATACCGGAAAAATTTCCGGTATACCGAAAATATTTCGGTATACCGGTATATATTGAAATTTAGGTACGGTATCGGTATGTAATATCGGCATACCGAAAAATTCGGTATACCGAAATATCGGTATACCGAATTTTCGGTACGACAACGGTATGAAATTTTTCGGTATCAAAAATTTCAATACGGTAACGGTATGGCGAGAAAATTTTCGGTATGTCGTACCGTCCACCCCTAATCTTATCAACCCCGCACCCGTACCTATGCAACATAGTTTTATATGTATATATGTATGTACATATATATATATATATATATTATAAAAGATGCTAAAAAAATCGGCCCCTACATATCTTGAGTTTGAGTAGGTATATACTCGTTAACACTGAAGGTTTGTAACTGCGCCCCTCATTAAATGTTAGCGAGAGAAAATTATCAAGAATTTTTTTGACCTCATTAATTTTTTCATTAAATCAATTTAATGAGGACGTGCCCTGATTAATGCCATTGTTAAATGACATTTTTTGTATAATGTATTGGTGAGAAGGTTCAACATCGTGAGAATCGGGTGTATATAGAAGAAGATGGCATGCGTACATAGACTATTTTAGGATTCTCGTCATCCAGTTTGACCTAATAGAATTGCATGTATTTTCTTTAAACCCTACCACTAATTTCTTTCTCCCCTTTTCATATTTTAATTATATATTTCACTATTTTAGTAAATATTCTGTATATATTATTATTGATTAATCATTAGAATAAGTCTCATTTGAACAGCTTAGACTCACGTGATTTTTTCTTCTTTCAAATTACCAATTTTTAACATGTATAAAATATTACTATTTAAAAGGTATTAATTATAAATTGCAATCTGTACTATTGTATTTTTTTAAAATTGCAACATGTACTATTTTTTTTAATAAAATGCAACCTGTTCTATTAAAAAGTGATGGATTCCAACTCGAGACTCGTTTTTTGTGATACTTTCCGGCTAAATATAGTTACAAATGAAATGTTGTATATATCACAATGCCAAAAAGTATGTTAGTAAACATCAAATTGAAGAAATTCAATAGAAAGATTTTAAAAAACACGAGTCGGGCTGGAATATGTCAATTTTTATAAGTATATGTTGCATTTTGTTAAGAAAATTGTACAGGTTGCAATTTATAAAAACCTCAATAGTACATGTTGCAATTTGTATATATTAAACAGTGACATTTCGTATTCTGTTCACTAAATAATGATACCAAGTTCACCATAAAATTCCTATAAATCAAGTTCATAAAATTTTTCGTGTAATTATTAACCATGTAACGTGTATCGATCAAAAGCCTAAAATACGATATAAAAAAAAAATCTTGAGTGGAAGTCAAGGCCGAGAGATGAAATAGAAATTAAACAAAGGTTTCAAAAGGACTAACCGAACCATTATTCTCAAAATTAATCAATCTTGTGGTCAAGCATTCCCACACAAAGTCCAAGTATAATAATCCCATTTAGGACACAACTCGCAAGAATATAAATTTCATTAAATGGCTCATGCCACCACCATCATCATAAAATTAAATTGAAAGGCATGATCATGAGTTTCTTGAAATTACCTCAATGCTTGCCACTTCTTAGCAAGTTGATTGATAATAATAATAAGGAATTTGTGAAAGAAGAAATAGATGATGGAGGAAAGAGATCAGGGGCATTTATGGAAGATGAAAATGTCACAGTGGCTTTGCACATAGGGTTGCCTAACATGGGGGAAAAACATTACACTAGTTTTAAGGAAAATCACGAACAAGATCATGTGAAGAAGATGATGAAAAAGAGTTGTTCTGCAAATTTCAATGGTGAGAGAAGATTTTGGATTCCAACACCAGCACAGATTCTTGTGGGGCCCATGCAATTTTCTTGCAATATATGCAACAAGACCTTCAATAGGTACAACAACATGCAGGTAATTAGTCCAACTTTAATTATACATGTGTGTGATCTTGTTCTGTGATTCATGCATGAAATTGGGATTTTAAATTCAAGATATTCCTTCATGTTTTATATAACTCAGTTTATTATCTATCAAATCCAGGAATCATTAATTTAATTTTCTCTGTATTAATTCATCGATTTTTATAAAATCAAGGGGTATTATATGCAATTTTATACATCTCCAATTCTCCATCATCATAAATAAAACTTATGTAACAATACCTTTAACAAAAAGTATTTTGTGTTACACACGAAAGTGCTATAATGTGTTCTGTGTTCACATTATATCATAAAAAATGCAGCTATAGTCTCGAAGGAACTGAATATATTTTGAAAAAACAAGAACTATTAATATGGCAAAAGAGCATTTAATTTATACATCGTGTAGAACGACATATTCACAAGAGATGGAATCTGGCTATATCTACTATATTTCATTCATAGTTTACAGAATAAATAAAGGTTGTTTTGTCCCAGAGAATTAACTTTTAATTAGCATTTCGTGAGGTCCAGCTATATACATATACTTTTAAAAAATTGCATATATTTTTCACTTCGCCCCCCTAATCCTAAGTTCTTAACTGATAAAGAACATTTTATTTACTACTCCCTATTTAGTAAAGCTTTATGCATTAATTGATGTCATATAGCGGAATCTCATACTATTTAGGTTCAATTACAAATTACATCACCACATTCACTTAATGTCAATCTAATCTAAAAGTTTTTATAATTATTAATAAATCACCAACTTTAAATATTATTATAAACTAGACTTAATTAATAGAATTATTTTATGCGCGTTTATAATATGGCTTGCCGACTTGTCACAAAGGGGACCATCAACAAAACTCGCTAATTTGCACGAAGGGGTTCCACTTCGACAAGTCACATGATCACAACATACCCAAAACAAACTACCAAAGAAATTAATCTAATTTGCAATAATATTTCAAGTTGTTGATTTATTCGTAAATTATCAAAAAATTTATGTTAGATTGTAGTTAAGCGAAAAGTGGTGAATTAATTTACAATTAATCCTAATATTTATCATCACATTCTAAATGAATTTATTGTTCCTTAAATCATCAATTTATATTCTCTATTAATTGTTGTGTAGTCTTGCATGATACAATCTCGTACATGATACTTTTTCATATTTCTGTGATTTAATTTTTAACGACCCATGAAAATATCACGTCGCATATAAATTTGTGTGTTAATGATTTTATCTAATGCGCATATAAATCTTGGCTAGTAGATTTGACAACTAGGACGAATTGTGCAACTCGACTTATTTCTAGTTGAGAATGAATATGTAATTACTTAATGTCATTAACATATTCTCTTACGCTCGTGAACGACATTATCATCCCAATTCCAAACGCATTAATTATTCATACACCAAAACAATAATCATTACACTCGCGTAGAAAAACCACAAACCCCTTATAAAACAATAACCTTTCATATACACACCCTCGAGTGCAATTTGCAAGTGATGCATAACCAGTACTCTTCAATGAGGTGAACTACTATTGTTCACTGAATTAAAATAACAATTACTAATCAAATAATCAATTAACACCGTTTAATAAAAAAATAATATTATTTATTTATGAACTTGAGTTGCATGGCATGCATACAGATTTTGGCTATAAAAAAGTAATGTCCTAAATTTAGAGGTTTGCAAGCATAATTAATACTCCCTTTCGTTTCACTATAACTTTTTCATTTTCCTTTTATATGCGTCTCACAATAAGTTTCTCAATCCATAAATAAAAAAATTAAACTACACTGTTCATTACTTTTAACCTTACTTCTCATCATTCACTACTCCATTCATTACTCCATACACATTTTTCTCTGGTCAAATTCAAAAACTATCCTTTACTTCTCATCAAAAGTAAGTTAATATGTCCCAATATTTATAAATAGAATATTGTTTCTTAATTAAAGAGCCCAGGAAAACGGGGAAATATAGTGAAACGAAGGCAGTACTCCGTACCACAACACATAGCATAATTTTATTATTGGGATGTCCCACAACATTTTATATACCTATAAAAGGAAACTTTTCATTAAACTTTACCATCACAATATTCACATATTTACACAAAATGTTATTATTTTTTGGACTCATGCACACATACACTCAATCAAATACTTTATTTACTTTATAAATAAAAGTTTATAAAATTACCTTACAACACTCCACTAATTATATTTTTTTTTTAAATTATATGCCCAAAAGTTGGCGCAAAGTATTTTGGGACGGAGGTAGTATTTTTTTTCTAACAATCTTAACAACACGTACAACTCGGGATTTTAACCAAAATCGTCTCATAACTTTGCATCTTTATTGAAATGGTCTTATAATCATGAATTTTTACAATTTAATCCAACATATATTCAATTTGATCAAATTTAGTCCCAAACCGTCGGAGGTCGCTCAAAATTGTCTAAAACGAAGTCGTTTTGGGCAATTTTGAGCGACCTCCGACGGTTTAATTCCACGTACAACCCTGCCACGAAACAAGAGTCTCACATTGTACAGCATTACTGTATATACTTGATCAATCAATTAATGATCAACTAATTAAGAGAATAAATACACGGTGATATATACGCATGCAGATGCACATGTGGGGCCACGGGTCGGAGTTCAGAAAAGGGCCGGAATCCCTGCGAGGAACCCAGCCAGCCGCAATGCTACGCCTTCCGTGCTACTGCTGCGCCCACGGGTGCAAGAACAACATCAACCACCCACGCGCAAAGCCCCTCAAGGATTTCCGAACCCTCCAAACTCACTACAAGCGCAAGCACGGCGCAAAGCCCTTCCTCTGCCGAAAGTCCTGTGGCAAACGCTTCGCTGTCAAGGGCGATTGGCGCACCCACGAGAAGAACTGCGGCAAGCTCTGGTTCTGCACCTGCGGTTCCGATTTCAAGCACAAGCGGTCCCTTAAGGACCACGTCAGGTCCTTCGGAAATGGCCATTCTCCTAACCCGGCCTTTGATGACGATTCTAAGGACTGCATCGCGCCTTCCTCTGAGGATGAGATACTGCAAGAAAATTGATCTTTAATGACAGATATTATGTCGGTCTTTTATGTCATTAAAGAGATTTTAGCTGGATAAGCTATAATTAATGACGGGATTACTGTCATTAAAGATCAATTTTCTTATAATGTTTTTTTTTTTTTATAATGTAGAAATTGACTCGCCCCGCGTGTGCTCAGCAGCAAAAAATTCTATACGGAGAAGGTTTGCTGCTGAGAACTTGCTAGGGTGACGAGAATAAAGAGTTGATGCAAGTGGTGAAGCTGATGAATTTTGTTTCAAATATTTTAGGGTTGTCAATCATTAGAGCTTTGAACATGGAAGAAAATTTGTCAGCTTCAAATTTTAATCTTGTTATGTTTTATCTATGTTTGTTTTTGGGATGGAATCCAACACAACTTTCAGAACTTTGCTCTAATTAATACAATCTTATACTTTTTTTTTTATCATTTAATACAATCTGCTGCTGGATCTTATTCCCTCTGTCTCGTAATTATTTTATTTTTTCTTTTAATTTCGAAATGTCACCTAAACTTTTTTAATTCAAATAATTTGTGTCGGGATTTTTTTTGGTATTTTTTTAGGAAGGGAGAGTGTTTTTCTACGTTTATTGATTTAATTTTTTAATTTTTGGGTCAGTTTAGACCCAGTAAATCGACCCGATTCGCTTTATCTTTGATATACAGATTGTTTTAAACCCGACCTAAAATCCGACTAAAATTATTAGGATTAAAAAAGTTCAAGTGACGCTTCGAAATTAAAGAGAAAAATAAAATAATTACATATGTGGTGTTTACCTGTTTGGTAACCTGTTGTAGCAGGTGAAAAGTACCAATTTCAAAATTTTAGGAAACTTACAGGACCAAAATCAAAAAGTCAAAACAGTCGGGACCAATTTCAAAACGATACAAAGTTACAGGACTACAAAAAATTTAATCCCTTTAAAGTGCTAAAGTGATTTTTTATTGAGTGTATTGTAGTTCTTTCTATTTTATTACTAAAGTAGATGATTTTTTTGGGTAAAAATGATGTCCTGAGATGTAATTTTAAGATGTTGTGACGGACCATTTTTTAAAAGGGGTAAATAAGTATGAGATGGAGGTGACATTTTTTTATCATTTTATATGGATCACCATGTTTTGAGATGCTCATTTGCGTTAATGATCAAAATTAATTAATTACTTAGACAAATAATGCAACTAAATTAGTCACTAAGTAAATAAAAGTAAATTAATTTTTAGTAGTGCGTCTTAACTATATATGTACAATATTGTCTGCCGCTTATGTTGAATTTATTGATACGTTTTTATCTCACTTTTCCACAGTTTAAACTAAAATTGTGGTTTCTATATATATATATATATATATAAAAGGATCTTGCAAAGATCTATATCAATAGTATCCTGTGGATCTTTTACAAATACGAATAGGGAATTACTGAGAAATTCCATAGTCCATGGATTAACCTGAAAAAAGCTTTTACACCCAAAAACGTCTGCGCCTATTCATCGGCAAAAAGGCAAAAAGGGCTAGCCCACATGGTTAACTCATGAATATCACTGGAAAGCTCAAACCTACCGGTTAAACCAACTCTACCTTTGATATATCAAATTACAGATCAATATAGGAAAATAATTCCAAATGCACATGATAGTAGAGTATAGTTAAGTCAGGTCATGATTCAATACAAGTAATTTAGCCAACCATTGAGGCGGCAATCATCAGAAATAAAAATTTAAAATACAAAATTTAAATAACAATATACCTTTAAAAAGCCACAAACAAAAATCAGTTTATGAACAATAATATTACAAGGTTGCACATAAGAGAGGGATTTAGAGAGAGAAAGAGGGGGCGAGTCTAAACTCGAGCGTGCCTCTGAAAAGAAAATACAAGCCTATTTATAGATGAAAGAGCCGGACATCAAACCCCGGATTTCAAAATAAAAAAGAAATAGTGCAGAAAAAACAAAGCCACAAAAAGAAAAAAAAAAGTTTGAATAGTAATTACTATTCATGAACAGTACTTTGTCTGCTGATGCAAGCAATGACGAAATTTTATTTTGTCTGATACTGTAGCCACATTTTGCTGGAATGTGCTAAATCAAAGTCTTCTCTAAATCGCCATTAGTGAAGCTTGTTTCTTCAGAAGAATTAGAGTCTTCTTAAATCCTTTTAAGAAATGAGGATAATGTCTTCCTTCATCAATATCATTCATGTATCTCATTTTTTCCAGTACAGGAATACATATTTCAATAATCTTAATTTTCTTCTTCAGAACTTTGAGATAATTTTTATCTCGGATTTCATTATTATTTTCATAAAAAATAACATGAAAAGGGACCTTCCAGATATTAGAATCTGGCATTAGTTTGGAGCTATTTAGATATAATCTCCAATCTTCCATTAACACTTTCTTTCTTTAAGTTTCTCTTTAAGAGAATTTATCAAAATATCAAAACTTTCTTGAAGAGAAAAGTCTTGATAGTCTTCATTTGGGTCCTGAGCATCTTGTAATTCAGAACCGAAAATCATAGAGACATCTGATTTTGAATCAGAAAAATCAATATCATTGAATAAATCTTTCTTGATATGATCCATATAAAGATCCATAATTTTTTCCTTGGGAAATAATCCAACACATTTCTTAGAATATTCAGAAAATGAAGAAAGACTATTTGAAGTCTTTTCACCAGAAGACTTTTTATATTCTTCTATTTTGAATTTAATCCTATTGATATTTTCCTGCAAAGGTGACTCATGGGAGCCAGAAGTAATAACATTTAAGTTATTCCAAAATCTCGTAGTATGGATCCTCCATAAACTTGGTATACCATCTTCAGTATAACTGAATTCTGGTCTCCATTTCCAGACCCATGAGATTCCGGAATCAACAAAAAACATACAAATAGTTTTACTACTTGTATTATGAGTTTTTAATGAAGAAAAATTAATAGAATATTCTTCCAATAGAGATTTAATCTCTTCAGGCAAAATATCTGTCATAGTACCAAAATTTCCCCACCAGGAGAAAAGCCAATTAGGAATTTGATTCCTACTGATATTATCACAAATTTTTATCAGCCAAGTGTGAGAATGCTTAGCAATCTGATAAAATAAAGCTTTATAAAAACTATGTAGATAATCCCAATAATTGTATTGGTAAATTATTTTAGTGACTTCATTAGTCATGCTTCTCTCAGCAAAAGGAGAAGTACCCCATTCTTGGATGGAGATGATTTTTTTAATGATAAATTTAGAGTAATTTATCGCTTTACTCTTAGGAGGAAAATGTTGAATATCAACACTTCCAAGGCTAATGAGGATATTCTCATAAAATCCTCTCGTCTTATAAGTTTCCATATTCCAACTATTTGCTGGAAAATACTTATCCATAAGAATCCATGGGGACTCTTTGAATTTTTCATCATCATCTTCGATGACAAGAATCAATTCTCTCTTAGGAGAATCAAAGAATTTATATTCTTTCTGAGCGACTGAAGAATATGACTCATCATCATCAGGTTTTGAAGGATTGTCCTGAACTTGAATATTCCTGCTCCGTTGTTTGAGGAATTCTTGAAATTCCTTATCAAAATTTTCTCCTTTTGAAGAAGAACCAATACCAGAAATGTTCTGGTTGTAAAGGGATTTCTTCCCTTGTTGTAAAATAGGAGATCCTCTGCCACCCCTTCCTCTATAAGAGGAATAACTTCTTCCAGACTGGCTCATAACTGTCATGAAGACATAAATTCACGAGTTAAAAATTCTGGGAGATGATTATCTTTCCCTTGCTTATAAACAATATCAAAATAAAAATAAGCAAGATGAGATTCCTATCGGGCAAACATTTGTTTAGAAACATTATGTTCAAAATCTTTGAAGAGCATAAAAGTAGCAGCCCTGCAATCAGTTTTAATAGTAAATTTCTAATTATATAAATCATCCTGAAATTTAAGGACACATTTGACAATAGCAAGAATTTCTTTAGCTGTAGCAGAATAATTTTTCTGACTATTATTCCATTTACCGGAATAAAATCTAATGATATAATCCTTTTTATTATCAGGATTAATTTGTTTTAAAATACCTCCATACCCCAAATCTGAGGCATCAGTTTCAACAATTTTTTCCCAAGAGGGATTAACTACCATAAGACAAGGAATATTTTTAACCTTTTCTTTTATCCTGATAACAGCCTTAGTATGATCATCATTCCTAGGAGAATGATTCTTTTTAAGTTTATCATATAAGATAGCGGAATCTTCAACAAGATTCTTAATATAAGAAGACACATAATTAAGGCTTCCTAAGAATCTCTGTAACTGAGTTTTATCAGTTATAACATCAGGGAATTTATTACCAAATTCAATACTTCTTTGAATTGGAATAATATTACCTTTATCAATAATATGACCAAGAAATTTTAATTTAGTCTGGAATAAAACCATTTTAGGTTTTGAAATAACTAAACCATTTTTAATGACTAAGTTTTTAAACATATCAAGATATTTAAAATGTATTTCAATATCTTTAGAAAATACAAGGATGTCATCAATATAGACAATAATAAAATCACTATAAGGATTAAAAATATCATTCATAATTTGTTGAAATTCCGAAGGAGCATTTTTAAGACCAAAAGGCATAACAGTCCATTCATAATGACCAAATGGAACATTAAAGGCAATTTTATACCTATCAGGTTGATTAATCTGAATTTGCCAAAAACCTGATTTTAAATCAAATTTAGAGAAAATAAGAGCATTGACTAATCTGTCAAGAAGATCTTTTTTATTAGGAATAGGATGTCTAATCCATTTTAAAACCTTATTGAAAGGTTTATAATTAATAACCAATCGAGGAACTCCACGTTCCTGCTCAGAATGTTTATTAACATAGAAAGCAGTACAAGACCAAGGAGATTTAGAAGGAGTTATAAGCTTCTTCTGTAATAAGGAAGATATTTCATTTTTACATAACTCTAAGTATTCAGAGTTCATTTGACAAGGTCTAGACTTAGTCGGAATTTTATTTTCTTTAAAATCTTCTTCATAAGGAAGAGAAACTATATGTTTCTTTATGTCCCAAAAAGCATTGGGAAAATCATTACAAATTTCTATAGAAAATTTATTTATTAAAAAATTGATTTTATCCTGTAGTTTAGGATTATTTAATCTATCATTTATAGTAATAGAATTAAGCTCATCTTTAAGAAAATTGATTTGACAATTTTTATTATTAATTTGATCTTGAATCAAATTAAGAATTTTATGAATAGGTTTAGCGATAAACTTGAAAGTAATAGGTTTACCATTATAAGTACCTGTAATACATTTTTCACCAACAAAGGTCAGAAGATATATTTTAAATAGAAAAGGAAGACCAATAATCATTTGACTAGTGATGTCTTCAGCAATAAGAAAGTCGTTAGAAATACAACAACCATCTACACAAACATAAGCATTTTTAAGCTTATAATTAATCTTTAAAGATCCTCCACCTGCATGAGAAAGTGAAAGAGTAGTTTTTTTCAAAAAACTTAGTAGGAATTATTCCCAACTGTATGACACTTAAATCAGCACCACTATCAATCATAGCAATAAAATCTTTCTTATAAGAATTATTTATAAGAAAAGAAATCTTAGTATACCATTTCTGTGATATAATCATATTAATGGTAGATAAATGATTTTTCTCAATATTAACATTGTCATAAATTTCAAAGTATTGTGAAAGAGCTTTATAGTTAGTTTCTCTATCCTCAATTTTTTCTTTACCTTTCTCAATATAAGAAAGACGAACATAAAGATCTGTATTTTGTTTTTGAAGAATCTTCACATCAGTTTTGAGATTATTAATCTCATGAACTAAATCATTTATAGTCACTGAATTATTTTTTATATTTTTTAGGTGAAGAAGTCTTTCTAATTCACCCATATTATAATAATTACCATCAATCTTTTTAGAAAGACTAGTTTTATCATTGTCTTCATTCTTAGAAGAATCATGAAATTGTTCAATGATTTTATCTCTTAAACTAGAATCTTTTATATGTTTAAGAAATTCTAAAATATTATTATTAGTTAAGACACTAATATTCATATCTTGAAATTGACTCATGAGTTTATAAAACTCATTATCAATATTATTAGTATTATCAGTATTACTGATACAATTAAGACAAGGTTTTCCAAGTACACATTTATTACACTTTTCTTTATCTGATTTAACAGAATTATCATCATCCGAAGAGGATTCAACAGAAGAACAGTCATTATAAGACTTTTCTGATTCTGTATCTGTAGGTCCCGAATGGGTTTTGTGAGGGCAGAAGTCTAGAGGGGAGGGGTGAATAGACTTCTGAAAAACTTTTTGTGCAGATCAGGTGTGATTGCAGTTTGCCTGATCAGAGTGCTAGTGAGTCAGTTTTGACTGATGTTCAATCTTACTGAATGCTTGAGGGCAGATCAGTTTGATATCTGTCAGTTTAACTGATAGTGCGGAAGCTTGTAAATACCCGTGAGAAAAACCAGTTTTTACCAAATCAGATTCTCAAGTCAGTTTTCAATCAGCTGACTAAGGTGTCAACCTGATCAGATCAGTTGCTTGGTGCAGACTGATGTTAACTTAGAATATGTATGCAATTTTAAGCTCAGTTGTGTGAATAGTGTAAAGCAATAAAGAGCAAGTAAATGCACACAAGATTTTATAGTGGTTCAGAAGAAACCCGTCTTACGTCCACTCTTCCCTTAACATAGGGGACCAACTTAACCGACTTAACCAACTTGACTTAGTTCAATGTGTTAGTCCAACACCCAACAGATATTTATTGAGTTCACACTCAACCGATCCCAGAAATCAGAAACTAGAATTCCTAGTCTGAAATCTTGCGGTAACAAACTTAACCTAACTTTGAGTTTGGGTAAAGATTTGTTGTGGTTCCAACTGGAAATATATCCTAGTGTTTATGTAGCCAAATGCTAGAGGATAGGATTTCTAAGCTAAGAACAATGGGATGAACACTTAAGAATAATCTTCAAGTTTAGTGTTCTTCGAGCGGAAATTCTGCTATAGTTTTTGCTTCTTTTTCAGTCTGCACGATCCCGTCTCCTCTTTCAATTTTGAAGAGCAATCCCATTTTATAGACCACGAAGTCAAAGAGCCGTTGGAGAGCAATTTGAATTTCGAGCTATATTAGGTAGGTTGTAGGATATGATTGTGTTGGGAGATGAATTTAATAAAGATATATGATTTTGATTAGATCCCAAAACCCCTGAGTATGACATGTTCAGAAAGATCTTGATAGTTGAGTCAGGATTCAGTTTTAGAATATTCAGGATGTTATCTGCAGAATGTATAGTCAGCAGATATAGTTCAGGATAGGTTCTGAAGACTCAGTGTAAAACTCAGATACTGAAGACTCAGTAGGATACTGAGGAGCTGAAGACTCAGCACGAAGATTCAGTATATCAGTCTGTAGACTCAGAAGATCCTGAAGACTCAGAAGACTCAAGACTGAAGACTGAAGATTGAAGATCAAGAATAATGAAGGCACAGTAATTACTGAAGACTCAGTAAGGTACTGAATGCACAGTATGAACCTGAATGTTCCGAGGCACTGAATATATCTATCTGAAGGATGCAATACTGAGAAGATCGCGATTCCTTAGATAAAAGATATTTGCCAAGACATTCAAATGCAGACAAAAGGAACTAAGTCAGAAGTGTTGTTAAGGTTATATCAACTCAGAGTTTGTAACCAAAAAGAGCCGTTGAAGATGTCTACCTTTAACTGGAGAAAAAAGTCAAAAAGAGGAAGACAACACTGTACCATACTGACACTGATAGTGACAGGTCTCTGTAAAAGATGTCAGATGTACAAAAGTTCCAGACTGCAAAAAGTGAAGACCGGCTACATGAAAGGCTATTGCCTAAAATGTGTTAGGGAGTTTCAAACCCTAAATATAGCTGTTTCTCACACACCATAAGAGGGAACTCACGAAGCTATCTCTCCAACGGATAGTTTTCAAGAGTGACCTTGGTGTTTGCCTATAAATACTGGTGACCCTCTACATTGTAAGGTTACGGGAAATTTATATGCAACTCAAGAGCTCATACTTATTCTTGCAAAAGTTAAAGCACTCGAAAAACTTAGAATTTCCCAAGTGCTTCTATATTGAAGAGAGCTCACTATACTAAGCCTAGCTTGATAAGAATTATCCAAAGCTTAGTCGAGATATCATAACCCTTTGCATTGTGCTTTATTGTAAAGGATATCTCATCCTAGTTGGAAACCAACCGAGAAACCCTAAACCCTTGAGAAGGTAGTTGGAGTGTGTTTTTTGGTGAGAAAAAAGTTGTAAAGAGTTAGTAAACTACGCGTAGTAGTAGTCAGAAAGCTCTAGAGGAGAAGTTAGTAAGCTACAGGGGTAGTCTGAAAGCTTGTTTGTGTTTGAGTAAGTAAACTACGGAGGTAGTCATAAAGCTCAAGGTCAGGTTGAGTAAGTAAAATACGTGGAGTAGTCAGAAAACTCAGGGCCGAGTTGAGTAAGTAAACTACGCGAGGTAGTCAGAAAGCTCAGAAGTTGATAGTGAATTTCTCTGAGGATCAGAGAGAGTGGATGTAGGAGCTTGAGTCTCTGAACCACTATAATTGTTGTGTTCTTTATTGCTTTCCTTATCTGTGCTTAACTGTTGCATTTGACTTGATTTTGAAAGCATACTTTTCACTGATATTCAGTTGGAATCAATCCACTGAAGTTGCATAAGTGAATCACAGCTTAATCACTATTTCATAAAGGGAAGGTTTTCAGCAAAGCTTAAAATGAGTATAAACTAAGGGCCAACAATTCCGCACGACTGAGTAGCTAGAACAGATAGTTACCAAACTGAACTCTCTTCTGAGGATTCAGTAAGTTAGTTATCTGATCCAAGCAACTCAGGATCTCTGACACTCAAGACTCAGTTGGGATTATCTGAGGTATCTGAAAGCAGCTCATGATCACTGTCTCAGTAGACTTTGACTCAGAGCGATCTGTGCTTCTCAGAACCTAATCTTCAGGATTATCTGACCCAAGCTGACCTCAGTAAGAATTTTTTTTAAAAACACTGAACACGTGTATTCCCCCCATACACGTGTAAGACTCGTTTGCACCGGGACCAACAGATTGTGACGTGCTCCGAATATCGGCGTGGCCGAAGGCATGATTAGCGTCGTTTATGTCCGCAACGTCGAATCCCGCATTGTAAGCTCTTTTTGTGCATGTGTCGCTTTCTCTTTGGCTTTGCGAGGCGACACTTCAGTATTTGTCCGTTAGACGATTGATATTCCTTTTGTAGAATATTCGTCTTGTCTGGTGTACCATTTTGGTTGATGCCAGGTGTGAGCTGACTTGATCAGATAACTGATCAGTCTACCTTGTAGAGTCTTCTGATGCAGATTGTCTTAGCACAATTTGCAGACTAGGCTGATGTAGGTCTTCTGGTCTTCTGGTAGTCTTCTGATCTTTAGGTGACTCTGAGCCTCAGTGTCTTCAGTCATACTGAGTCTTCAGGTTTGTTACTGAGTCTTCAGGTTTATCTGAGTCTTCAGGTTTAACTGAGTCTTCAGGTTCATCTGAGTCTTCAGGTTCAACTGAGTCTTCAGGTTTATCTGAGTCTTCAGGTTTATCTGAGTCTCCAGGTTCATCTGAGTCTTCAGTGTCTTCTGTCTTCACCTGATCATCTGACTTCTTGTCTTCTGATCCGTCTTAGTCTCCTGATCATCTGACCTTATCTGGTCATCTGATACTTCGACCTGACCTATACATATTGAGTTCCCCCTCAATATATGACCTATCTTTTACATCAGCTATCTATACATTACAGCTGGTCATCTTAATCTGATTCTA
The DNA here is from genome assembly GCA_037126765.1 of Stenogyne calaminthoides. Taxonomy (NCBI): domain Eukaryota; kingdom Viridiplantae; phylum Streptophyta; class Magnoliopsida; order Lamiales; family Lamiaceae; genus Stenogyne; species Stenogyne calaminthoides. Next base: position 13,955,900 of record JBBCBC010000010.1, read on the forward strand.
AGTCATCAGTCAGCTAACAGGTCTGACTGGTCCTATTACAACCTGTTTTGGAACTTCCATCAAAACTAAAATACAAATTTCCCAACAGTATCAATATTAGGACTCATAACAATTTAAAAAAGAGTTTCTTTTAACTATTCATCAATATCAAGATTTTTAATCTTCTCTTTTGCATAGCACTGTTTAACATAATGACCAGGCCTATTACATTTTTTTACAAATAATTGTATCATATCTTCTTTTTTTAAAAGATTTTCTTTTACTTTTATCATTTTCATGATCTTTTTCTTTCTGTTTTGAAGAATTATGTTTTCTTCTTTTATAAGTAGATTTACTTTTATAATCTCTCTTATTATTTTTAGTCAAATTATTTTTATTTTTAGAATTAGGATTATCTAATCCAAATTGATCACAAAATTGACCTAATTGTTTTCTTTCCATAAGATTATCCTTTTTAATTTGATTTTTTAATTTGAGTTCATTACAAAGATTTAATCATTCCTGAACACAAACACTAATGATTTGACCAAAAGTATAAGACCCATAATGGATTGAATCAGAATCCTTTCTAAGAGTTTTCTTAACTCTTTCAGCAAATAGATTAGGAAGACCATCTACAAATCTATTCTTCCAAATATCTTGATTACAATCAGGAATCTCATAAATATGAGACAAAAAAGTATCTTTGTACCATCTGAAATCAGTAAGAGTTTTACACTTCATATTTAAAAGAAGAGTTCTGGTATTTTCATATTTATTGGTATATTGACCAGTAAAATGATCCAAAATAGTAAGAATCAAAGAGTAAACCGCATTGGTTTTAGTCTCACCATTTTCAATTTTAATAGAATTAAAAATTTCCATTCTATTTTGGGGAGTCAAATAATTATCCCACCAACCTTTAAGTTGACCAATAAAACCAGCAGTAATAGCTTGTGCAGTACTAATATCACTATTACCACAAGTTTGACAAGCAGAACTATATATAGGCATTCGATGACATTGAGTGAAAATATGATTATCACTTACACCATCAATATTCCATTCATAAATACCTTTTCCAGAATAAGGATTATTGAAAAAGTTTTTCTGTTCTTCATTAAGAACATCCATAGGAGTGGGTCTCTTATAATAATAAGTAGACATGGTAGGTCTATCAGCCCATTTCATTTTATTAATACTATCAGTATTACTAGGACTACCAATATTATTGGGTTGAATAGCATGATTATCATCTAAGTCATCATCTAAAGCTGAAATATTCAGATTACTAAATTTATCATTAATAATCTTTTCAAGATCAGAAATAGAGGCTTCAGATTTAAAATCTTTTATCTCAATAGGAGATTGAATAGATGAAGTTGTTTTAATAATAACATTATTATTTTTATTATCATAATCTTTAGATTTATTCTGAAAATTAATTTTAGAGATTATTTTATCAACTTTATCATGTAAAAAAATAATTTCTTCTCCAAGGATAGAAAAATAAAGATTACAAAAATTATTTTGCTCAATCATTTGATTGACATGTTTAACAGTAATATGTAAAACATCATTTTCTATGATTCTGGAGAATGGAAGAAAACTAAATATCTTCCCATTTTTCTCAATTTGAAAAGGAACATGAGGAGGGTAAACGGATTTTTGTATTCCTCCAGAAATTATTTTATAATCACGTTCAGTTACTGAAATATAATCGATATAAAAGGTTTTAATAAACCAAGGAACATAATAAGTAATTGTTGGGATATTTTAGTTTTGATAATTTATGCCAAAACATTATTAACTTGTGTTATTCAAGCTAATTTACAGATAACAAGTTAAGGGGGAACGAAAGAACAAATTGAGGGGGAACTCACGAAATCAGAAGAAGATGATCGAGATCAGACGAGACTGCAGACGAGAATGATCGAGATCAGATGAGTCAGATGAGTTCCGGAATCAACTGATGAGCTGTGCAAATCAGATGTGAAGAAAAAGCTAAAGCCAACAAATCAGAAGAGAAGGTTGCAGATCAGAAGATGAGCAAAAGAGACTGATCAAGATCAGACGTGATCGAGATCAGATATGAAGATGAGCAGATGAGACTGATCGAGATCAGATCGAGATCAGATATGATAAACTGATATGCTAACCTAATGCAGATGACCTGATGCTATCCTGAGATGATCCTGAAGATATGTTGATCTGATCAGTCGAGCTGATCAGATCAGGCAAGAAGAAATCAGATAGCCTGAGTCAAGTGACCTGAGGGTCAGTATGTCTGAACTCAGAGAACTGAACTCAGTAAGCCTGAGTGTCAGTATGCCTGATCAGACAAGGTCCGCTGAAGAGAAGTCTGCTGAATCAAGAACCTGAGACTCAGTAAGTTACTGAAGGCTCAGATAACCTGAAGGCTCAGACAGAACTGAAGATCCTGAGACTCAGAAGATCCTGAAGAATGTAGTCGTTAGAGACTCAGAAGAAACTGAAGAATATAGCCGTTAGATTCAGCTGACGTGGACCAATGAGAGGAAGACGACAAGCCTGAAAAGCTACAAAAAGCTACAGAGTAGTATGGATTTGAATGTGATTCTCTCCAATGGTAACATTCAAATCCACACTATAAATACAAGTTCTTCCTTCATTATCAAGAGTGGATGAATGTGGAAGAGTATGGAGAATGTAGCAAACGATGCTACAGAGCTAAGAAGATATGAGTTCCAGCAGTTCCCAGCCAAGGTCCTGTGTCAGATGATGCGAGTCCTGAAATATGGCCTGATCGTAGCACGGCTAAGGCACGTTCAACAGGAATTGTGCTCCCAGTCCTATATACTCAAGCATTCCCACCATAGAACACAGAGCTAGAAATACACGCATATATTCAAGAGTGTTCTACCCTAGATCTAAGCACAAATGCTATATCCTAAGCTTAGAGAGATTTTTCCATCCTTAGCATCGAGGCTAAACAAATGTAAGGGAAAATCTCAACCTAGTTGGAAACCAAACAAACCTTTACCCAAACTCAAAGTTAGGTTAAGATTGTTAGGTGAGTGTGAACTCGGTAAACATCTATCGGCAATCCCGTGAGGGAGATAAGTCCCGCTTGAGTGTGAACTCGGTAAACATCTATCGGCAATCCCGTAAGGGAGATAAGTCCCGCTTGAGTGTAAACTCGGTAAACATCTCGGCCATCCCGTGAGGGGTCTAAGTCCCGCAGGTTAAGTTCGGTTAAGGTGCCCCTGTGTTAAGGGAAGAGTAGATGTAGGATGGGTTTCGTCCGAACCACTATAAAATATCGTGTGTTCTTTACTGCTTTATGTTTATACTTGTCATGCATTCAGTTACAAGCAAAACAACACACATGTTCTTAAAAGCGAAAAATTTGGTATCACCATTCCCTCACCCCTGTTTTATATGCATCATGTCATGTTTCGCTTCCGCACGCGCAAAATCGGTTTTAATCGGGACCTCACAGTAATTTCATTATGTTTTTCACCGAATTTATAAAAACTGTCAACAAAGTAGTCTAAATCATCTTTTGAGAATGATTTAAAATACCAAATTCTAAACTTATCCCATTTAGGATGATTAGACATTGATCTAGAATAAGAAGTCGGATGTCTTCTTTGATTATTTTGAAAACCAATATTATTATACCATCATTACTTTGAGTAATATGTTTAAAATCACTATTTATAATAGGATTTTTATGAACAGATTGTTCTATTATCCAATTTTCAGGAAAAATAATTTCTTCCCACTTAATGGATCTCCTGGTAGTAATATTTGATTTACCAAAATTAGTTTCTATAAGAATATTTTCATTATTATCTTTCTCAATTCTTTTACACATAGGATTGAGTGTAAATAAAGGTTTATAATAAATACGATAACAGATACACATAACCTCTGTACCTGGTATGTAATTATAACCATGAGTTTTAACATTTAAGGTTAAAGCTTCAAGAATATTACTATCAGATAAAGATAGAGATAAATTAGGATATGCGTCAAAATAGACAGGTCGCTTTTAGACCGCTTACTTTAAATGGTTTACCAGAAAACTTTCTAGCTTCTCTTAGAGATGGTAGAAATCTTAATTGGACACAATCCTTAATGGGAATTATAGAGTCTAGTTTGGCTTATATATATATATATATATATATATATATATTTTTTTTTTTTTTTGCTGCAATGTAATTGTAATTAGTTAGTATTAAAGTCGTCTGTTTAATTTGCTAAATATTGTGATATGTGGGAGATGGTGTATAAGATGAAATAACAAAATTTAATTAAACATATGTTTTTATTACAAATAATAAGCCTTATATTTCATCATTAAACATATACTCCCTCCCAAGGGCGGACGCAGGAATTTTTTTCAGGTAAGGCAAAAATTACTGGTGGCCTGGTGGGTGACACCTAAATTTATATGTAATGTAAGCCATTATATACATACATTTGCAGGAGCAGTAAGTACCAAAAACAAAAAGCAGAGCACACTAATATTGCCTAAACAAATTGATTCTTCTTCGCTATAAACAAAAACTAATATTGCCTAAACAATTTCTAGTGACCAAAACACAATAATGTTAGATTGAAACCATCAATTTTTAATTTCTACTGATTTAAATTTGGAAAATTTTGGAGAAATCCCCAAACAAATTTACTTCGAAAAGGCGAAAACGAGCATGAAAAAATCTCTACTTCTTAGTTCAGTTCAATCGAGCAAAAAAGAGTCCTAGAACACCAAGTCGACTGGCACCGTGCCCTTCTTTCTCAATTCTTGTTCACGCCGCAGAGGAGAGAAGAGAAGAGTTTGCTTGTTTTGAGAATTGGGGGAATACTGGAAGACCGTCGTTTGTTTAATTTTAATAAAAAATAATTTTGAATTTTTTTAAGGGATGAGTTTATAAATAGCCTTACATAAAAATAAAAGTTCCTTTTTGTCATAAAATTTATAATCATTCTTTTTTAGCCAAGAAAATATTATTTTTTCCAACTTTACCCTTTTTTTATGCTTTCATTTTTTTTAGTTCGTACTACCATATATACACCCCGTACAAACATTATTTCAGCCCGTACCACCCTTCAAATAACCCGTACCACTATCACTTCAGTCTGTAAATATCGTTTCAGTCCGTACCACCATTTTATCAACCCCGTACCACTATCACTACCGTACCAAACTTATTTCAACCCCGTACCACCTTATTTTAACACCGCACCACCATCATTTTAGCCCGTACAATAATTTAATTCAACTTGTACCATCATTTTTAAATTTATACCACAATTTAATTAATTTTGTACTACAATATATTAATCTCGTACCACCGTTTTTTTTTGTTAACTTCTTTAAGGGTATAATTGCCTAAAAATTAATTCTCTTGGCTAAAAAAGAATGAAATAAATAATCTTGATAAAAAAGAACCTTTTAAACGAGAAGAGACTAAAAATGAGGGTTTTCTCTTTTTTTAAGGGTATATATGGTACTTCATGTCAAAATTTGAGGTGGGGCACTTCCCCTCCCTGGACTAGGCGTACGTCCGCCCCTGCTCCCTCCGTCCCAGGATAACGTGCACCCCTATCCGGGCATAAAAACTAAGAAAACTTATTTTATTGGTATTATTTAAATCAATTATAATGATATTGTGAGGGTGTAAGCTTTGAATGTTTGCCATTTTAGGAAATGTGAACGTTATTGCAGGACGGACAAAAAAAGAAATTGTGCACATTATTGCAGGACGAATGGAGTATGTACTAGTGTATAATATAATTTTATCACTAAATATGTGCCTAATGGTTAAAATATGTAAAAAACATAGAAACCCTGGTGCTTAAGGCATATATCTTAACTAGTTTTAAAAGTTAATTTTATATCTCAGTTCATATACTCGAGCGTGCAATGAATGTGTCAGCAATGCGTAAGGAATGATTATATGCATAATCAATTGAAATTTATAAGTCAACAACCAAGAAAAGTTAATGATGATGAAGTTGAAATTATGAGGGAAATAGACATATCATGGCTTGTTTTTCCATTTCCATTGAGAGCTGATTAAGCCAAGTTGGAGTAGTTGTGAAAAAGTAATTAGTCCAAATTGGATGACTCCCCAAATCAAGGCCTGCTGCTGCTTTTTTTATTTTTATTTCAGAAACAAACGACTTTTAATTATGTGGAGTCTTTGCTATAATGACCTCTCGGTTGGTTTTTACAAATGCAGACCTCATAAGTTCGTAGCAGTAAAAGTTAAAAAAATCCACCAATAATTTTGATTTGACTGTATAACATAAAATACGAGGATTAAACATTTGTTATAAAATAAATGAAGAACGCTATTATTTATTAAGTTCGTAAAATATGATTACGTCTGAGAGCCATGGTCGGACCTACACAAGGGCCAATGGGGTCACTGGGCCCCGCTGGCCCCACTTGAATTTTATATATATATATATTTATAGTTATGCACACTTGTGTGAACGGTGTCATAGTGAGACGAAGTGTAATTTTGTTATTGACGTTTTAACACTTTAGAAGAAAGGGTGTTGATTTGTGTTAATTTGTACCCCGTCTCATGTATGAGACTGTCTTATACGAATTTTTATCTTATAAGATATTTGTTATTAATTTGATGAGGTTAGAGTGTTTGGCTAGTTTCGAACTGTACCTTTTTTTTCTATATAATTGTCCTTCAGGTGGGAAAGAGGGAGCGAAGAGAAAGAAATATGTATAATTTTGATTTTAAATATGTATATATAAATATATTTGACTCGATTAATATAATTTTTTTAGATTAAATAATTTTTGATTATATATAAAAATTTCTAAAGTGCATTTAATTATACTTTATTATAAATTGGGCCCCCTCGACGAAATTCCTAGGTCCATCCCTGCTGGGAGCGATACCAAGCCAAGAAAATTTTACTATTTCTTGATTGTATCCAAATGAAAGTGGGATACCACCTATTCATAAAGAACCTCATGGATGGATACATAAATGTGAATTAGTAGGATAATAAAGAGTTCCTTGTAGCATGTAATTCTCATTGACTTGCTTGTAACTCCCAAAGTATTTCTTGTAACTCCATAAGATATTCAACATGTGTTATTTCGTAACACATAGGACATTCAACATGATTTATTTCATAACACTACCCCTTTGAATGTTCGTTATTATGCCTCGTTAAAAATCTTACTAGGAAAAATCGAGTGGGACAATCCTAGAGAAGGGAGAAGAGTACATATTACTTAATGTAAACATAATTTGAGATCTTTTAATCGACGCATTACAATATACTTTATAAATTCTCAAATGTTGTCAGTAATGTCTTGATAATAAATCTGCTAAACTATCACATGATCGAATCTGTTGCACATCAATTTAATCGTTCTTAATTTTGTAATTCATGAAATGAGTAAAAAAAAATAAAAATGTAGGTCCCGAATGGGTTATTGTGAATGGAAAGTCTAGAGGAGAGAGGTGAATAGACTTTCAAAACTTTTCTTGTGTACATTGTGTAAGGCAGATAAGTGTTGTAGAGTGTGTAGTGAAATCAGCCAGGTCTGGTATCCAACCTACTGACAGCTCTAAAGCTTATCAGTTAGACGTCTATCAGTCTGGCTGATGTGCTAAAGCTGTTTTAACCAGTGTGAAAACCTATCAGAAAACTTAGCTCATGTCTTGTAAATCAGATCAGATAACTTGATGTAGTATGATCTGGTGAACTGTGTGTATGTTGTTTTGATGCAGAAATATGAATAACAGATTATCAAAGCAGTAAAAAACACACAATTTTTGTAGGTCCCGAACGGGTTCAGTGAGATAGAAGTCTAGAGGGGAGGGGTGAATAGACTTCTGAAATCTTTTTGCATGATCAATGTGTGCAAATTTGCTGATATAGAGTGCGGGTGATTAGTACAGACTAATATCCAACCTACTGATCGCTGGGAAGAAGATCAGTTTGGTGTCTATCAGTTTCACTAATTGTGCGAAAGCTTGTTAACCCGTGTGAAAAACCAGTTCAAAAAATAGTCCTAAGGTTTTCTGTCAGATTAGCAGACGAAGTGTCCAACTGATCAAATCAGCAGCTTGGTGCTCAACTGATCTCTACTTAGGATATGCATGGTGTTTAAGAACAGTAGTGTACAAATGTGTAAAGTAGTAAATCATACAAGATTTATAGTGGTTAAGACTAACTTGTCCTACGTCTACTCTTCTCAATCACTAGGGGCACTTACTAACAACCTGACTTAGTTTAATGTGTTAGTCAAATACAATACATACATATATTTATGGAACTCTCACTCAACAATCTTAGAAATCTAGACTAAAAACCTTAGCTTGAAATCATGCTCACAAACTTAACCTATCACTTAGGATTTGGGTAAGATTTGTTTGTTTCCAACTGGAAATCTATCGTAGTATTTGAGTAGCTTAAAGCTAAAGGATAAATTTCTTGCTAAGAAACTAAGGGATGAACACTTAGAAATATTTGCTTGAGTTCTTCAGTGTTCTTGCGAAAATGGCTTGAATGCTTAAGCTTGATGAATTTTCCGTCACCTTACTCTGAAGGTTGATCCCTTATTTATAGACCTCGAAATCGAACTAGACGTTGGAGAGCAATTCAAATTTTGGTCTATTTATAGTAGGTCCGCAGGGGTGATTTGATGCGCTCAGAGATGGTATGGCCAAATGCGTGCTATGTTGTCCTTTCTAGTTGCTTGACTCTGAAACCCCATGTCAGCTCCGTACATACGTGTCCCACTCTCATTGGTCATCAAAAACACTTATTCGGCGCCTTGTAAGACCAACTTAAGTTGACATTCTCCTTGTCTAATAGACTTGTATGTTTGAGGATATATTCTTCGTGTTCCTCTAACAAGAGCTATTCTGATCCACCTGATCAGTCTACCTTGAGTCTTCTAGTCTAAGTTGTCTTAGCTCAACTTGAGACTCTTCTGATGTTTTCTGATGTAGGTCTTCAACAGGGTTTCTTGTCTTGATATCTTCTAGTCTTCTGATCTTCGAGTCTTCTAAGCTTTATGTCTTCTGAACTTTAAGTCTTCTGCATCATGACTCTTTTGATCTTCTGATATTTTGATCTTCAAGACTTCACCTATACATATTAAGTTCCCCCTCAACATGTGACTTATTCTATTTCATCAGTTGTGTATACAATTCAGCTGGTCATTCTATTCTGATTTCTAAATCATCAGTCAGCAAACAGGTCAGACTGATCCTATAACAACTATTTTGGATTCCATCAAAACTATAAATTTCCCAACAATTTTTATAGTGGTTCGAAGAACTCCTCTAACATTCACTCTTCCCTGTCAGCAGGGGCACACACTATCAAACACCTTAGTTTTCAGTGTTAGGCATACTTTAAATTCTTTCTAAAAGTAGGAACGTAAAGAACATCTCTTAAAATTAAAACTCTGTCTTCAAAAGATAGGTGCACTTCTCCCATTGCTTCAGCTGCCACTCTCGTAGCATCGCCCAGTGTGATGAGGATATCACTCCCACTAAGTTGTCGGGTCCGCTTGAACCCATGTAAAGTGAAACAAACATGATTAGTGGATCCCGTATCCACTACCCATAAATGGGAGGCATACACCGCTAAACAAGTTTCAACAACTAGTGCGTGAGAATTACCTTTCTTTCCATTTCCATTAGGATTGGAACAGGTTGACCTCCATTGTCCCGAACTTCCGCTCTCCAAATATTTCCTCTTGTTTGACCCTTCACTCTTGATGGACGTTGAGTCCACTTGGTTTAGCCTTTCTTTCTCACCCTTCTTACCACCAATTGGCCTAGAAGGAAAGAAGACCCTTTTGTGACCAAGTGTCTTTTCTTGCGCTCCTCTTCCTCTTAGACCAATGTAAGAGCATTTACTAGATCGTCCACAGTGAAACCTAGATCTTCCAATAGGTACTCTAGATAGGGATGATCATAGCTCTTTGGCAGAGTACGAAGAATGAAATCAACCTTAGTTTTGAAATCGCATTTTTTGCTAAGAATCTCAAGTTCCTCAAAGAGAACCATAACCCTAAGAACGTGCTCCCTTGCGGTCGTTCCTTCTTCCATTATTATCTTGGTCATTTCAAGCCTTATGCTTTGGATAGCCATATGGGCCGAATGTTAAAACATCTCTTCGAAATTCCTCATAATGTCTGCAGCTGATTCAAATCCTTGATGAAGGCGTTTCAACAAATCAGACATATTTGCCAACATTGTTTCCTTCACCAATTGATTAGTCAACTCCCATTCACTCTGTTCCATCTCATCCCATATGCTAGTACCCTTAGCAGGTTTTTCGAGTTTTGGTGTGTCAAGCACCCATTCGGATTTTTGTGCAGATAGAGCAATCATAATTTTTCGTTTCCAAACGAAGTAGTTTTCACCAGTTAATGAATGGTCTTTAAGTATAGAATATAGCGGATTAAAAGTTTGCGACATGCTGAACTGAAATAAATAACAATTTGTATAAGAACAAACATATCACAAGGTTCGATCACATGCATCATATTAAAATCTCAAAAAATATGAACATGCATCAGCCAACATCTCAAAACAGTTTAAATAAGCCACGTGGGGTGGGTTATTATTTAAACACATTCAAGCAGGTTACAAACAAGAAACAATTATAAACCTTTAATATCCAGATTAATAGTTGGCTCCCACTTGACCAATATAAAATTGACAGGGACTTCGGGGAAGTATATGCATATCAATTTTATACCTAAGTAATAACCATGATTAAATACAGAATTATTACTTTGCTTTGAACGAGCCTCGTGGGCAGGGTCATCGTCGCCACTAATAATAACCCACAATCATCCATTCGGAATTTATTCATGTGAAATCCATCTTTTGGGCCCGTGGGGGGAGTTTCTCCAAAAGAATCTACAAATAAATAAATCATGGAGGTCAAAATTAATTCAATTTTATTATCCGGAATAAAATTGTCAATTAATTATTTAAACATACTTAGTAATTTTTGAAGATGAGATTTTTCGTTGGGCAATTCTCATGCAAACACATTTAAACAAATTAAATAAAACACAAGAAAACATAACAATAAATCAAGCAAAGCAGAAAAATAAACATATTGGACACAATTTTGAAGAAACGCCGTCTTGAATTCCTCCCACTCGATCATCTCGAAAAAACTCCATCTCGAAATGCCACGCCAAGTAGCTCGCAGCCGGGATGTACGCCCGCATCCGGCCGGCCCCTTGGCCGAATCTGCCTCGGCATGCCTCGGAGGGCACCGCCCGCCCATGACTTCTAAGACGCCTCGGCGACCCTCGGCGAGTATCGCCCGCGCCTCGGCAGCCTCGCCCGCGCTGCGCTGAAGCAGCGTAGTTCGATCCGATCCGCCTTTCGGCAGCCCGGCCTACGCCCCATGCCCGTAACTGCTGGTATGCGTCCATGTCGCGCTTCGTGCTTCGGCAACGCGTTTAAGCGGCATACGCCCGCCTATGCCCGGTTCCGAATCTATCCTTTAATTCTTTGTCTCCGCCTTCGTTTTTGATCCGATTACAATTTATTTATGAAAAATAAATAAACCTAGATCTAGACTAGTCTATTACATTGAACAAATCAAACAAATCCTAATCTACTCGTGGATTTTCTCACGAGGCAAAATGAATTGGAACGAATCGAATTCAAAATCACAATTTATATGCATGCATAAATACACACATTAAATTCCATGACAATTGGATACCTGCAAAAAAGATCTAGCAATTCTACTATCCAATTTCAAATTTAATGAAAACGAATTAAATTACAATTTAAAATCCAGAGCCCAAAACCGAGGCTCGATGCGATTGTTGGGGAATTAATTGCCCGGATCTATTCTGGTTGAATATTTAAATATAAATTTAATTCTAACAGTTATTACTAGCATGAATTAATCCTATATTAATTCAAATAATAATTCAACAACCAATCCTGCATACAAATAGTTCACGTAAATCCTACGCATGCGGAATTACTACGGGTTTACGTAACTCGGAGTGACAACCGTTGAGAAGATGGATCCCGTTCACACGAACACACCAAAAGGTCTTCTCAAGTATTCCCTTGTCCTTGTTCAACAATCCGGTGGAAAGAACTCGTGAACAATTTAAAAAAGGAAAAATAAAATTATGTTGCACCACCTTTGTGGATTTCTAATTTTTCCAACACATGGAATTGCACTTGGGGATGAAATAATCATCCCCTATTTATAAGAGGGTGGTGGTAGAATTTTTAGGTGTGTGAATAAGATGGGAAAATCATTTTCTTGGTCTCCAAGAAATCTTGAATATACCCAATATATTATTTTCTCCATATTTAAAATATTCCACAAAAATTCCACCTCCTCTTGTTATGGTGATTTTCGAAAAAATAAGGATGAAGGAATCCAAGATTTGGATGTTCTTGAATTTATGAGATATTTTTGTATTCCAAAAAATACATATCTTCCATAATGTATTTTCAAGAAAATCAAGAAAATATTTCCTTCCTTATTTGTTCAAAATTTTCGAAAATATCAAGACAAATAACCAAGTGGGAGATTTCTTGAATTTAATGAGATAAACTTGTATTCCATGAATACTTATTCTCATTCCATAACAAAATTCAAAGAAAATCTTTCTCCCCTTTTATTTATCAATTTCGAAAAAATAGGAAAAATTAAGCAACAATAATTTATTTTATTTTAAACACATTTTTCAGTTATTGGACATTATGTTTGGGCTACTTGAGGGTCCTTTAGGAGAATTAAGATTGGACCTTCTAGTGGACTTTGAATATCTAATATTGAGCCACAATATTATTCAAGCCCATAAATATTAATTAATCCCATTACATAATTAATATTGCACTATCCATCTTAACCCATATTACAGTCAATATGGCTCCAGGTTATTATTTCCCGTGTTTAAGATTATCTAGCCCATTAATTAATTCAAGCCACTGAAATAACTTTCCATTAATTAATATCTTTTGTCCTTGGTCAAGGAACGGTTCAACATTATTATCTATACCGGAAACAAATTCCACTTGCAAGATTTGGTATGATAAATCTTATGAACCTCCCAAGGGGGCAAATCAAATTAGCGTACTCGCACACGATTCTTCGTATTAAATCTTAGCAATCGCATATGACCAGTAGTATTGTCCAAGATATAATGTATTGAATCTCATTGATTCTCTACCCGTCATAAGTCAAAGCAATAATTACTAACCACACGCGATCCTATTTAAGGGACGAAGATTAAGAAATAACGAACCACTGAGGTCTAATTCTTCCTGGTTCAGTGCTGAAGAATTTATCCTCCTGTAGGTCCTGTTCAGTGCATCAGTCATGCACTAGTGTAATCTTTTGGTCAAGACAAGCCAATCTGAGACTTACACTTCAACCTTTCACGATGGATTGTTCATTTCCATCTAGGTCGTGAACCGCGTACTTTTAGTTACAAGGGACTGTTAATTAAATCTTCTGTGATCTGGTATCACTAAATTAACTACAATGTAACACGTATTTATTATTGAACAATTATGCAATAAATATATGTAACATTCAATGATATTTAAAGCATTAGTGATAAATAATTTATTTCAGTAAATAAGACAGAAAATTCAGTTTGGTTATACAAAGTAAAAGCATACTTTCCAGTATAAACCCAACATACTCCTCTCTCCACTGAACTTCTTCTGGCAGGTGAGTCATGTCTTCTGTATGATCTGTCAGGTGACTTTCCGATTTGCCTTTGATCTGAATTTCTCTTTTCCGATTTGTGATCTTCAGCACGATCATCTCTTTTCTTTTCTCTTTGGTCGTCACTTCTGTCATCAGATATGTTTCTCTCCTGCGATCTGTCAGACGATCTTCTTTCTCTTCCTCTACTATTCTGATAGTCTTTGTAGAATCTCCTATACTTTCCCAATTGAATATTTGATCTTTCAAGCTTTTTGGTGAGTAGAGCAATCTGTTCAGCTTGACTAACAATATTTCCAATAGGCTCAGAAGATTTTGGGCAGCTGCCGCCTACTTTGAATGCTACTGCTTTTGTTGTTGCAGGTGTAGTTTCGGCAGATGACTCATCATCTTCCTCTTGCCCTCTCTCAATCAGGTCGAATTCATGGGCTTTCAGATTTAAGAACAGGCTGCTCGGCTTCATCTTCACTATGTCCTGGTAGTCCTTGATCACGGTAACTTTCATATCCTACTTTTTCGTCAAAGATCTCAAAATCTTGTAGTTGATGTCCTTGTCGGTAATTTCTCGTCCTATCTCTCTGAGCTTGTTGATAGACATGGTAATCCTTCCATCTAGCTGGTTGATCATCTCGTTTGGCAGCATCTTGAGTTTCTCGAATTTAACCAGTTCGGTCTGTAATCTGCTGTCCTTTATCTGGTTATTTCCCTCGCATATCTCAGCTAGAGTATCCCACATTTGCTTCGCAGTCTTGAGGTATTTGATATTTTCTCTAGTTATCTTGTCCATCGTCTTCATAATGATATGTCTGGCCACTGTATCCAGATTGGACAATTTCCTTTCCTCAGCATCCATCAGAGAAGGACTCTTTCTGATTCTGGCTCCAACTGAAAATTCTGGATCACCTCCTTCTATTGCATTGTTGTAGTAGATAAAGATAGGTACTTGTTCAAAAACTTCCATCATTCTGCTGCTTATAGCTCCCAGATGATTGCTCATGAGTATGACCCAGTCTGCATACTCATCAATAGAAAACTTGGGTAAATCATGATACATACCAGATGTATTATCCATACTGACTGCGAGTTTTGAAAACAGATGAATTTAAAAAAAGGTTTTTCAAGATCTGTTCAAGTGACCACAATGGTTCTTCCTCAAGAACCGATGATACTCAAAGCCAGTGGTCCGTAGAACCACTGCTCTGATACCACTTGTAGGTACTGAACGGGTTTTGTGAGGGCAGAAGTCTAGAACGGGTCCGTAGAACCACTGCTCTGATACCACTTTTCGTGCAAGATCAGGTGTGATAGTAGGTTGCCTGATCAGAGTGCGTGTGGATCAATTTGTACTGATATCCAACTTACTGATCGCCTGATGGCAGATCAGTTCGGTGTCTATCAGTTTAACTGATGTGTGGAAGCTAGTTTTAACCCGTGTGAAAAATCAGTTTTAGAGAATCAGAATCTGCAGTCTGTTTTCAATCAGATGACTAAAGTGTCAAACTGATCAGATCAGTTGCTTGATATAGACTGATCCTAACTCAGAATATGTATGCAGTTTAAACTCAGGTTGTGTGCAGTAGTGTAAAGCAGGTAAAGCAGATTAAGCACACAAGATTTTTATAGTGGTTCGGACAACCAGTCCTACGTCCACTCTTCCCTATCAGCAGGGGCACCAACTTAACCAACTTGGACTTAGTTTAATGTGTTAGTCCAACAAAGTACAACCAACAGATGTTTCAAGAGTTCTCACTCAACCGATCCCAGAAATCAGAAACTAGAAACCCTAGTCTGAAATCTTTCAAAACAAACTTAACCTAACTTTTGGGTTTGGGTAAAGATTTGTTGTTGTTCCAACTAGAAATCTATCCTAGTATTTATGTAGCCTAAAGCTAGAGGATGAGATTTCTATGCTAAGAACAATGGGATGAACACTTAGAAATTTTCTTGAATTTATGTTCTTCTTGCGGAAATTTGCTATGGCTTGAGCTTGATGATAATTTCTATGTCTTCACTATGAAGTATGATCCCATATTTATAGACCTCGAAATCAAATAGCCGTTGGAGAGCAATTTAAATTTCAGGCTATATTTGGTAGTTTGTAGGCCTGATGTGACGTGCTTCAGGAACGGCATGGCCGAAAGCATGTATGTTTATCCTTTCTAGCCGTTTGACTATGCAGCGCAGAATCCCGCATTGTCAGCTCCGTACGTACGTGTCTCGCTCTCATTGGTTAACAAGTACACTTATTCAGTGTTTGTTCTACCAACTAAAGTTGAGATTCTTCTTGTTCTGATTGACAACGTATGACCTGGTGTAACATCAGTTGACACCTGGTGTGAGCTGACCTGATCAGATATAACTGATCAGTCTACCTGATAGAGTTTTTTGATGCAATTTGTCTTAGCAGACTCGACTGATGTAGGTCTTCAGGTCTTCTGGTAGTCATTTGATCTTCAGGTCTTCTGAACTTTAGCTTCATGTCTTCACCTGATCATCTGACTAACTGACTCTTCTGGTCTTCTGACCCGTCTGGTCTTCTGACTCGACCTATACACAATGAATTCTCCCTCAATATGTAACCTATCTTATACATCAACTGTCTATACAACTCAGCTGGTCATCCTATCCTGATTCTAAATCATCAGTTAGCTAACAGGTCTGACTGGTTCTATTACAAACTATTTTGGAACTTCCATCAAAACTAACTACAAATTTCCCAACAATAACTATTATTATTAAAGAAAAAAAAGAATAGAAAAACCTAAAGCTATAAGACCATATGCCGGTCCAGAGGCCGGAGCCACAGTAAAAACCTAGCTAGGGTAAAACCCCTAGTCGAGATAAAAAGGGAAACTCCTCTACAAGAAATTATTCCGCAGCGCGAAAATTATCCTCCCGGATCAACGGTAAGTACGATAATAAATAGAATTCATATCCTTACCATATATTTAGAAAAAAGGCTTAAATCACATAATAGAATCAACATCCCAATTTAATTGGAAAATCAGAATTTTTTTTCTCTCTTTATTTTAATCACATTAACATTGTACCCTCATTAAAAATAATTTGAAGAGGTTCCGAAGTTATAATTTGTGGAGGTCTTGTAAAAGTTTATAATTTTCTCTCTAATAATGATATTCCATAAAATTTCGTAAATTCATAATTCAACAAATACCTACATACCTTGAGTAGGTATGGGAAACTCAATTTAGGTATTATCTTTTATTTAATCAGATGAGAGTGTATTGTGTATTTTTCTACATGTTTTGCATCTACTAGTTATAATTTTTTGTGCACCTAATAGTAGTGGTGTTAATATTCTTGCACCTCCTCGTAATTGTTTCTTATCATTTTTAAAATGCTATTTACCAACAATTTTTATTTTTTTTTACAATTGATCTGGTGAATTATTTGAAGATAATGGATGATTCTTTTTCAAATGCTATCAATTGAGAAATGAATTATTGAGGAGCTTGATTATTCAAACTTGATTAACATTTTTGTTACTAAAATTGTTAGGCAGGTTGATTTATGTAATTACTGACATAATTATCGTATTATTTTAAGTGTAATAATATATTTTGTATATTTTGCATTATTAATCTTTCAAAAAATTGTGTTATCATTAAGTTTACACTACACTAAAAAATAGGCTTTTTAGGGACGGAAATTTTGAGACTGCATAATTTCAGTCGCTAGTTGGGACGGATTAGGGACGAAAAGAGTCAAACGGTCAAAATTGACCATATTTGAGACGGTCATAGAAACCGTCTTAAGTTGGGACGACTTTGAGATGAATTTGGGACGGAAAATCCCCTAATCCCTAAACGTCGTCGTATTTTTAAAATTTGAGACGGTTTGTACCGTCTCAAATCAAGCGGGTCATTTTTTAGTTGGAATTGAGATGGATTTATGACCCGGAAGACTACACCTACCACCATTTATTATGCCCGCCTTATTTGAGATGGAAATACCGTCTCAAATTTTGAATTTCAATTAGAGACGGTAAAACCGTCTCAAAATTTGGGATGCGTGTCGCCTCCACCGCCCACTTTGACCTCTCAGGTTTTGGGACGATTTAAATTCAATTTTGAGACGGAAATACCGTCTCAAATTTTGAAAATATATTTACCCAAACATTCCCACCCATTTCCGTCTCAGATTTCCATAACACCAAATTTACAGTGTTCTTCCCCAATTTCCATCGCGCCCGCCGCCGAAGCCCGCCCGCCGCCAAAGCCCGCCCGCCGCCGTAGCCCGCCCGCCGTAGACCTCTTCTAATCCGACGTTAAGTGTTTTTACTTTTATTCTTCAAGTCTTGCTGAGTTTTGTTATGTGGTATTTCATAGTATGATCTTCTAAATCCTTGCTCTGATACCATATCAAGAATCAAAACAAAGAATTCATGAATTGAATCTTGTTCATATCAACAAAACGAAAATGGAAGTTATGGATGTAACTGAATTGTAACTATCTTGAGGAAAGGAAAAGATCATGTAAAATGAACAGTAGTCTGAGTAATCCTATTTATAGGGCACAACTAATGTAAAGGTATTAGTTGTGCTGATTAAAGGTATTAGCCGTGTTGTTGACTCATTTGACTTGACTTGGATCTTTATATAAATTTTCTAAATCCTTGCTCTGTTCGTATTATTTTGAGGTATTTCATAATTAGTTAGTCATCATAAATCTTCTAAATCCGCTGCTCCAAGCATCGAGGTTACAATTGAGACTAATAGTTTGAAACCCTTAATATGTATTACTTGTTGGGATAGGAAATTTGTATTTGAAGCGTGTTGTTTGGTGCATGAATCCCCAAGTCTTCTCTATAAACAAGACTAGTACTAGATTTTCCAAGAGAACAATCATACATATATGTTGTAACTAGCATCAAACTATTTTATTTTTAAATTAGCAAGTTTTAGATGGTTAAATCATACTTTTGATTCACTAAATTAAGCAATAAACCTTCTAGTATACACATGCAGAGTGACAAAGTTTAAGACAAATGCAATTTTATATTGCAAAATCGTGTAGGCATATAAATTAAATAAATGACTAAATTGGTTTGTCTTTTTACAAGATATGTGCAAATTCATATGTTTTAATTTTTAAGCAACTTAATCTTAATAATGTTGTTACTAATTGAATATAGATGAGTGAACAAGATAGAGATGATCTTACCCAACCTTCCGGGGAAGGTTCTAGCAGACGTATAAAGAAGAAGAGGGTAATTAGACCTTATAGAGCTATATACAAACAAAACTCTGCCCAATTTTTTTTTTTTTTTTTTAAATGATGATATGATTTTGAAACAGATGGAACTTCCAAATCGTGGCTGGATGTATGGAATACCATGAATGATTCGAGGATGTGTCAATGTTGCGTTCTTCAATGAAGTTAATAATTTTCTTAATTTTGCAACTAGTCGACCGGTATGTATGAGTGAAGGTCTTATTAGGTGTCCGTGTAATTTGAGGCAATGTCAGAATAGAATATTTTGAAACATTAAGGAAGTTCAAGTGCATATTATTAGCAATAGTTTTGTTCCTCGTTATTATAATTGGACAAGACATGGTGAAGAACGATGGAATGTTGATTATAATAATGTTGATCAATATTATAATTCAAGTGTACCAGGTAGCACGTCTTATGATCCTGTGGTCAAAATGGCTACACCTGATATGTATCATACGATGGTTCTGATAGTGCTCCTCCCCAGTTTCAATTTTCAGATATGGAGGAGGAACCAAATGATAATTCAGCAAAGTTTTACGAAATGTTGAAAGCAACTGATCAAGATTTGTATGATGGATGTTCGACTCACTCTCAGTTGTCATTCAATGCTCGACTCATGGCCATCAAAGTTGAGAACAAACTTTCAGTAAGAGTATTCAATCAGATATGTCAATTGTTCAGTGAAGTATGCCCACCAGATAATAAAGTTCCTAAAACAGAAAATCAGAGTAAAAGATTGTTGAGGATATGGGACTATCGGTTGAGAGTATTGATTGTTGTGTCAATGGTTGCATGCTATACTGGGGTAATGATGAAGATAAGAAGCTTGAATCATGTAGAGTTTGTGGCCACGCTCGATTCAAAGAGGCTCGTCGGATGAGGACTGGTGGTCGATTTAAGAGGGTGAAGATGTACGTGAAGAAGAAAGTGGCATATAAGAAAATGCATTATCTTCCTATCATTCCCCGTTTGATGAGATTGTATCAATCTAGTGCTCAATGCTAAACAAAAGGCCAAGATTGAAGCATCGATTGTTAATGCTTATTTAAATGAAGATGTTACGTCATTTTGTTCGTATTATTTTGAGGATCATGTTAAAACGAGGTTGAGAAATGAGCCACGTAATTATAATTGTAGAGGAACGGACAATGTCGATGGAGATCTCGAAGGTAATTTGTCTATATTTAAGTTTCCAGGTCGTCCTTTGGGAAAAAAGACCAAACGATACTGGTTATCCTAACAAGAGGCTGAAATTGCACACACATATGTGTTATTGAATTACGACGAGATCCAACAGTACATCCAGTGAGTATTAAATGTATATTTATCTTTTGAATAAATAATTAATTAAGTTGATTGATATGAACAATCGTGTTTTATTTTCAATAAGGATCTATACAACAGAGCTACAACATGAAAATCTAAATATCACATATGACAAAGTAGATGGCTACATTAGTCGTGAATTTGCAGGATGGTTCCAAAATTATGTGAGTATCTTTATTATATAATTTATTTTATATATAATATATACACATATAATTTATTATATACTTAAATATTTAATTACAGGGTCAGTCTCACAACTTTGAGAATCAATTTATAAAGAATCTCAGTAGAGGACCACTACGTCGTGTTAGTACATACCGCGGGTATTATGTAAATGGCTACAAGTTTCATACGACTGAGTGTGCATCTAACAAATCGACTACAAACAATGGTGTTTGCATTAAGAGTGCAAGCTTTAATGCAGATCCACGTGATTACTATGGAGAGCTGCAGGAGGTCGTTGAAGTAGGATATCCGGGATATCCTGCGAAGACTAGAGTGTTGTTCAAGTGTGATTAGTTTGATCCGTCGGATACAGGAACAAGAATCTATTCAAATTACAAACTGGTCGATGTTAATCAAAAAAGAAAATATCCGGGGTATGATCCATTTAACATGTTGTTCAAGTATCTCAAGTATAATATTACACATACCCTGGGGCACGGTCAAATAATGACTGGATTGCTGTTTGTAAAGTTAAAGCAAGATCATTGGTGGAAATTCCTAAAACGAATAAAAGTAATGAGGAAGAAGAAATTCTGTTCCAAACGGAAGGTATAGAGACTCAAACTGAGGTGCATTCAGGAGATTTTGGTCTTTTTGTAGACTTAACATATGAAAATCCAGATATGGTAGAAATTGAGAGCAATGAGGAGGAATTGAACGAAGACGAAAATGAGAATGAAGATGGGAATGATGAAGAAGATGAGGATGATGAAGAAGACGAGGAAGAAAATGAGGATGACGATGAGGAAGAAGATGAAGAATAATTAATTTTTTTAATTTGTAAGCACATTGACTATCATTTTAATATTGATAATTATTTGCATATTTAATTATTTTTATTAAATAAATTTAGGTTTAGCTATAATTAAATTTTCACTAATATAACATAACTAAAGTCGAAATTAATATAAAAAATAAATCAATTACCATCCATAATATATAAAGCTTATATAAATAAAGAAAATCTAAATTTAAATTGGAGGAGAATTTGCAATTTTGAGGTAAGATAATTAGAATTACAAATTTTAAAGTAATATAACATAATTTAATTAAAATTTATAAATAATAAAAAATAGTTATAATTTTAAAAGGTGTGGAATTAATGTATATATACATAGAAAATTGATACAATTTTTTATTTTTTTGAAATTATTTAATTTGTGCACATATACTGTTGGGAGATGAATTTAATAAAGAAGATTTTGATTTGATCCCAAAACCTATGAGTATGACATGTTCAGGACAATCTTGATAGACTGAGTCAGGATTCAGTATAGAGTGTTCAGGATGTTATCTGCACCATGTATAGTCAGCAGATATAGATCAGGTTAGATTTTGAAGATCTCGAAGACTCGATGAAGTTTCAAGAAACCGAAGACTCGAGAAGTTCAAGAAGGCGAAGACTCGATGAAGTTTCGAAGAAACCGAAGACTCGATGAAGTTTCTTGAAGAAATTTGAAGACTCGATGACACTAAAGACTTAGTATGTCATTGAAGACATCAAGTCTCAAGATGTCATCAAGACATCAAGACTCAAGATGTCATGAAGACATCAAGTCTCAAGATGTCATCGAAGACATCAAGACTCGTAAGACATCGAAGATATCAAGTCTCGTAAGATATCAAGACACAAGAAGTTACTAAAGACACAGTAGTTACTGAAGACTCAGTAAAATACTGAATACTCAGTATAACCTGAATGTTCCGAGGCACTGAATAATATCTATCTGAAGACTACAAAACTGAGAAAAACGAGGATATTCAGAAAAATAGATATTGCCCCAGACATTCACATGCAGCAAAAGAAACTATGTCTAAGTGTTGTTTAAGGTTATCTCACTCAGAGAGATTGACCAAAAAGAGCCGTTATGTTTGTCTACATTTACTGAAGACAAGAACCAATCAGAGGAAGACAAAGATTGTACTTTTTCATCGACAATCGAAAGCGACGGTGACATCAAGAATGTCAAGAGTACTATGTTCGCATCGCAAAAAGTGGTGATTGGCTACATGAAAGCATATTTTCTAAAACATGCAAGGGAGTATTCAAACCCTAAAAATAGTCGTTCATCAAACACCATAAAAGGAAACTCATGAAGTTATCTCCTCCAACGGATAGTTTTTCAAGAGTGACCTTGGTGAAGTTGCCTATAAATACTAGTGACCCTTTACATTGAGAGGTTACGGGAAATTTGAAAGCAACTCAAGAGCTCATTCGTATTATTGCAAATTGAAGCACTCGAAAAACCTAGAATTTCCCAAGTGTTTCAGATTGAAGAGAGCTCATTCACTAAGCCTAGATTGATAAGATATATCCAAAGCTTAGTAGAGATATCCTAGCATTTGCATTGTACTTATTGTAAAGGATATCTCATCCTAGTTGGAAACCAACCAGAAACCCAAACCTTTTGTAAGGTAGTTTGAGTGTGTTTGTTGGTGAGTTGGAGTTGTAAAGAGTTAGTAAGCTACAGTGAGTTAGCCAGAAAACTCTAGAGAAGAAGTTAGTAAGCTACTTGTGGTAGTCTGAACACTTGTGTGTGTATTGAGTTAGTAAGCTGCAGTGAGTCAGCCAGAAAACTCAAAGTAGAAAAGTGAGTAAGCTGCAGTGAGTCAGCCAGAAAGCTTTAAGAAGTGGTTAAGGAATTTCTCAGAAGGTCTAAGAGTGTGGACGTAGGAGCTTGAGTCTCTGAACAACTATAATTGTCGTGTTGTTTTGTTTTTTCATCGCATTATTATTCATTGCATGTTAAGTTTTGAAAGCATAATTCATCGATATTCGATTGGAACCAATTCATTGAACTTGCATCAAGCGATCCTGACCTTAATCTTTGTTTTCATTAAAGGAAGATCTTGAAAGAAAGCTAAAAAACGCAGTATAAACTTAGGGCCAACCATTCCAAGACACTTGAGTAGCTACAAACAGATAGTTACCAAACTCAACTAACTCTCATCGAGGGTTCAAAAGAAGATAGTTATCTAATCCAAGCATTTCAGGATCTCTCGAAAAACTCAGCTCGGTTAAATTTTAATCAAGCTTCGAAAAGCAACGGGATCATTGTCTCGAAGAGACTTTGACTCGTAGGCGATCTGTGCTTCTCAGGGCCAAATCATCAGGACAACCTGACCCATCTAACCTCAGTGAAAGAAAAGTTTTAAAAATCACTTAACACGTGTATTCCTCCCCCCATACATGTGTGAGACTCGTTAGCACCGGGACCAACAAGTGGTATCAGAGCAGTGGTTCAACTTGACCACTCGCTTTGGTAAGCCATAGTCTAATTTGCTGAAAGACTCTGGTGGTCTACTGAACAGATCTATTTGCTGATATCTTAAAAGGCTCAGTCATCATGCCTTCTACGAAACTTCCTATGTTCTCTATTGAGAGCTATGATCTATGGAGATTAAGAATGCAGGCTCCTCTGTATTCAAAACATGAAATAATGTGGAGAGTGGTTTCTGAAGGACCATTCAAATTCACTGTTGTGAATCCCAGAATCACTGATACTGAGAGAAATGATCCCAGAGATGAATTTCCAAAGTCAGATGATCAACTTACTCCTGATGAAAGAAAGTTAGTCAATCTTGACTACATTGCTAAAGATACTTTATATACACTATTGATGATGGTGTTATGGGGATGACTTCTCACTGTGAAACTGCAAAACAAATATGGGACACACTTGCTGTTATGTGTCAAGGCACATATCATATTAAAGAGAACAAACTTTCTGTTGCTATTGGAAAGTTTGATAGCTTTAAAATGGAAGATGGTGAATCCATTGACAAACTTGAAGTCAGATTCACTAGAATTTTTATGAATGATCTGAATGTTCTTGGGAAAAGATACCCACAGAGAGAAGTGGCACTGAAAATTCTTAGAGGATTATCTAAGAAATGGGATATACATGCTGTGGTGATTGAAAACACCAAAAATATTGATTCCATGCCATATCAACAAGTTTTCTCTGAACTGAAAGCTTATGAGTTTGTGATTGACAAGAAAGCTAAGGAAGCTGACAGCAAAGATGATTCTTCATCTAACAAGAATGTGGCTTTCAAAGCCAAAGAGAAATCTTGTAAGACTAGAGAGTCTGAGAACTCACTTGCCAAAAATCAGGATGAGCAGGAGGATAAGCAAGTACTGATGGCAAGGAGGTTTGAAAGACTCAATAGCAGATATGGGAAATATAAAAAATATTACAGGAAGCACAGGTACAAGAAAGACTCAAAAGCTGAGGACAAATACACTGAGAAAAGAAAGGACCAGAAAGCTGAAGGATCCTCATCCAAAAAGAAGGACTCCAAGACCAAGGAGGATAGTGATCAGGATGATGATGCCAACAGATGTTACAACTGTCAGAAGAAAGGTCACTTTCAATATGACTGTCCTGAGCTAAGTGCTAAAGTAAGAAAGGAAAGACAAGCCAAGAGAGATAAAAAGTTCTTCAGCAAGAAAGCTATGATTGCTGAGGAAGAAGAACATTCTGAAGAAGGTTCCAGTTCCTCAGATGAGATGTTCTCAGATAGTGAGAGTGATGATATCTGTCTAATGGCTGTAGAGGAGGTAAATTCTTCTATCTCTGTTGTTGCTCCTACAGAAGCACATGAGTTCTCAAGTTCTACAGTAAACAGTAACTTTGACCTGATGGATTCATTTGAGAATCTTATGAAGGACTATTCTGTGTTACAAGAACTGCTCACTGAAACTCAAGAGCAGAACAAGGAACTGACTGCTGAGAATCTGAAGTGGAAAGACTCCAAAAATGCTGAGATCACTTCTCAATTGATGGGAACTACTGATGAACTAGATGTTCTGAAAGTACAACTCTCAGAAAAAGAGAAGGTGATAGAGATCCTGAATGGAAAATTAGAGAAATCCACTGAGGAGATTCAGCTTATTAGAACTGAGTTCAATGACCTCTTTGAGAAGCATGAAACTCTAAAGAAATGTGAGGATAGTGCGCAGAGAAAGTTAGCTCTATTGGATTCTGCATCTAAAGTGATAAATGAAATTCAGAGTTATCAAAGACCTGCAACTATAAAAGCTGGATTGGGATACATTCCAGGGGGAACCTAACAAGGTCTTCTGAATGCTGCTTCAAGTAGCACCAAGACTCTTTGTTAAACAAGTGGCACCTAATCTTCTTACTGAAGAATTGCCCAGAGTTTTAGACAAGGGTAAAGGACCTATGGTTTCAGAAAAACTGAAGGTTCAGGGAAGAAAGCCCAGACCTCAGGAAAAGGCTAGAAAACCTGACCACTCAGTAGGAAATCTTCAGGCCAGTACTTCAAAGCCTCAGGCTAAGAATTCCAACCTAAAGAGATCTGCACTGAACCATCAGAGGAATTTTTAGAAGAGAAACACTACACAGAGATATTATCAACTGAAAAGACCAAGTCCTCAGATTACTGAAAGACCCCAATTTCAGTACAGGCAACCCAAACCCCACTTGCCTAAGGGTAAAGGTTTCCTGAACCCAAGTCAGCAGAGACAAAGACCAGCTACACAAAAGCCAAGGCACTTGAACAAAAGGCCTGAACCTAAGAAGAACTCTAAGACTCATGTTCATGCTAAGGCTGGCACTCATACACAGGATACTGTCAAGGCACCTAGGGTGGTGAATGTGTATGTAGATGTTTATGGGAGACAAATCAGCCACTCTAAAGTAATTAGAGTTGTTAGGCAGATTTGGGTTCCAAAAGGTACAACTAACGTGGTAGGACCCTACTCCAAATGGGTAACTAAGAACTGATCTGTTTTTCAGATGAAAGAAAAGGGCACTGAGCTGAATGAAGACAACATAGCACTGATGAGTGGAAATGAGTTGGCTCCTGCTGTATGGTATCTGGATAGTGGATGTTCAAGACATATGACAGGATATAAGCAACTAATCACTGACTATGTTGAGAAAAAAGGCCCTCAGATCACATTTGGAGACAATTCCAAAGGACAAACTGAAGGATATGGAACCCTTGAAGTTGACTCTGTTCATATCCATGGTGTTTCATATGTGTCTGGTCTAAAGCATAACTTACTTTCTATCAGTCAATTCTGTGACAAAGGATTCAATGTTGAGTTCTCAAAGAACTTACGTTATGTGAAAGACAATAGTTCACAGAAAATTCTACTGACTGGTACTAGAAAAGGAAATGTGTATCTTGCTGATTGGAGTTCTACTCCTAAAGATACATGTTTGGTTGCAAAAAGTTCCACTGATACCAGTTGGTTGTGGCACAAAAGAATGAATCACTTAAACTTCAAAATCCTGAACAAACTTGCAAGATTAGCACTTGTGAGGGGGTTACCCAATGTATGTGATGTTTGTCAGAAAGGAAAACAAATCAGAGCATCTTTCAAAAGCAAAGTAGATATTTCTACTGAAAGAATACTACAACTGTTACATATGGATCTCTTTGGTCCAGTAACACCTGTGAGCACTAATGGCAGAAAATACACACTTGTGGTAGTTGATGACTACTCTAGTTACACATGGGTCATATTCTTACTCAGTAAGAAAGAGACTCAGACAAAACTGCCTGAACTACTGAAAAGGCTCAGCACTGAAAAGAATCTGAGTGTAGTCAAAATCAGATCAGATAAAGGAACTGAGTTTATCAATCATATTATATCTGATTATTGTGCAGTAAATGGAATAACTCATGAAACATCATCTGCAAGGACCCCACAACAGAATGGTGTTGCTGAAAGAAGAAATAGGACTCTGAAAGAAGCTGCAAGGACAATGATTGCTGAAGCTGATATTCCTAAGTGATTTTGGGCTGAAGCTATCAACACTGCATGATATTCTCAGAACAGATCCATGCTGACCAAGAACCAAGGAAAAACTCCACATGACCTGTGGAATGAAAGGAAGCCTCTTGTTTCTTTCTTTCGTGTATTTGGTTGCAAGTGTTTCATACACAATAATGGTAAAGATCAGTTGAAAACTTTTGATAGCAAAGCTGATGAAGGGATATTCTTAGGATATTCTGAAGTCAGTAAAGCCTTCAGAGTTTACAACTGTAGGAATCTTATTATGGAAGAAACACGTCATGTTGTTTTTGATGAATCTGCTTGTGTTCAGAAGAAACAGGAACATGACTCAGGAGAACTGACCAAGAGAATCACCAGACTTAGCCTAAAAAAGAATGATAAAACATCCTCTGAACCTGAAAAGAAGAAGTTAGTCACTTTCTATGAATGGAGTGAATCAGACTCAGACAAAGAAGTTTAGGATGGAAAAACTCAGGATGGTGAGACTCAGGATGGAAATTCTCCACTGAAGGAAAGCCAACACACTAAAGCTGACCAATCTGAACAGACAACAGTTCAGACTCAGGTATGTAATTCCGATGAAGATGTGGTCACAGCTGAGGCAAACTCTGAATCTATCAACGAAAGGGGAACAAATGTCTCTGACAATATTCTGAATGGAATTTCCCCTGAGGAAGATGATTCTCTTTCTCCTTTTCTGTTGTTCCCTGAATTTAATGAACTACCTGAACCTAACATTTCTGATGTTGAGGATACTACTGAAGGGGGAACATCCAGAAGAAAATGGTTGGATAGTCATCCTATAAGTCAGATTGTGGGTGATCTATCAGATGGTGTCAAAACAAGAGGTTCCATTGAGAAAGTGCTTTATTCTGAAGCTTCCTATCTGAAAAAGAACCTACAGAGATTGAAGAAGCTCTACAAGATTCATTTTGGATTACTTCTATGCAAGAAGAGCTGAATCAGTTCTCAAGGAATGAAGTTTGGGAGCTAGTGGATAGACCTAAGAGGCACAATGTGATTGGAACTAAGTGGGTGTTCAAGAATAAGAGAGATGAAAACAACAACATTGTGAGAAACAAGGTAAGGCTAGTTGCACAAGGTTATTCCCAGGAAGAAGGCTTGGATTATGATGAAACCTTTGCACCTGTTGCAAGACTAGAAGCCATCAAATTGTGTCTTGCATATGCTGCCCACATGAAATTCACAGTCTATCAGATGGATGTTAAAAGTGCATTTCTGAATGGTGTGCTTAAGGAAGAGGTTTATGTGGAACAACCTCCCGGTTTCAGACAGAATGACCAAGTTTACAGGCTCAGGAAAGCCTTGTATGGTCTTAAGCAAGCACCCAGAGCATGGTATGATACCCTTTCTCAGTTTCTTACTGACCATGGTTTTATCAAAGGAACTGTTGATAGGACTTTATTCAGGATAGAAGATGGGAAAGACATCTTACTTGTTCAGATTTATGTAGATGACATCATATTTGGATCTCCAAATCATCAGTTGTGTGAAAAGTTTTCTACCCTGATGAAAGGAAAGTTTGAGATGTCAATGATGGGGGAGACGAATTTCTTTCTTGGACTTCAGGTGAAACAAACTAAGGAAGGAATTTTCATCAATCAAGCAAAATGCACCAGAGATCTGATTGCAAAGTATGGTGTACAGAATTGAAATGCAGTTAGAATTCCTATAAATACTAACTACAAGATGGATCCTGATCCTGAAGGCAAATCAGTAAATCACACTGATTATAGAGGGATCATTGGATCACTGCTATATCTCACAGCAAGTAGGCCTGATATAACATTTGCTGTTGGGATTTGTGCAAGATACCAAGCTAATCCTAAGGCTAGTCACATGGAGGCTGCCAAAAAGATTCTGAAATATCTTAAAGGCACTGTGAATAGAGGATTATGGTATCCAACTGATGATAACCTTGAATTAACTGGTTATTCAGATGCTGATTATGGAGGATGTAGAATTGACAGGAAGTCTACCACAGGAACTTGTCAATTTCTTGGAAGTAAACTGATATCATGGTTTTCAAAGAAACAAACCTCAGTAGCAACCAGTACTACTGAAGCTGAATACATGGCTGCAGGAAACTGTTGTGCACATATTCTTTGGCTCAGACAACAATTGAGGGATTATAAGATTATAGCCAATGAAGTACCTATATTTTGTGATAATAATAGTGCAATTGCTATTACACAAAATCCGGTATTGTACACCAGATGTAAGCATGTTGATATCAGACATCACTTCATCAGAGATCATGTTGAGAAGAAAGACATCAGGATGGAGAAAATTCATACTAATAAATAGAGAGCTGATATCTTGACTAAACCTTTGACTGAATCAAGATTTCAGGAACTATCAGTTGAATTAGGTAAGTTGGATCAAGGTGTATGAAGCAAATCTGAAAAATTGAAGGTTTTCAGATGCATGAAGTTTTCTCAGGATTTTACTGAGAAACTCAGGATAAAATTGAAAGTACAGAACTCTGAGTCTTGGGAAACTCAGATATCCTGAAGATCAGTACTCAGTATTATACTGACCCCTTTCAGTACTCAGTAATATACTAATCTTTCTCAGTACTCAGTATTATACTGACCTCGCTCAGTACTCAGTATTATACTGACATTTTATCAAGGTCAAAACTCAGTAAGACTGATGGAGGAAATTAGTCTGAAGAAGTTTTGACTCATGCAACTCATTTATTGTCTAACTGAATCTCAGTAATCATTAACAATAAATAACAAAACACCTGAAGGAGTATTTGGGCGGGACCTTTGAAATCCCCAAAGAAAGTCAATGGTCTGTAGGAACAGTAATTAATTGCACTGTTCATAAATCACCAATAAGGTTAAATTTTGGGCGTAATATTTGTGAAATCGTCCTTTCATATACCCGATTTAGTCGGTGTTTAATCTCAACCGTCCATTTCTTCATCTGTACGATTTTCCATGAATCAAATCCTATATATCTACTGAAGAATTCCTTCAAAGCCCAATTCTAATAACCTTCGTCTCTGCTTCAAAAAACTCTCATTTGCCCAGAAGTTATCATCTTCTTCAAAACCCTTCACAAAAATTATCCAAAAAATGACGTTCTCTGTATACGATAAACTTGTCATTTCTAACAAACCATGGAATGAATAAGTCGATTATCTCGAAAGCTCAACGAATGCGACTCATGAAGAAGAAGCTTTCCACATGATTCGATTGGCGAAGCTCACTTGCCTGGTTGCGAATCAACTAGAGGCAGAATACGCAAAAGAGGTAATAGAGTTTATCTCAAATTTGAAATTAGATGAGGAGGACTGTATAGAATCGCAGATTACAGTTTCTCATTTAGAGCATAGTTCAAAGTATGTGGATTTCGTTAGGGAATTGTACATCATCCCTAAGAATCTTAATGCTATATATGAACTAAGCGATAGAGGTGAAGACCCTACAGTTTATATGATGGGTAGGGAGCAAGAGTATCTGGATAGGATTGCAGAGCATCCAGTTAAGTTCGAAGCAACTCTAAATAAAAGGCATTTGAAGCCTAAGTACCGAGTTTTGCTAGACATTGTGAGTAAATGCATAATGAGCAGGTCTGGTAGCTTTGAACTGATTAGCACGCCGAAGTTGAGATTAATGGCGGTAATTGAAGATTCACCCACCACTGCTTTCAACTGGTTACATTATTTAATCAAAGTGGTGAGTGACCAAGCTAAGCAAGTCCAGAAGGTGAATGGATCGGTTGTTATCAAAGGGAAGATCCTTCATGCAACCAAGATTGCATATATCTTGGAGATGTGCAGAGAAGAAGAGGATATCTTTGCGAATTCCTCACCCTTTCCAAAGTCCAAAATTCTGTTCAAGCGTCCAACAACTAAGAAGACTTTGAAAGGAAGGAAGGAGAAAAGCTCAAAGTCTCAGGAGGAGACCACTGAAGAAGGAGCTGAAGAAACCCAACAAGCCAGGGGGAAAGCCCTGATGGAGGTGAAAAGAGAGAAGGGAGAGACTCTGAAGAAGAAAACACTGGCCCCTCAGAAACGCAGGAAACTTCAAACTATTACTAAGGAGGAGGTCAGTGAAACTGAGAAAGTCCAACCTGAAGGCCAGCAAGGACTAAAATCTCCATTGCAAGTTCTGGCTCAGGTTGTGACAATAGCTCAGGAACAAACCGAGGAACAGGTTTTCTCTGAGGTTCTCGGAACATCTCTGAGCTCAGACAAAATATCTCAGGAAATATTCAAGGGACCTCAGGTTCCTACTGAGGAGATACCTGTTCAGACCTCAGAACAATCTGAACCTCAGGAGCTACTGAACTTAGATGCGCTCCTGAATGAACCATTCCTCAATCCCTCGGCACCTGAATCTGATCCTACTGAGCCTGAAAGCCCAAAGCTGAAGAAATGAGAGGCAGAAGAGTCTGAGTGGCGCAGCAAGGGGGAACGATTCACTCTCGATAGGTACCCTGAGCTGAGCTCATATCCTGACCTTCAGGATCTCTTCTTCAGACTCAGAACCACAGTCTATATCTTGAACCAAACTCTTCCAGAGATGCTGAACATAGCCTCCTTCAGAGGAGAGGACTGGTGGAATGCTGAGACTGCTGTGCTAACAGAGTTCTCTGGATTCAGAAAGACTAAGCTCAAGATGAAAATTGCTGACTTTGATGAGCTAGTCAAGAGGAAGGTGGCTGAGAGGAGGGAAGCTGATGTTGATGCCTCCAGCTCTAAGGATCAAAATAAAGAGGGGGATCAACAAGATGATGCTGAAAAGCAATCTCAAATGGAGAAAGAAACTGATGCTGGTCAGACTGATATCTCACATCCTCAGACTGAGGTTAGCACTCTTCAGGTAACTTTTGGCAATATTAAACATTATGCCAAAGCTAATGAAGTTCCTATCTTTAAATCTGTTATGTCTGATATGCAGACTGAGGCTCAGGTGGAGCACCCAGCTCAGGTGGAAAAAGTTCTATACACTCCAGAGATTGACTTCAGTCCTATCTTGGACAAATTGCAGAAGGTGGTGCCAATGGTGGAGAAAATGACCCAAATTGAAGAAACCTTGGCCAACCAATCTCAGAAGCTGGAAACACTGAGTTCATCTTCAGACATGATGCAGCTTCAAACATCTCTTGCTGACAAAATGACTACCATAGAAGGAAAGGTTGATGGAGTCAAAACTGAGCTCAATGCAGAGATGAAGCACATGTATCAGGAAAGAACAACATATCTTGAAGCCAAGCTGGTTGAGAAGAATGATCAAATGATCAAGACAACTGTTTAGGAAATGGGCTCTATGCTCATGACCAAGATGACAAAGATGATGCAAAATGTCTTCTCACACCAATTTGCACCTCTATCTGAAGAGTTCTCAGTAGCCTAGAATCATATGAAGAGGCTGGAAGATGAGCATGATCAGTTGGCAGGGGAAGTGCGCTATATTAGCAAAGAGCAATATCATATGGATACCGCACTTTCTCAACTTCTTCCAAGGTATGGTGCCAAAAAGGGGGAAAGGTCTGGTGGCAAGCTTAGTGAGTTGTTGGCACAGAACTTGAAGAGAAAGGCTGATAAAGAAGCTGAAGAGAAAATTATTGCTGATGCCTTAAAAGAAGTGGAAGCCACTGAGAAGCTCAAATTTAAGGAAGCTGAAGAGCCTATCTACACTCAAGTATCTGAGCAGACTATTCAGGAAGCAATTTCTGAGAAACTGAGTGGTAGAAGGATGGTGGAAACAAGCCAAGCCGGTGAAGAACAAGTCAAACCTGTTAAGAGAAAGGCTGTGGCATTTGTGGAGCAGGAGAAGAAGAAAAGAGCTAAGTCTACTCAGAGGAAATCAATTATAGATTTTGAAGAATCTGAGGAAGAAGCTGATAAAGAAGTCTTCAACACAAAGAAAGCTCGGAAAACACTTCAAGTTAAAAAAGAGAAGAAAAAATGTCGCTTCAGATCGGGAGTTCTGTGATCGGGAAAAAAGAAAGAAGAAGAGCAGAAAAGAAGAAGTGGTTTCAAGAAGTTCTTGAGCAAAAGGAGGGGTACTGAAAAAGCTCAGAAATGGCCGCACATTGACAAATGGATGCCTATTCAGTTCAATGATGCGTGGGAGGAAACCAAGAGAACCTTCTGGTTCTACTATGAAATTCTGAGGGAATGGAGGGGGACCAGCTCGGATATGAATGAAGCCTTCATTGAATATCTTCTGACATTCTATCCTAAGTACCTGCAAAGTTAGATAAACTTAGCAGATGAAGGTAATACTCAAATAGTTGCCCCTGGTACATATACTTACCCAGCTCCAAGACTCGAGAATGGCTATGTCAATGAGACAGTCATTTCTCAAGAGATTGCTCAGTATGCCATCCAACTTGGCATGACAGGATAGTCGAGCTAGGATTAAGGGAATACTTGGGAAGTTCTTTTGGTGAGTCTAATCAACAAACCATTGCCGTCCCAAGATGTACGTTCACGTAAACTCGTAGAAATTCCGCATGCGTAGGTTTTACGTGAATTGATTATATGCATGATTTGTTGTTGGATTATTATTTGAATTAATATAGGATTAATTCATGCTAGTAATAATTATAAGAATTAAATTTGTATTTAAATATTCATCCCGAATAGATCTGTGCAACTTATTCCCCAACAGTTGTGACAATTGCACAGAAGAAACCGAGAACGGTTTTTTCTCCGAGGTACTCGGGCGTCTCGAGCTCAGATAAAATATCTCAGGAAATATTCAAGGGACCTCAGGTTCCTACTGTAGAGATACCTGTTCAGACCTCAGATCAAACTGAACCTCAGGAACTGCTGAATTTGGATGCGCTCCTGAGTGAACCTTTTCTCAATCCCTCAGCACCTGAACTCTTGCAATCTGATCCTACTGAACCTGAGAGTCCAAAGATGAAGAAGGGAGAGGCAGAAGACTGGTGGAAAAAGTTATACTCACTCCAAAGATTGATCCCAGTCCTATCTTGGACAAATTGGAGAAGGTGGTGCCAATGGTGGAGAAAGTGACCCAAATAGAAGAAACATTGACAAGCCAATCTCAGAAGCTGGAAACACTGAGTTCATCTTCAGACATGCTGCAACTTCAAAAATCTCTTGCTGATAAAATGACTACTCTGGAGGGAAAGGTTGATGTAGTCAAAGCTGAGCTCAATGCAGAGATGAAGCAGATGTATCAGGAAAGAACAACATATCTTGAAGCCAAGCTGGTTGAGAAGAATGATCTGATGATCAAGACAGCTTTTGAGGAAATGGACTCTATGCTCATGACCAAGATGACAGAGATGATGCAAAATGTCTTCTCACACCAGTTTGCACCTCTTTCTGAAGAGTTCTGAGTAGCTAAGAATCACATGAAGAGGTTAGAAGATGAGCACAATCAGTTGTTAGGGGAAGTGCGAAGTATAAGCAAAGAGCAATATCATATGGATACTGCACTTTCTCAACTTCTTCCAAGGTATGGTGCCAAAAAGGGGGAAAGGCCTGGTGGCAAACTTAGTGAGTTGTTGGCACAAACCTTGAAGAGGAAAGCTCAGAAAGAAGCTGAAGAAAAAAATTATTGCTGATGCCTTAAAAGAAGTGGAAGCCACTGAGAAGCTCAAGTTCAAAGAAACTGAAGAACCTATCCACACTCAAGTATCTGAGCAAACAATTCAGGAAGCAATTTCTGAGAAACTGAGTGGTAGAAGGATGGTGGAAACAAGCCAAGCCAGTGAAGATCAAGTCAAACCTGGAAAGAGAAAGGCTGTGGCATTTGTGGAGCAAGAGAAAAAGAAAAGAGCTAAAGCTTCTAAGTCTACTCAGAGGAAATTGATAATTAATTTTGAAGAATCTGAGGAAGAAGCTGAAAAAGAAGTCTTCAACACTAAGAAAGCTCAAAACCCTTCAAGTTGAAAAAAAGAAGAAAACTATTTATTCAGATCGTGTGTTCTGTGATCGGGAAAAAAAAGAAAGAAGAAGAAGCGAAGAAAAGAAGAAGTGGTTTCAAGAAGTTTTTGAGCAAAAGGAGGGGTACAGAGAAAGCTCAGAAATGAACGCACATTGAAAAATGGATGCCTATTAAATTCAATGATGCGTGGGATGAAATCAAGAGAACCTTCTGGTTCTACTATGAGATTCTGAGGGAATGGAGGGGGACCAGCTCGGATATGAATGAAGTCTTCATTGAATACCTCGACATTCTATCTAAGTACCGCAAAGTTGGATTAACTTGGCGGATGAAGGTAATCTGTGCAGATAGTTGTTGCCTGGTCCATATACTTACCCGGCTCAAGAATTGAGAATGGCTATGTGAATGAAAACGGCCATTTCTCGGGGAGATTGTTTCGATATGCCATCCAACTTGGCCTAACAGGAAACAACCCAGACATCATCAAAGCAAGGGGTGAATTGAAGAAAAGATATTATGGGATGTTCAACCTGGAGGTGCCTGAGGATGAGGTTGATGAAGACTGAAGATGATGAAGACTGAAGTCTCTTTTTACTTCTGTTTTTGTTTTTTTTTATTTTCATTGTAATCTGTAACTCTGATCCTACAATCAATGAAAATTTATCCTTATGCTCAAAGATAATATCTCATTATCTTTTTACATGTCTTTTATGTTTGATATGCCTTATGTTTTGAACTGTTGAGAATTGCCATTTTGGATTGTAATAGAAAAACTGAAACCTGAGTATAGTTTAAGTGTTTTTGTAACAAGATGGTTTTGGCATCATCAAAAAGGGGAAATTGTTGAGAGATGAATTTAATAAAGAAGATTTTGATTAGATCCCAAAACCCCTGAGTATGACATGTTCAGGATAATCTTGATAGTCTTAGTCAGGATTCAGTATAGAGTGTTCAGGATGTTATCTGCACCATGTATAGTCAGCAAATATAGATCAAAGTTAGATTTTGAAGATTTCGAAGACTCAAGAAGTTTCAAGAAATCAAGACTCGATAAGTTTTTCAAGAAATTGAAGACTCAAGAAGTTTCAAGAAATCAAGACTCGAAGAAGTTCTTCAAGAAATCGAATACTCAAGATGACATCAAGACTCAAGATGTCATCAAGACATCAAGTCTCGAATGTCATGAAGACATGAAGACTCAAGATGTCATCAAGTCTTAGTATGTCATGAAGACACAAGTCTCAAAGATGTCATCAAGACATCAAGACTCGTAAGACATCAAGACTCGGAAGACATCAAGACTCGAGAAGACATGAAGTCTCTCGGAAGACATCAAGACTCGAGAAGACATGAAGTCTCGTAAGATATCAAGACACAAGAAGATACTGAAGACCCAGTAGTTACTGAAGACTCTGTAAAATACTGAATACTCAGTATAACCTGAATGTTCCAAGGTACTGAATAATATCTATCTGAAGATTACAAAACTGAGAAAAACGCGGATATTCAGAAAAATAGATATTGCCCCAGACATTCACATGCAGACAAAAGAAACTAAGTCTAAGTGTTGTTTAAGGTTATCTCACTCAGAGAGATTGACCAAAAAGAGTCGTTATGTTTGTCTACATTTACTAAAGATAAGAACCAATCAGAGGAAGACAACATCAGACTTTTATCGACCTTCGAAAAGCTGACAGGACATCAAGCATGTCGGTAGTACTTATGTTCTGCATCGCAAAAAGTGGTGATTGTCTGCATGAAAGCATATTTCTTAAAACATGCAAGGGAGTATTCAAACCCTAAAAATAGTCGTTCATCAAACACTATAAGAGGAAACTCATGAAGGTATCTCCTCCAACGGATAGTATTTCAAGAGTGACCTTGGTGAAGTTTCCTATAAATACTAGTGACCCTTTACATTGAGAGGTTACGGGAAATTTGAAAGCAACTCAAGAGCTCATTCGTATTATTGCAAATTGAAGCACTCGAAAAACCTAGAATTTCCCAAGTGTTTCATATTGAAGAGAGCTCATTCACTAAGCCTAGATTGCTAAGATATATCCAAAGCTTAGTAGAGATATCCTAGCATTTGCATTGTACTTATTGTAAAGGATATCTCATCCTAGTTGGAAACCAACCAGAAACCCAAACCTTTTGTAAGGTAGTTTGAGTGTGTTTGTTGGTGAGTTGGAGTTGTAAAGAGTTAGTAAGCTACAGTGAGTTTGCCAGAAAACACTAGAGAAGAAGTTAGTAAGCTACTTGTGGTAGTCTGAACACTTGTGTGTGTATTGAGTTAGTAAGTTGCAGTGAGTCAGCCAGAAAACTCAAAGTAGAAAAGTGAGTAAGCTGCAGTGAGTCAGCCAGAAAGCTTTAGGAAGTGGTTAAGGAATTTCTCAGAAGGTCAGAGAGAGTTGGAACCAATTCACTGAACTTGCATCAACTGATCACAACCTTAATCACTGTTTCATTAAAAGGAAGATCTTCAGCAAAGCTAAAAACGAGTATAAACTTAGGGCCAACCATTCCGCATACTTGAGTAGCTAGGACAGATAGTTACCAAACTGAACTAACTCTACTGAGGGTTCAGTAAGATAGTTATCTGATCCAGGCAGCTCAGGATCTCTGAAAGACTTAGGCTCAGTTGGGTTAATCTGAAGCTTCTGAAAGCAGCTCAGTATCATTGTCCCAGTAGACGTTGACTCAGGGTGATCTGTGCTTCTCAGGGCGAAATCATCTGGACAACCTGACTAATCCGACCTCAGTGAAAAAAAGTTTTAAAAATCACTTAACACGTGTATTCTCCCCCCATACACGTGTGAGACTCGTTAGCACCGGGACCAACAAGTGGTATTAGAGCAGTGGTTCAACTTGACCACTCGCTTTGGTAAGCCATAGTCTAATTTGCTGAACGACTTTGGTGGTCTACTGAACAGATCTATTTGCTGATATCTTACAAGGCTCAGTCATCAAGCCTTCTAAGAAACTTCCTATGTTCTCTGTTGAGCGCTATGATCTATGGAGATTAAGAATGCAGGCTCATCTGTATTCAAAACATGAATGAATGTGGAAAGTGGTTTATGAAGGACCATTCAAATTCACTGTTGTGAATCCTAGAATCACTGATACTGAGAGAAATAATCCCAGAGATGAATTTCCAAAGTCAGATGATCAACTTACTCCTGATGAGAGAAAGTTAGTCAATCTTGACTACATTGCTAAAGATACTTTATATAGCACTATTGATGATGGTGTTATGGGGATGATTTCTCACTGTGAAAGTGCAAAAGAAATATGGGACACACTTGCTGTTATGTGTTAAGGCATATATCATATTAAAGAGAACAAACTTTCTGTTGCTATTGGAAAGTTTGATAGCTTTGAAATGGAAGATGGTGAATCCATTGACAAACTTGAAGTCAGATTCACTAGCATCATGAATGATCTGAATGCTCTTGGGAAAAGATACCCACAGAGAGAAGTGACACTGAAAATTCTTAGAGGATTATATAAGAAATGGGATATACATGCTGTGGTGATTGAAAACAACAAAAATATTGATTCCATGCCATATCAACAAGTTTTCTCTGTACTGAAAGCTTATGAGTTTGTGATTGACAAGAAAGCTGACAGCAAAGATGATTCTTCATCTAGCAAAAATGTGGCTTTCAAAGCCAAAGAGAAATCCTGTAAGACTAGAGAGTCTAAGAACTCACTTGCCAAAAATCAGGATGAGCAGGAGATTTTGATTAGATCCCAAAACCCCTGAGTATGACATGTTCAGGATAATCTTGATAGACTTAGTCAAGAAACTGAAGAATCGATATGTAGCCAAGAAATCAAGACTCAAGAAAGTTTCAAAAAATGAAGACTCTCAGAAGTTTCAAGAAATCGAAGACTTGTAAGTTTTTCAAGAAATCGAAGAATCGAAGTTTCAAGAAATCAAGACTCAAGAAGTTATCAAGAAATCAAGACTCAAGATGACATCAAGACTCAAGATGTCATCAAGACATCAAGTCTCAAAAAGATGTCATCAAGACATCAAGACTAAAGATGTCATCAAGTCTTAGTATGTCATCAAGACATCAAGTCTCAAGATGTCATCAAGACATCAAGACCTGTAAGACATCAAGACTCGAAGACATCAAGACTCAGAAGACATCGAAGAAATCAAGTCTCGTAAGATATCAAGACCCAGTGTAGTTACTAAAGACTCAGTAAAAATATGAATACTCAAGATATAACTGAATGTTCGAGAATTTGAATAATATCTATCTGAAGAATACAAAACTAAGAAAAACACGGATATTCAGAAAAATAGATATTGCCCCAGACATTCATATGCAGAAAAAAGGAACTAAGTCTAAGTGTTGTTTAAGGTTATCTCACTCAGAGAGATTGACCAAAAAGAGTCATTATGTTTGTCTACATTTACTGAAGACAAGAACCAATCAGAGGAAAACAACATTGTACTTTACTGACACTGAAAGCGACAGGACACTGAAGCATGTCAGTAGTACTATGTTCCAGACTGCAAAAAGTGGTGATTGGCTACATGAAAGCATATTTCCTAAAACATGCAAGGGAGTATTCAAACCCTAAAAATAGTCGTTCATCAAACACCATAAGAGGAAACTCATGAAGCTATCTCCTCCAACGGATAGTTTTTCAAGAGTGACCTTGGTGAAGTTGCCTATAAATACTAGTGACCCTTTACATTGAGAGGTTACGGGAAATTTGAAAGCAACTCAAGAGCACATTCGTATTATTGCAAATTGAAGCACTCGAAAAACCTAGAATTTCCCAAGTGTTTCACATTGAAGAGAGCTCATTCACTAAGCCTAGATTGATAAGATATATCTAAAGCTTAGTAGAGATATCCTAGCCTTTGCATTGTACTTATTGTAAAGGATATCTTATCCTAGTTGGAAACCAACAAGAAACCCAAACCCTTTGTAAGGTAGTTTGAGTGTGTTTGTTGGTGAGTTGGAGTTGTAAAGAGTTAGTAAGCTACAGTGAGTTAGCCAGAAAACTCTAGAGAAGAAGTTAGTAAGCTACTTGTGGTAGTCTGAACACTTGTGTGTGTATTGAGTTAGTAAGTTGCAGTGAGTCAGCCAGAAAACTCAAAGTAGAAAAGTGAGTAAGCTGCAGTGAGTCAGCCAGAAAGCTTTAGGAAGTGGTTAAGGAATTTCTCAGAAGGTCAGAGAGAGTTGGAACCAATTCACTGAACTTGCATCAACTGATCACAACCTTAATCACTGTTTCATTAAAAGGAAGATCTTCAGCAAAGCTAAAAACGAGTATAAACTTAGGGCCAACCATTCCAAGACACTTGAAAGAGCTAGAATAGATAGTTACCAAATCTGAACTAACTCTCTTGAGGGTTCAAGAAGATAGTTATCTCGATCCAATTTCGGGATCTCTTAAAAACTCAGGCTCGGTTAAATTAATCAAGCTTCAAAAGCATTTCGGGATCATTGTCTAAGTAGACTTTGACTCAAGGCGATCTGTGCTTCTCAGGGCCAAATCATCAGGACAACCTGACCCATCTGACCTCAGTGAAAGAAAAGTTTTAAAAATCACTTAACACGTGTATTACCCCCCCCCATACACATGTGAGACTCGTTAGCACCGGGACCAACATATACAATTAAAGTTGAAAATATAACGAATGAAATCAAGTGCCCGAGTGGTTGAGCGCCCACCCTGTCGCTCAACCAACGCGGGTTCGATCCCCCATGGGAACGAAATTCGCTAATTTAATTCGCAAGCTTGGGAAGGCTTATATACTATGTGGTCTGGTAATTAGTGGTTCACGGCTAGCGGCTCAGTGGTTCGACGCCTGCTCAGGCTACCTAGCAGCGCAGGTTCGAATCACCAGAAATATTTTTTATTAAATATTACAAATTTGGGACGGTACTGCCATCTCAATTTCGTCTCAAATATCCGCTGAGTTTTTTATTAAATATTAATTTTGGGATGGTTTTTCCGTCCCAAACTTCGACGATTTTATTCCGTCTCAAATTTCAACTGTTTAGAGATGGTTTTTTCGTCGTAAATTTTGACAATATTTGGGACGGTTAAAACCGTCTCAAATTAGGGACATATTTGAGATGAAATAGTGACAGAAATTTGACCCGAAATGGGGTGAATCCGGGCCAATGTGAGACGGTTTAACCGTCTCAAATCCGTCTCTAACTAGAGACGGTTTTAACCGTCCCAAATTTGAGATGGAATTTTTGAAAAATCGTCTCT
The DNA here is from genome assembly GCA_037126765.1 of Stenogyne calaminthoides. Lineage (NCBI taxonomy): Eukaryota > Viridiplantae > Streptophyta > Magnoliopsida > Lamiales > Lamiaceae > Stenogyne > Stenogyne calaminthoides. The sequence goes on from JBBCBC010000010.1 coordinate 13,997,324, forward strand.
AAATTTGAGACGTCTGATTTAGGGACGGAAAAAAAAACCATTGCAAATCCGTCTCAAATATAGTTTTGAGATGGTTTTACCGTCTTAAAATTCATCTCTAAAATGTGTTTTCTTTGTAGTGATATAGAATAAAAAGTGTGAAGGAAGAGGGCCCGATTCTAAGGTTCGATTCAGACCCTAATATTTATGAGACACACTTATGTGAGACGGTCTCATGGTGAAACATAAATAGTTTGGATATTGACATTTTAACACATTAGATGGGTCGGTATTGATTTGTGTTATTTTGTATCTCATCTCATGTATGAGAAGATCTCATATGAGGTTTTGTCAATATTCATTAGATTGGCCCTGGCTAGAACTTCGCAACATCTTTAAATTATTTTGAATGAGTGTACAATGTTAATGTGATTAAAATAAAGGGGAAAAAATATGACTTTCCTATTAAATTGGGACGTTGATTCTATTATGTGACTGTAGTCTTTTTTTTTTGGTTGATTATATTAAGAAATTTGGCCTTTTTAATATTATTTTTTTATTAAAATAAAGGAAAAGAAATTTGTTATTTCCTAAATTAAGATGTCGATTTTATTAGGTGATTTAGATTTTTTAGATGATTATATTTTTATTTTTTAATTATATGATACAAAAATATAAAAATAAAAAATGATAAATTTTGTAACTATGAAAATTCGAAAATTGATGAGTGACATACACTAAATAAAAATTAAAGAATAAACTAAATTACAATCTTTATTTATATTTAATTTATTTTATATCTATGATGCACAGATTCTTCTAAAATAACCATCGAACAATATCATATACTTCTAAGGTGCGGGTGCGGGTGTGGGTGCGATTCTCGTCATATTCGCACCGGATACGCCACGTGGCTAATTCGTAAATAATTTTTTCTTTAAAAATTAGGATACGCTGGATGTACGTATCCGATGCGGGAAGGGTGTGTGAGTGGTTATTTTTTTTAGAAAAAAACAATGATTTCTTTCAGTTTCTTTTCTTTATTTTTGCAATTTTTCAAGACTAAAATTCTATATAGGCATGTTATTAAGTACTAAATGTGTTATTTCAATTGAACATTATTATATAATATAATTTAAATTGACAATATATCACTTGCTTTTTTAATTGAATTCCTTAGTATACCTTATGTGTTGAGCTGATGTTATTTGTATTAATGTTTTGTTACATAATTACATTAAATTATTGAAAATGTTTAAGTTTTATGTGAATTACATACATTTGATATATTAATTTTAAAAATTTCATACATTTTATAAGTGTTATATATAATAAAATATAAATAAATAGACGTATTCTTGCCGTATCGCACCCTAATTTTTGTGAAAGTCCATACCCTATACCCGTATCTTATCAACCCCGCACCCTTACCTATGCAACATAGTTTTATATGTATATATGTATGTACATATATATATATATATAATAAAAGATGCTAAAAAAATTTGGCCCCTACTTATCTTGAGTTTGAGTAGGTATATACTCGTTAACACTGAAGGTTTGTAACTGCGCCCCTCATTAAATGTTAGCGAGAGAAAATTATCAAGAATTTTTTTGACCTCATTAATTTTTTCATTAAATCAATTTAATGAGGATGTGCCCTCATTAATGCCATTGTTAAATGACATTTTTTGTATAATGTATTGGTGAGAAGGTTCAACATCGTGAGAATCGGGTATATATAGAAGAAGATGGCATGCGTACATAGACTATTTTAGGATTCTCGTCATCCAGTTCGACCTAATAGAATTGCATGTATTTTCTTTAAACCCTACCACTAATTTCTTTCTCCCCTTTTCATATTTTAATTATATATATCACTATTTTAGTAAATATTCTGTATATATTATTATTGATTAATCATTAGAATAAGTCTCATTTGAACAGCTTAGACTCACGTGATTTTTTCTTCTTTCAAATTACCAATTTTTAACATGTATAAAATATTACTATTTAAAGGGAATTAATTACAAATTGCAATCTGTACTATTGTATTTTTTAAAAATTGCAACATGTATTATTTTTTTTAATAAAATGCAACCTGTACTATTAAAAAGTGATCGATTCCAACTCGAGACTCGTTTTTTGTGATACTTTCCGACTAAATATAGTTACAAATGAAATGTTGTATATATCACAATACCAAAAAGTATGTTAGTAAACATCAAATTGAACAAATTCAATAGAAAGATTTTAAAAAACACGAGTCAGGCTGGAATATGTCAATTTTTATAAGTACTAGAAATAGAAATTAAACAAAGGTACTAAAAACACGAGATGAAATAGAAATTAAACAAAGGTTTCAAAAGGACTAACCGAACCATTATTCTCAAAATTAATCAATCTTGTGTTCAAGCATTCCCACACAAAGTCCAAGTATAATAATCCCATTTAGGACACAACTCGCAAGAATATAAATTTCATTAAATGGCTCATGCCACCACCATCATCATAAAATTAAATTGAAAGGCATGATCATGAGTTTCTTGAAATTCCCTCAATGCTTGCCACTTCTTAGCAAGTTGATTGATAATAATAATAAGGAATTTGTGAAAGAAGAAATAGATGATGGAGGAAAGACATCAGGGGCATTTATGGAAGATGAAAATGTCACAGTGGCTTTGCACATAGGGTTGCCTAACATGGGGGAAAAACATTACACTAGTTTTAAGGAAAATCACGAACAAGATCATGTGAAGAAGATGATGAAAAAGAGTTGTTCTGCAAATTTCAATGGTGAGAGAAGATTTTGGATTCCAACACCAGCACAGATTCTTGTGGGGCCCATGCAATTTTCTTGCAATATATGCAACAAGACCTTCAATAGGTACAACAACATGCAGGTAATTAGTCCAACTTTAATTATACATGTGTGTGATCTTGTTCTGTGATTCATGCATGAAATTGGGATTTTAAATTCAAGATATTCATTCATGTTTTATATAACTCAGTTTATTATCTATCAAATCCAGGAATCATTAATTTAATTTTCTCTGTATTAATTCATCGATTTTTATAAAATCAAGGGGTATTATATGCAATTTTATACATCTCCAATTCTCCATCATCATAAATAAAACTTATGTAACAATACCTTTAACAAAAAGTATTTTGTGTTACACACGAAAGTGCTATAATGTGTTCTGTGTTCACATTATATCATAAAAAATGCAGCTATAGTCTCGAAGGAACTGAATATATTTTGAAAAAACAAGAACTATTAATATGGCAAAAGAGCATTTAATTTATACATCGTGTAGAACGACATATTCACAAGAGATGGAATCTGGCTATATCTATTATATTTCATTCATAGTTTACAGAATAAATAAAGGTTGTTTTGTCCCAGAGAATTAACTTTTAATTAGCATTTCGTGAGGTCCAGCTATATACATATACTTTTAAAAAATTGCATATATTTTTCACTTCGCCCCCCTAATCCTAAGTTCTTGACTGATAAAGAACATTTTATTTACTACTCCCTATTTAGTAAAGCTTTATGTATTAATTGATGTCATATAGCGGAATCTCATACTATTTAGGTTCAATTACAAATTACATCACCACATTCACTTAATGTCAATCTAATCTAAGACTTTATATAATTATTAATAAATCACCAACTTTAAATATTATTATAAACTAGACTTAATTAATAGAATTATTTTATGCGTGTTTATAATATGGCTTGCCGACTTGTCACAAAGGGGACCATCAACAAAACTCGCTAATTTGCACGAAGGGGTTCCACTTCGACAAGTCACATGATCACAACATACCCAAAACAAACTACCAAAGAAATTAATCTAATTTGCAATAATATTTCAAGTTGTTGATTTATTCGTAAATTATCAAAAAAATTATGTTAGATTGTAGTTAAGCGAAAAGTGGTGAATTAATTTACAATTAATCCTAATATTTATCATCACATTCTAAATGAATTTATCGTTCCTTAAATCATCAATTTATATTCTCTATTAATTGTTGTGTTGTCTTGCATGATACAATCTCGTACATGATACTTTTTCATATTTCTGTGATTTAATTTTTAACGACCTATGAAAATATCACGTCACATATAAATTTGTGTGTTAATGATTTTATCTAATGCGCATATAAATCTTGGCTAGTAGATTTGACAACTAGGACGAATTGTGCAACTCGACTTATTTCTAGTTGAGAATGAATATGTAATTACTTAATGTCATTAACATATTCTCTTACGCTCGTGAACGACATTATCATCCCAATTCCAAACGCATTAATTATTCATACACCAAAACAATAATCATTACACTCGCGTAGAAAAACCACAAACCCCTTATAAAACAATAACCTTTCATATACACACCCTCGAGTGCAATTTGCAAGTGATGCATAACCAGTACTCTTCAATGAGGTGAACTACTATTGTTCACTGAATTAAAATAACAATTACTAATCAAATAATCAATTAACACCGTTTAATAAAAAATTAATATTATTTATTTATGAACTTGAGTTGCATGGCATGCATACAGATTTTGGCTATAAAAAAGTAATGTCCTAAATTTAGAGGTTCGCAAGCATAATTAATACTCCCTTTCGTTCCACTATAACTTTTTCATTTTCCTTTTATATGCGTCTCACAATAAGTTTCTCAATCCATAAATAGAAAAATTAAACTACAATGTTCATTACTTTTAACCTTACTTCTCATCATTCACTACTCCATTCATTACTCCATACACATTTTCCTCTGGTCAAATTCAAAAACTATCCTTTACTTCTCATCAAAAGTAAGTTAATATGTCCCAATATTTATATATAGAATATTGTTTCTTAATTAAAGAGCCCAGGAAAACGGGGAAATATAGTGAAACGAAGGCAGTACTCCGTCCCACAACACATAGCATAATTTTATTATTGGGATGTCCCACAACATTTTATATACCTATAAAAGGAAACTTTTCATTAAACTTTACCATCACAATATTCACATATTTACACAAAATGTTATTATTTTTTGGACTCATGCACACATACACTCAATCAAATACTTTATTTACTTTATAAATAAAAGTTTATAAAATTACCTTACAACACTCCACTAATTATATTTTTAAAAAAAATTATATGCCCAAAAGTTGGCGCAATGTATTTTGGGACGGAGGTAGTATTTTTTTTCTAACAATCTTAACAACACGTACAACTCGGGATTTTAACCAAAATCGTCCCATAACTTTGCATCTTTATTGAAATGGTCTTATAATCATGAATTTTTACAATTTAATCCAACATATATTCAATTTGATCAAATTTAGTCCCAAACCGTCGGAGGTCGCTCAAAATTGTCTAAAACGAAGTCGTTTTGGGCAATTTTGAGCGACCTCCGACGGTTTAATTCCACGTACAACCCTGCCACGAAACAAGAGTCTCACATTGTACAGCATTACTGTATATACTTGATCAATCAATTAATGATCAACTAATTAAGAGAATAAATACACGGTGATATATACGCATGCAGATGCACATGTGGGGCCACGGGTCGGAGTTCAGAAAAGGGCCGGAATCCCTGCGAGGAACCCAGCCAGCCGCAATGCTACGCCTTCCGTGCTACTGCTGCGCCCACGGGTGCAAGAACAACATCAACCACCCACGCGCAAAGCCCCTCAAGGATTTCCGAACCCTCCAAACTCACTACAAGCGCAAGCACGGCGCAAATCCCTTCCTCTGCCGAAAGTCCTGTGGCAAACGCTTCGCTGTCAAGGGCGATTGGCGCACCCACGAGAAGAACTGCGGCAAGCTCTGGTTCTGCACCTGCGGTTCCGATTTCAAGCACAAGCGGTCCCTTAAGGACCACGTCAGGTCCTTCGGAAATGGCCATTCTCCTAACCCGGCCTTTGATGACGATTCTAAGGACTGCATCGCGCCTTCCTCTGAGGATGAGATACTGCAAGAAAATTGATCTTTAATGACAGATATTATGTCGGTCTTTTATGTCATTAAAGAGATTTTAGCTGGATAAGCTATAATTAATGACGGGATTACTGTCATTAAAGATCAATTTTCTTATAATTTTTTTTTTTTTTTATAATGTAGAAATTGACTCGCTAGGGTGACGAGAATAAAGAGTTGATGCAAGTGGTGAAGCTGACGAATTTTGTTTCAAATATTTTAGGGTTGTCAATCATTAGAGCTTTGAACATGGAAGAAAATTTGTCAGCTTCAAATTTTAATCTTGTTATGTTTTATCTATGTTTGTTTTTGGGATGGAATCCAACACAACTTTCAGAACTTTGCTCTAATTAATACAATCTTATACTTTTTTGTTTATCATTTAATACAATCTGCTGCTGGATCTTATTCCCTCCGTCTCGTAATTTTTTTTTTTTTCTTTTAATTTCGAAATGTCACCTAAACTTTTTTAATTCAAATAATTTGTGTCGGGATTTTTTTTCGTATTTTTTTAGGAAGGGAGAGTGTTTTTTTGCGTTTATTGATTTAATTTTTTAATTTTTGGGTTAGTTTAGACCCAGTAAATCGACCTGATTCGCTTTATCTTTGATATACAGATTGTTTTAAACCCGACATAAAATCCGACTAAAATTAGTAGGATTAAAAAAATTCAAGTGACGCTTCGAAATTAAAGAGAAAAATAAAATAATTACATATGTGGTGTTTACCTGTTTGGTAACCTGTTGTAGCAGGTGAAAAGTACCAATTTCAAAATTTTAGGAAACTTACAGGACCAAAATCAAAAAGTCAAAACAGTCGGAACCAATTTCAAAACGATACAAAGTTACAGGACTACAAAAAATTTAATCAATTTGAAGTGCTAAAGTGATTTTTTATTGAGTTATTGTAGTTCTTTTTATTTTATTACTAAAATAGATGATTTTTTTGGGTAAAAATGATGTCATGAGATGTAATTTTAAGATGTTGTGACGGACTATTTTATAAAAGGGGCAAACAAGTATGAGATGGAGGTGCCATTTTTTTATCATTTTATATGGATCACCATGTTTTGAGATGCTCATTTGCGTTAATGATCAAAATTAATTAATTAATTACACAAATAATGCAACTAAATTAGTCACTAAGTAAATAAAAGTAAATTAAATTTTAGTAGTGCGTCTTAACTATATATGTACAATATTGTCCGCCGCTTATGTTGAATTTATTGATACCTTTTTATCTCACTTTCCCACAGTTTAAACTAAAATTGTGGTTTATATATATATATATATATATATATATATATATATATATATATATAAGGATCGTGCAAAGATCTATATCAATAGTATCCTGTGGATCTTTTACAAATATAGATAGGGAATTACTGAGAAATTTCATAGTCCATGAGTTAACCTGAAAAAAGCTTTTACACCCAAAAACGTCTGCGCCAATTCATCGGCAAAACGGCAAAAAGGGCTAGCCCACATGGTTAACTCATGAATATCACTGGAAAGCTCAAACCTACCGGTTAAACCAACTCTACCTTTGATATATCAAATTACAGATCAATATAAGAATATAATTCCAAATGCACATGATAGTAGAGTATAGTTAAGTCAGGTCATGATTCAATACAAGTAATTTAGCCAACCATTGAGGCGGCAATCATCAGAAATAAAAATTTAAAATACAGAATTTAAATAATAATATACCTTTAAAAAGCCACAAGCAAAAATCAGTTTATGAACAATAATATTACAAGGTTACAAGGTTGCACACAAGAAAGGGATTTAGAGAGAGAAAGAGGGGGCGAGTCTAAACTCGATAATGCCTCTGAAAAGAAAATACAAGCCTATTTATAGATGAAAGAGCCGGACATCAAACCCCGGATTTCAAAATAAAAAAGAAATAGTGCAGAAAAAACAAAGCCACAAAAAGACAAAAAAAAAGTTTGAATAGTAATTACTATTCATGAACAGTACTTTGTCTGCTGATGTAAGCAATGACAAAATTTGATTTTGTCTGATACTGTAGCCACATTTTGCTGAAATGTGCTAAATCAAAGTCTTCTCTAAATCGCCATTAGTGAAGCTTGTTTCTTCAGAAGAATTAGAGTCTTCTTAAATCCTTTTAAGGAATGAGGATAATGCTTCCTTCATCAATATCATTCCTGTATCTCATTTTTTCCAGTATAGGAATACATATTTCAAGAATCTTAATTTTCTTCTTCAGAACTTTGAGATAATTTTTATCTCGAATTTCATTATTATTTTCATCAAAAATAACATGAAAATGGACCTTCCAGATATTAGAAACTGACATTAGTTTGGAGCTATTTAGATATAATCTCCAATCTTCCATTAACACTTTCTTTCTTTAAATTTCTCTTTAAGAGAATTTCTCAAAATATCAAAACTTTCTTGAAGAGAAAAGTCTTGATAGTCTTCATTTGGGTCCTGAGCATCTTGTAATTAAGAACCGGAAATCATAGAGACATCTGATTTTGAATCAGAAAAATCAATATCATTGAATAAATCTTTCTTGATATGATCCATATAAAGATCCATAATTTTTTCCTTGGGAAATAAACCAACATATTTCTTAGAATATTCAGAAAATGAAGAAAGACTATTTCAAGTCTTTTCACCAGAAGACTTTTTATATTCTTCTATTTTGGATTTAATCCTATTGATATTTTCCTGGAAATGTGACTCATGGGAGCCAGGAGTAATAACATTTAAGTTATTCCAAAATCTCGTAGTATGGATCCTCCATAAACTTGGTATACCATCTTCAGTATAACTAAATTCTGGTCTCCATTTCCAGACCCATGGGATTCCGGAATCAACAAAAAACATATAAATAATTTTACTACTTGTATTATGAGTTTTTAATGAAGAAAAATTAATAAAATATTCTTCCAATAGAGATTTAATCTCTTCAGGCAAAATTTCTGCCATAGTACCAAAATTTCCCCACCAGGAGAAAAGTCAATTATGAATTTGATTCCTACTGATATTATCACAAATTTTTATCAGCCAAGTGTGAGAATGCTTAGCATTCTGATAAAATAAAGTTTTATAAAAACTTTGTAGATAATCCCAATAATTGTATTGGTAAATTGTTTTAGTTACTTCATTAGTCATGCTTCTCTCAGCAAAAGGAGAAGTACCCCATTCTTGGATGGAGATGATTTTTTTAATGATAAATTTAGAGTAATTTATCGCTTTACTCTTAGGAGGAAAATGTTGAATATCAACACTTCCAAGGCTAATGAGGATATTCTCATAAAATCCTCTCGTCTTATAAGTTTCCATATTCCAACTATTAGCTGGAAAATACTTATCCATAAGAATCCATGGGGACTCTTTGAATTTTTCATCATCATCTTCGATGACAAGAATCAATTCTCTCTTAGGAGAATCAAAGAATTTATATTCTTTCTGAGCGACTGAAGAATATGACTCATCATCATCAGGTTTTGAAGGATTGTCCTGAACTTGAATATTCCTGCTCCTTTGTTTGAGGAATTCTTGAAATTCCTTATCAAAATTTTCTCCTTGTGAAGAAGAACCAATACCAGAAATGTTCTGGTTGTAAAGGGATTTCTTCCCTTGTTGTAAAATAGGAGATCCTCTGCCTCCCCTTCCTCTATAAGTGGAATAACATCTTCCAGACTGGCTCATAACTGTCATGAAGAAATAAATTCACGAGTTAAAAGATATGGGAGATGATTATCTTTCCCTTGCTTATAAACAATATCAAAATCAAAATAAGCAAGATGAGATTGCCATCGGGCAAACATTTGTTTAGAAACATTATGTTCAAAATCTTTGAAGAGCATAAAAGTAGCAGCCCCGCAATCAGTTTTAATAGTAAATTTCTGATTATATAAATCATCCTGAAATTTAAGGACACATTTGACAATAGCAAGAATTTCTTTAGCTGTAGCAGAATAATTTTTCTGACTATTATTTCATGTTGGGAGATGAATTTAATAAAGATATATGATTTTGATTAGATCCCAAAAAACCCCTGAGTATGACATGTTCAGAATGATCTTGATAGTTGAGTCAGGATTCAGTTTTAGAATATTCAGGATGTTATCTGCAGAATGTATAGTCAGCAGATATAGTTCAGGATAGGTTCTGAAGACTCAGTAGGATACTGAGTAACTGAAGACTCAGCACGAAGATTCAGTGTATAAGTCAGTAGACTCAGAAGACTCTGAAGACACAAGACTGAAGACTGAAGATTGAAGATCAAGAATACTGATGGCACAGTAATTACTGAAGACTCAGTAGTGTACTGTATGCTCAGTATAAACCTGAATGTTCTGAGGCACTGAATATATCTATCTGAAGGATGCAATATTGAGAAGATCGTGATTCCTTAGAAAATAGATATTTGCCAAGACATTCAAATGCAGACAAAAGGAACTAAGTCAGAAGTGTTGTTAAGGTTATATCAAAATCAGAGTTTGTAACCAAAAAGAGCCGTTGAAGATGTCTGCCGTTAACTGGAGACAAAAGTCAAAAAGAAGAAGACGACACTGTACCATACTGACACTGACAGTGACAGGTCGCTGAAAAAGATGTCAGATGTACAAAAGTTCCAGACTGCAAAAAGTGACCGGCTACATGAAAGGCTATTGCCTAAAACGTGTTAGGGAGTTTCAAACCCTAAATATAGCCGTTTCTCACACACCTTAAGAGGGAACTCACGAAGCTGTCTCTCCAACGGATAGTTTTTAAGAGTGACCTTGGTGTATGCCTATAAATACTGGTGACCCTCTACATTGTAAGGTTACGGGAAATTTATACGCAACTCAAGAGCTCAAACTTATTCTTGCAAAAGTTAAATCACTCGAAAAACTTAGAATTTTCCAAGTGCTTCTACATTGAAGAGAGCTCACTATACTAAGCCTAGCTTGATAAGAATTATCCAAAGCTTAGTAGAGATATCCTAACCCTTTGCATTGTGCTTCATTGTAAAGGATATTTCATCCTAGTTGGAAACCAACCGAGAAACCCCAAACCCTTGAGAAGGTAGTTGGAGTGTGTTTGTTGGTGAGAAGAGTTGTAAAGAGTTAGTAAGCTACACGGAGTAGTCAGAAAACTCTAGAGGAGAAGTTAGTAAGCTACAGGGGTAGTCTGAAAGCTTGTTTGTGTTTGAGTAAGTAAACTACGGAGGTAGTCAGAAAGCTCAAGGTCGGGTTGAGTAAGTAAACTACGTGGAGTAGTCGTAAAACTTCGGGACCCGAGTTGAGTAAGTAAACCACGCCGAGGTAGTCGTAAAGCTCGAAGTTGATAGTGAATTTCTCTCGAGGATCGAGAGAGTGGATGTAGGAGCTTGAGTCTACGAACCACTATAATTCTTTGTGTTCTTTATTGCTTTCCTTATCGTGTAGGCTTTTAACCTGTTGCATTGACTTGATTTTGAAAGCATACTTTTCGCGATATTCGGTTGGAATCAATCCTTTGAAGTTGCATAAGTGAATCACGGCTTAATCACTACTTCATAAAGGGAAGGTTTTCAACAAAAGCTTAAAGCAGTATAAACTAAGGGCCAACCATTCCAAGACGATCGTGAGTAAGCTAGAACGAGATAGTTACCAAAATGAACTCTCTTCCGAGGATTGATAAGTTAGTTATCGATCAGCGACTCGGGATCTCGACACTCAGGACTCGGTTGGGATTATCTCGAGGTATCTCGAAGCGGCATTTCGGGATCTTTGTCTCAATAGACTTTGACTCGGAAGCGTCGTGCTTCTCGAGAACCCAATCTTGAGGATTATCGACCCAAGCTGACCTCAGGAAGAAAATGTTTTAAAAACACTGAACACGTGTATTCCCCCCCCATACACGTGTAAAACTCGTTTGCACCGGGACCAACAAGTGGTATCAGAGTCGTGGTTCAACTTGACCACACTTTGTGTTGACCAAAGTTTTATTTTCAAAAATACTTGTGGTCTATCTGAACTGATCTTATTTGCTGAAACTTTTTACTTTTCAAAAGATCAAAAAAATGTCCTCTAAAAAACTTCCCATGTTCTCTGTGGAGAACTATGATCTATGGAGACTGAGAATGCAGGCTCATCTGTATTCCAAACATGAGCGTATGTGGAGAGTGGTCTCTCAAGGACCATTCCAATTTCTTGTGGTGAATCCCGGAGGAGCAGAAGATGAGAGAATTGATCCTAGAGCGAGAATTTCCTAAGTCGATGACCAATGACTCTGAGGAGAGAAAGTTAGTCAATCTAGACTACATTGCAAAAAGACACATTATCTGAAGACAATTGATGATGGTGTGATGGGAATGATCTCTCTCCCGTAATCTTCGCTAAAGAGATTTGAGATACACTAGCTGTTATGTGCCAAGGCACAGATCATATAAAAGAAAACAAACTTTCAGTGGCAATTGGAAAGTTTGACAGTTTTGAAATGGATGATGGTGAATCAATAGACAAATTGGAAGTCAGATTCACTAGCATCATGAATGATCTAAATGCACTTGGAAAGAAATATCCACAGAGAGAAGTTGCATTGAAAATTCTTAGAGGTCTTTCTAAGAAATGGGATATTCATGCAGTGGTGATTGAAAACACCAAGAATATTAATTCAATGCCCTACCAACAAGTCTTCTCTGAGCTGAAGGCCTATGAATTTGTAATTGATAAGAAATCCAAAAATGCTGACAGCAAAGATGATTCTTCATCGAGTAAAAATGTGGCTTTAAAAGCCAAAGATAAAACCTGTAAAATTAGAGAGTCTGAGAACCCCCATGCCAAAAATCAGGATGAGCTTGAGGAAAAGCTAGCACTAATGGCAAGGAGGTTTGATAGACCTAATAGTAGATTTGGAAAATATAAAAGCTATTTTAGGAACCACAGGTACCAGAAGAAACCTGAGGACAGATCAACTGAGAAGAAGAAGGACCTGAAAGCTGAAGGATCTTCATCCAGAAAGAAGGACTCCAAGTCCAAGGAAGAAAATGATCAGGATGATGATACCAACAGATGCTATAATTGCCAAAAGAAAGGTCACTTCCAGTATGATTGTCCAGATTTGAGTGCTAAGGAGAGAAGAGAAAGGCAAGCTAAAAGAGAACAGAAGTTCTCTAGCAAAAAGGCCATGGTTGCGAGAAGAAGAACAATCGAGGAGGATCTAGCTCTTGGATGAGATATTCTCGAGACGGTGAAAGTGATGCTCTTTGTCGATGGCCATTGAGGAGGTAAACTCTTCTTTCTCTCGTTGTCGCCCTCCTACACTAGCACAAGAGTTTTCAAGTTCCACCGAAAAAAAGTCATTTTGACTGATGGATTCTTTTGAGAATCGATGAAGGACTATCTTTGTTTTGCAAAGGACTGCTAAATAGAACTCAAGAGAGAATAAGGAACCGAAAAGTGAAAAATCTAAAATGGAAAGACTCTAGCAATATTGAAATCACTTCTCAATTAATGGGAGCTCTTGATGAACTGGATGTTACGAAAGTACAACTCTCGAGAAAAAGAAGTTGATAATGTCCCTAAACCGAAAAAGCTAGAGAAATCCATCAAGAAATTGAAACAAATCGGAATCGAAGTTCAATGACCTCTCTCGAGAAGCATAAAAATCTACGTAATCTGTGAGGATAGTGCATGAAGAAGTTAACTCTATTGAATAATCGCATCTAATGTAATAGATGAAAATTGAGTTACCAGAGATCTGTGATTATAAAAACTGGATTGGGATACATTAGGGGAACCTCACAAGGTCATCTAAATCTTTGCATCAAGTAGCAAGAAGACTATCTTTGTAAAACCAGTGGCACCTACACTTCAAACCGAAGTAATGCCCAAGGTTGTAGACAAGGGAAAAGGACCTTTGGTCTCAGTAAAACTGAATGATCAGGTTAGAAAGCCCAAACCTCGGTGAAGGCTAGAAAACCCGAAAGCGATCGATTGGAAAGTTTCAGTAAGTACTTCAAAGCCTCGGGCTAAGAATGCAAACTGAAAGGCTCCACATGAACCATCGGAGGAATCCTCAGATGAGAAACACTCAGCAGAGACATTCTCAACTGAAGAGACCAAGTCCTCAGTATGCTAAAAGACCCAGATTTCAGTACAGACAACCTGAACCCCACTTGCCTAAGGGTAAAGGTTATCTGAACCCGAGTCAACAAAGATTTAGACAAAGAAAGACCTGAAGCCAAAGTAAATGAACAGAAGGCCTGAACCAAAGAAGAATTCAAAGGCACATGTTCATGCTAAAGCTAGCACACATATACAGAAAACTGCTAAGGCACCCAGAGTAGTGGATGTATATGTTGATGTTTATGGAAGACAAATTAGCCACTCTAAAGTGATTAGAGTTGTCAGGCAAATTTGGATTCCGAAAGGTACATCTAACCTTGTAGGACCCTACACAAATTGGGTACCTAAGAATTGATCTGTTTTTCAGGAGGAAAACAAGGGCACTGAACATACTAAAGATCACATGGCACTGATGAGCAGAGATGAAAAAGCTCCTGATATATGGTATCTTGACAGTGGATGTTCAAGACATATGACAGGATACAAGAAGATACTCAGTGATTATGTTGAACAAAGAGGCCCACAGATCACTTTTGGAGATAACTCCAAGGGACAGACTGAAGGATATGGAACTTTGGAAGTCGACTCAGTTCATATCCATGGTGTTTCACATGTATCTGGATTGAAGCATAACTTGCTTTCAATTAGCCAATTCTGTGATAAGGGTTTCAATGTTGAGTTCTCTAAGAACTTATGTTTTGTGAAAGACAATACATCACAAAAAAGTATTACTGACTGGTACAAGAAAAGGGAATGTGTATCTTGCTGATTGGAGTTCAACTCCTAAAGATACATGTTTAGTTGCTAAAAGTTCCACAGATACCAGTTGGTTATGGCATAAAAGAATGAATCACCTAAATTTCAAAACCATGAACAAGTTTGCAAGATTAGCTCTTGTGAGAGGGTTGCCTAATGAAGTGTTCAGTAAGGAACATATTTGTGATGCGTGGCAGAAAGGAAAACAAGTTAAAGAATCATTTAAAAGCAAAGTTGAGGTTTCTACTGAAAGAATACTTCAGTTACTGCATATGGATCTTTTTGGTCCAATAACACTAGTAAGCACTAATGGCAGGAAATACACATTGGTAGTAGTTGATGACTACTCAAGATATACTTGGGTCATATTCTTACTCAGTAAGAAAGAGACTCAGATAAAACTGCCAGAGTTACTGAAAAGGCTCAGTATTGAGAAAAAATCGAGTGTGGTCAAAATCAGATCTGACAAAGGAACAGAGTTTATAAATCATATCATATCTGATTACTGTGCAGAGAATGGAATTTCACATGAAACATCAGCTGCAAGGACCCCTCAACAAAATGGTGTTGTTGAAAGAAGGAACAGGACTCTGAAAGAAGCTGCAAGGACAATGATTGCTGAAGCTGACATTCCTAAAAGGTTTTGGGCTGAAGCTGTCAACACTGCATGCTACTCTCAGAACAGATCCATGCTGAACAAGAGTCAAGGCAAAACACCCTATGAGCTTTGGAATGAAAGAAAGTCTCTTGTTTCTTTCTTTCGTGTGTTTGGTTACAAGTGTTTCATACACAATAATGGTAAAGATCAGTTGAAAACATTTGATAGTAAAGCTGATGAAGGAATATTATTAGGATATTTCAAGTCGGTAAAAGCTTTCGAGTTTACAAGCTGTAGGACTCTTATTGTGGAGGAAACACCTCATGTTGTTTTTTGATGAATCTACTTGTGTTCGGAAGAAACAGGGAACATGATCTTGATGAACTGACTAAGAGGATCACCAGATTAAGCCCGAAGCAGAAAAGATAAATCATCCACTGAACCTGAAAAGAAGAAGTCAGTCACTATCTACGATTGGAGTGACTCAGACTCAGATAAAGAAGTTCATGATAGAAATCAGGATGGTGAGACTCAGGAAAACCAACACTCCAAAGGTGACCAATCTGAACAGACACCAGTTCAGACTTAGGTATGTGATGCCAATGAAGATGTGGTCACAGCTGAGGCAAATTCTGAATCTATCAACCAAAGGGGAACAAATGTCTCTGACAATGTTCTGAATTGAATTTCCCCGAGGAAGATGATTCCTTTCTCCTGCTACGTTGTTCCCCGAAGTTTCTTGATTTAATCGAACCTAACATTTCAAATGTTGAGGATACTATTGAAGGGGGAACATCAAGAAGGAAATGGTTAGATAGTCATCCTACAAGTCAGATTGTGGGTGATCTAACTGAAGGTGTTAAAACAAGAAGGTTCCATGGTGAGAGTGCACTATTCGCTGCTTCCTATTCAGAGAAAGAACCTACTGAGATTGATGAAGCTCTACAAGATTCTCATTGGATTACTGCTATGCAAGATGAGCTGAATCAATTCTCAAGGAATGAAGTATGGGAGCTAGTAGATAGACCAGAAAGGCACAATGTCATTGGAACCAAGTTGGTTTTCAAGAATAAAAGAGATGAAAACAACAACATTGTGAGAAACAAGGCAAGGCTAGTTGCACAAGGTTATTCCCAAGAAGAAGGCTTGGATTATGATGAAACCTTTGCCCTGTTGCAAAAGACTAGAAGCCATCAGATTGTTTCTTGCATATCTTTTGCCCACATGAAGTTCATATCTATCAAATGGATGTGAAAAGTGCATTTCGAGCGGTGTACTTAAAGAAGAGGTTTATGTGGAACAACCTCCTGGTTTCAAACAGAATGACCAAGTTTACAGGCTCAGAAAAGCTTTGTATGGTCTTAAGCAAACACCCCCGAGCATGGTATGATACTCTTTCTCGGTTTCTTCTTCGACCATGGTTTTGTCAAAGGGATTTATTGATAGAACTCTGTTCGGGATAGAGGATGGGGAAGATAACTTACTAGTTCAGATATATGTTGATGACATCATTTTTGGATCTCCAAACCATCAGCTGTGTGAAAAGTTTTCAACACTGATGAAGGGCAAGTTTGAGATGTCAATGATGGGAGAGATGAATTTCTTTCTAGGTCTTCAAGTGAAACAATCAAAAGAAGGAATATTCATCAACCAGGCAAAGTACACCAGAGATCTGATTGCCAAATATGGTGTACAGAATTGCAATGCAGTTAGGATTCCCATGAATACTAACTACAAGATGGATCCTGATTCTGAAGGCAAATCAGTAAGCCATACTGATTATAGAGGAATCATTGGATCATTGCTCTATCTCACAGCAAGTAGGCCGGATATAACATTTGCTGTTGGGATATGTGCAAGATACCAAGCTAATCCTAAGGCTAGTCACATGGAGGCTGCCAAAAAGATACTGAAGTATCTTAAGGGCACAGTGAATAGAGGATTATGGTATCCAGCTGATGATAACCTTGAATTAACTGGTTACTCAGATGCTGATTATGGAGGTTGTAGAATTGACAGGAAGTCCACTTTAGGAACTTGTCAATTTCTAGGAAGTAAGCTGATATCTTAGTTTTCGAAGAAATAGACCTCAGTAGCAACAAGTACTACTGAAACCGAATACATGGCTGCAGGAAGCTGCTGTGCTCAGATTCTTTGGCTCAGACAACAATTAAGGGATTATAAAGTTGTGGCCAATGAAGTACCAATATTTTGTGACAATAATAGTGCTATTGCTATTTCACAAAATCCGGTATTGCACACCAGATGCAAGCATGTGGATATCAGACATCACTTCATCAGAGATCATGTCGAGAAGAAGGACATAAGGATGGAGAAAATTCATACTGATAAGCAGAGAGCTGATATCTTGACTAAACCTTTGGCTGAATCAAGATTTCAGGAACTTTCAGTTGAATTAGGGATGTTAGAACCAGGTGTATAGAGTAAAATCTGAAAAATTGAAGATTTTCAGATGCATGAAGTTTTCTCAGAATTCTACTGAGAAGCTCAGGATAAAATGGAAATACTGAACTGAGTCTCAGGAAACTCAGATTTACTGAAGGTCAGTACTCAGTAGCATACTGAACCAATTCAGTACTCAGTATTATACTGACATTTTATCAAGGTCAGTACTCAGTAAGACTGATAGAGGGAAATTAGTCTGAAGAAGTAATGACTCATGCGACTCATTTATTGCTTAAGTAAAGCTCAGTAATCATTCGCAATAAATACAAAACACCTGAGGAATGTTTTTGGGCGGGATCGTTTTAAATTCCGAAGAAGGTCAACAGTCATTTAATGCTCTGCTACGTTAATGACCAATGAGGATGTTTTGGCGGCTTACTTTTCGTAGATCGTCGGTTCGTATACCCAATTAATCGGAGATTAATCTCAACCGTTGCTTTTAACCTAACCAACGCGATTCGCCACAATCTCGAAGCTATATAAACCCCAATAAGCCACTCAAGCTAAAATTTTATCAAACCCTTCGTTCCCAAATCCTCTGCAATTAAAAATTCCCTTTGCCCAGAAATCTCCAAACCCTAAAGCTTCATTTCTTCAATCTCTAAAATGGCTCCAACCTTGTTCGAGAGATTAGCCGAAACTAACAAGCCGTGGTACGAGTTCGTTGTCTCACTCGAAAGCACAACCAACTCAAAGCCAGAAGAGGAGGCTCTGCATATGATTCGACTGGCTAAACTCACCCAACTAGTTTCAAGCCGACCAGACCAGGAGTTTGCAAAAGAGGTAATCGAATTCATCTATAACTTGAAGATAGATGAAGAGGGTTGTATGCATTCCAAGATAACTGTATCACATTTAGAGCAGTCGTCCAAATACATCGATTTTGAAAGGGATCTGTATATAGTTCCAAAAAATCTGAATGATGTTTTTTAGCTCTGTGATAGAGGAGAGGATCCTACGATGTATATGTCAGGTAGAGAGCAGGAGTACTTAGATAGGATTGCTGAGAATCCTGTGAAATTTGAGGCGACATTGCATAAGAGGCACTTAAAGCCACAATATCGTGTGTTGATGGATATTGTGAGCAAGAGCATCATGAGTCTTGCGGGGAGTTTTGAGCAGATCAGTACCCTGAAGCTCAGATTGTTGGCGGTGATAGAGGCCTCACCCACCACTGACTTCAACTGGCTGAAATTTTTGATTCAGACGGTGAGTGAGCAGACCAAAGTTTTGAAGAAGGTTGATGGGGCGATCTCAATAAAAGGCAAGATCCACCATGCCACCAAAATTGCTTATATTTTGGAGATGTGCAGAGGGGAGGAGGATATCTTCACCAATTCGACCCAATTCCCTAAGTCCAAAATTCTCTTTAAACCCATTGCTGCAAAGAAGCATGCCATCAGGGGGAAGAGAGAAAAGAAGGTAGAATCACCAGTTGCGGCTGAAAAAGAGACTCAACAAACCGGGGGAAGGTTTTGTTGGAGGCAAAGATGGAGCAGGGAGCAAAAATGATGAAGCAGAAGAACCTTGCCCCAAAGCGCAGAAGATTGGTGGTTCTCACTGATGAAGATGGCAGTGATTCTGAGGAGATTCAACCTGAAGGCCAAACCGCTAAGAGTTCGCCATTGCAAATTTTGGCTCAGGTTATCTCAAAGGCACAAGAACAGACTGAGGAGCAGATCTTCTCTGAGGTGCTTGAGACATCTCTAAGTTCAGATAAAATTTCTCAGGAAATTTTCAAAGGAACTCAGGCCTCAGAGATTCCTACCAAAGAAGTGCCGGCTCAGACAGCAGAAGAGCCAACTCAGAGTCAATCTGAGGATACGCCAGCTCAGGCCTCAGAACCCACTCAGATGCAAACTGAGGACCTGACTGCACAACCTTCAGAGGCTGCTGAGACTCAGGAGCAAAATATTCTTGATGAGCTCCTGAGTGATCTACTTCTTGATCCCTTAGCAGAAGATTCAACTGAACCAGAGAGCCCGAGATGGAAGAAGGGCGAGGCTGAAGAAGGTGAGTGGAGGAGCAAGGGGGAACGGTTCATTCTTGACCGCTACCCTGAGCTCAGCTCATACCCTGATCTGCAAGATGTTTTCTTCAGATTAAGGACAACTGTGTTCATCCTCAATCAGACTCTTCCCGAGATGCTTGATATTGCTGCTTTCAGAGGGGAAGACTGGTGGAATGAGGAGACAACCTTTCTGACCGACTTCTCAGGGTTCAGAAGGACAAAGCTCAGGATGAAAAACTCCGATTTTGATGAGCTGGTTCAGAGGAAGTTAGCTGAAAGAAAAGCTACTGAAGTTGGTGCCCCAAGCAGCAGAGACAAATCTCAAGATGGAGATGGGGACCAACAGGGAGATGTTGAGAAGCAGTCTCAGATGGAAAAGGAGACTTCTGTTGCTGATCAACCTGAAATTGGTCAACATCAGACTGAAGCTAGTACTCTTCAGACTGAGGCTCAGTTGGAGACTGGAGCTCAGAATGAAGCTAAAGCTCAGGATGATCAGACAGCACAGGAGGTGGAGAAGGTTCCAGAGATTGATCTCACTCCCTTGATGGAGAAACTTGAGAAGGTTGAGCCAATGATGATCAAGATTGCTCAGATGGAAGAAACATTGGCCAATCAAGCTCAGACGATGGAAAGTCTTAGTCACTCTTCAGAGCTAGTGCTAATCCAAAACACTCTGACCTCACAGATGACCTCCATGGAAGATAAGCTGAATGAAAAGCTGGAGGGAGTCAAGGCTGAGTTAAGTGCTGAAATGAATCAGAAGCACCAGGAGTCAACTGCATTTCTAGAGGTGAAATTGGCAGAGAGGAATGAAGTGATGATTAAATCTGCTGTTGAGGAATTGAGCTCAGTGCTCATGACCAAGATGATAGAAATGTTCAAGGAAGCACTCTCTGGCCAGTTTGCCCACTTATCTGAAGAATTTTCTATGGCTAAGAACCATCTAAGGAGGCTGGAAGACGAAGAAGATCAGATAGCAGGAGAAGTTCCCTGTGTGAGTAAAGAGCAATATCACATGGACACAGGACTCTCCAGACTTCTTCCAAATTACGGTGCCAAGAAGGGGGAAAAGGAAGGTGAAGACCTCAGAAAGTTCATGGCACGTACTTTGGAGAAGAAGGCTCAGAAAGATGCTGAAATGTATAATCTAGCCAAAGCCTTAAGAGAAGTCGAAGCTACTGAGAAGTTGAAGTTCGCTCAGGTAGAGAAGCCTATCTACACTCGAGTTTCTGAGCAAACCATGCTTGATGTTGCAAGAGAGAAACAGAGTGCTAGAACAAAGGTTGGAACAAGCCAGGCTGCTGCTGAACTGCCTATGAAGAGGAAAGCCTTGGGCGTTGTTCAACCTGTAAGCAAGCATGCGAAGGCTTCTAAGCCAATCTAGAGAAAGCTGATTCTGGATGATGAAGAAACGGAAGAATCTGAGTCTCAACCTCAGAAGAAAGTCTTCAACACGAGAAATGCTCTGAAGACACTCCAAATAGAACAAGCTAAGAAAGCTGTTGCTTCGGTCTCAAGAGCGTCTGTGATCAGAAAGAAGATAGACGAAGAGCAGAGGCGAAGGAGTGAATTCAGGAAGTTTGCGAGCAAGAGGAAAGAGACATCAAAAGCACTAAAGTGGCCCCACGTTGATAAATGGATGCCAATCAAACTTAACGATATGTGGGAAGAAGTCAAAAGAACCTTCTGGTTCAATTATGATGTTCTCAGGGAATGGAGAGGGGAAAGCTCAGATCAAAATGAAGCATTCATTGAATATCTCCTTACCTTCTATCCAAAGTATCTCTGAAATTTGGATTAACCTTGCGGATGAAGGAGAGGTACAGATAGTAGCCCCTGGTCCATATTCCTATCCTCCTCCAAGACTTGGTAATGGCTTGGTGAATGAGAAGGCCATTAATCAAGAGATTGCTCAGTATGCTGGTCAGTTGGGTCTAACAGGAACCAGTCCGGACATCATCATGGAAAGAAATGAGCTGAAGAAGAGATTTTTTGAATGTTCGACTGGGAGGTGCCTGGCCGATGAAGTTGAGAATGAAGCAAATCAAGAGCGTAAGATGAAGAGCCAAATCGTAAGATGAAGATCAAGACTCGTAAGAAGATTCTGTAATCTTTAAATTTTTTGTCTTTTTGATTTTGTTGATAAACTCATTGTAATCTGTAATGGGATACCAATCATCAATGAAGATTTATCATTATGCTCAAAAGATAATATCTCATTATCTTATTTACATGTCTTTTATTTTGATATGCCTGAATGAATGTCTCTGAACTGATTGTATGTTGATAAGGGAGAAATTGTCTAAATATGGGGGAAATTGTTTAAGTATTTACTAATGAACTACTTAAAGAGATTCATTACTGAAGAAATTGCTGAATGATTTATACTGTTGAGAGACTCTCTGAAATTGTTAGGAAATTCTCTGTTGTAGGAAATTGTTGGGAGACAACCATCTTGTAATAAGTTAAACTGAAACCTGAGTATAGGTTATATGTTTGTAACAAGATAGGTTTTGGCATCATCAAAAAGGGGGAAATTGTTGGGAGATGAATTTAATAAAGATATATGATTTTGATTAGATCCCAAAAAACCCCTGAGTATGACATGTTCAGAATGATCTTGATAGTTGAGTCAGGATTCAGTTTTAGAATATTCAGGATGTTATCTACAGAATGTATAGTCAGCAGATATAGTTTAGGATAGGTTCTGAAGACTCAGTAGGATCCGAAAGTGGCAAGACTTCAAAGACGAAGATTGATGTATCACCAAGAGACTCGAAGACTCTGAAGACACAACACTGAAGACTGAAGATTGAAGATCAAGAATACTGATAGCACAGTAATTACTGAAGACTCAGTAGTGTACTGAATGCTCAGTATAAACCTGAATGTTCCGAGGCACTAAATATATCTATCTGAAGGATAGAATACTGAGAAGATCGCGATTCCTTAGAAAATAGATATTTGCCAAGACATTCAAATGCAGACAAAAGGAACTAAGTCAGAAGTGTTGTTAAGGTTATATCAAACTCAGAGTTTGTAACCAAAAAGAGCCGCTGAAGATTTCTACCGTTAACTGGAGACAAAAGTCAAAAAGAAGAAGATTTGAAGATTGTACCACGTCTAATCGACAAATGATGTGGTCATTTGAAAAAAGATGTCAGATGTACAAAAGTTCCAAACTGCAAAAAGTGAAGACCGGCTACATGAAAGGCTATTGCTTAAAACGTGTTAGGGAGTTTCAAACCCTAAATATAGCCGTTTCTCACACACCTTAAGAGGGAACTCATGAAGCTGTCTCTCCAACTGATAGTTTTTAAGAGTGACCTTGGTGTATGCCTATAAATACTGGTGACCCTCTACATTGTAAGGTTACGGGAAATTTATACGCAACTCAAGAGCTCAAACTTATTCTTGCAAAAGTTAAAGCACTCGAAAAACTTAGAATTTCCCAAGTGCTTCTACATTGAAGAGAGCTCACTATACTAAGCCTAGCTTGATAAGAATTATCCAAAGCTTAGTAGAGATATCCTAACCCTTTGCATTGTGCTTCATTGTAAAGGATATCTCATCCTAGTTGGAAACCAACCGAGAAACCCCAAACCCTTGAGAAGGTAGTTGGAGTGTGGTTGTTGGTGAGAAGAGTTGTAAAGAGTTAGTAAACTACGCGGAGTAGTCCGAAAACTCTAGAGGAGAAGTTAGTAAGCTACAGGGGTAGTCTGAAAGCTTGTTTGTGTTTGAGTAAGTAAACTACGGAGGTAGTCAGAAAGCTCAAGGTCGGGTTGAGTAAGTAAACTACGTGGAGTAGTCAGAAAACTCAGGGCCGAGTTGAGTAAGTAAACTACGCGAGGTAGTCAGAAAGCTCAGAAGTTGATAGTGAATTTCTCTGAGGATCAGAGAGAGTGGATGTAGGAGCTTGAGTCTCTGAACCACTATAATTGCTGTGTTCTTTATTGCTTTCCTTATCTGTGCTTAACTGTTGCATTGACTTGATTTTGAAAGCATACTTTTCACTGATATTCAGTTGGAATCAATCCACTGAAGTTGCATAAGTGAATCACAGCTTAATCACTATTTCATAAAGGGAAGGTTTTCAGCAAAGCTTAAAACGAGTATAAACTAAGGGCCAACCATTCCGCACGACTGAGTAGCTAGAACAGATAGTTACCAAACTAAACTCTCTTCTGAGGATTCAGTAAGTTAGTTATCTGATCCAAGCAGCTCAGGATCTCTGACACTCAGGACTCAGTTGGGATTATCTGAGGTATCTGAAAGCAGCTCAGGATCACTGTCTCAGTAGACTTTGACTCAGAGCGATCTGTGCTTCTCAGAACCTAATCTTCAGGATTATCTGACCCAAGCAGACCTCAGTAAGAAAAAGTTTTAAAAACACTGAACACGTGTAAAACTCGTTTGCATCGGGACCAACATTCCATTTACCGGAATAAAATCTAATGATATAATCCTTTTTATTATCAGGATTAATTTGTTTTAAAATACCTCCATACCCCAAATCTGAGGCATCAACTTCAATAATTTTTTCCCAAGGGGGATTAGCTACCATAAGACAAGGAATATTTTTAACCTTTTCTTTTATCCTGATAACAGCCTTAGTATGATCATCATTCCAAGGAGAAGGATTCTTTTTAAGTCTATCATATAAGATAGCGGAATCTTCAACAAGATTCTAAATATAAGAAGACACATAATTAAGGCTTCCTAAGAATCTCTGTAACTGAGTTTTATCAGTTATAACATCAGGGAATTTATTACCAAATTCAATACTTCTTTGAATTGGAATAATATTACCTTTATCAATAATATGACCAAGAAATTTTACTTTAGTCTGGAATAAAACCATTTTAGGTTTTGAAATAACTAAACCATTTTTAATGACTAAGTTTTTAAACATATCAAGATGTTTAAAATGTATTTCAATATCTTTGGAAAATACAAGGATGTCATCAATATAGACAATAATAAAATCACTATAAGGATTAAAAATATCATTCATAATTTGTTGAAATTCCGAAGGAGCATTTTTAAGACCAAAAGACATAACAGTCCATTCATAATGACCAAATGGAACATTAAAGGCAGTTTTATACCTATCAGGTTGATTAATCTGAATTTGCCAAAAACCTGATTTTTAATCAAATTTAGAGAAAATAAGAGCATTGACTAATCTGTCAAGAAGATATTTTTTATTAGGAATAGGATGTCTAATCCATTTTAAAACCTTATTGAGAGGTTTATAATTAATAACCAATCGAGGAACTCCACGTTCCTGCTCAGAATGTTTATTAACATAGAAAGCAGTATAAGACCAAGGAGATTTAGAAGGAGTTATAAGCTTCTTCTGTAATAAGGAATATATTTCCTTTTTACATAACTCTAAGTATTCAGAGTTCATTTGACAAGGTCTAGACTTAGTCGGAATTTTATTTTCTTTAAAAAAAAAATTCATAAGGAAGAGAAACTATATGTTTCTTTCTGTCCCAAAAAGCATTAGGAAAATCATTACAAATTTCTATAGAAAATTTATTTATTAAAAAATTGATTTTATCCTATAGTTTAGGATTATTTAATCTATCACTTATAGTAATAGAATTAAGCTCATCTTTAATAAAATTGATTTGACAATTTTTATTATTAATTTGATCTTGAATCAAATTAAGAACCTTATGAATAGGTTTAGCGATAAACTTGAAAGTAATAGGTTTACCAATATAAGTACCTGTAATACCTTTTTTACCAACAAATGTAAGAGGATATATTTTAAATAGAAAAGGAAGACCAATAATCATTTGACTAGTGATGTCTTCAGCAATAAGAAAGTCGTTAGAAATACAACAACCATCTACACAAACATAAGCATTTTTAAGCTTATAATTAATCTTTAAAGATCCTCCACCTGGATGAGAAAGTGAATGAGTAGTTTTTTCAAAAAACTTAGTAGGAATTATTCCTAACTGTATGACATTTAAATCAGCACCACTATCAATCATAGCAATAAAATCTTTCTTATAAGAATTATTTATAAGAAAAGAAATCTTAGTATACCATTTCTGTGATATAATCATATTAATGGTAGATAAATGTTTTTTCTCAATATTAACATTGTCATAAATTTCAAAGTATTGTGAAAGAGCTTTATAGTTAGTTTCACTATCCTCAATTTTTTCTTTACCTTTCTCAATAAAAGAAAGACGAACAGAAAGATCTGTATTCTATTTTTGAAGAATCTTCACATCAGTTTTGAGATTATTAATCTCATGAACTAAATTATTTATAGTCACTGGATTATTTTTTATATTTTTTAGGCGAAGAAGTCTTTCTAATTCACCCATATTATTATAATTACCATCAATCTTTTTAGAAAGACTAGTTTTATCATTGTCTTCATTCTTAGAAGAATCATGAAATTTTTCAATGATTTTATCTCTTAAACTAGAATCTTTTATATGTTTAAGAAATTCTAAAAATATTATTATTAGTTAAGACACTAATATTCATATCTTGAAATTGACTCATGAGTTTATAAAACTCATATTTCGATATTATTAGTATTATTAGTATTACTGATACAATTAAGACAAGGTTTTCCAAGTACATATTCATTGCACTTTTCTTTATCTGATTTAACAGAATTATCATCATCCGAAGAGGATTCAACAGAAGAACAGTCATTATAAGACTTTTCTGATTCTGTATCAATATTAGGACTCATAAAATTTTTAAAAAGAGTTTCTTTTAACTCTTCATCAATATCAAGATTTTTAATCTTGTCTTTTGCATAGCACTGATTAGCATAATGACCAGGCATATTACATTTTTTACAAATAATTGTATCATATCTTCTTTTTTTAAAAGATTTTCTTTTACTTTTATCATTTTCATGATCTTTTTCTTTCTGTTTTGAAGAATTATGTTTTCTTCTTTTATAAGTAGATTTACTTTTATAATCTCTCTTATTATTTTTAGTCAAATTATTTTTATTTTTAGAATTAGGATTATCTAATCCAAATTGATCACAAAATTGACCTAATTGTTTTCTTTCCATAAGATTATCCTTTTTAATTTGATTTTTTAATTTGAGTTCATTACAAAAATTTAATCCTTCCTGAACACAAACACTAATGATTTGACCAAAAGTATAAGACCCATAATGGATTGAATCAGAATCCTTTCTAAGAGTTTTCTTAACTCTTTCAGCAAATAGATTAGGAAGGCAATCTACAAATTTATTCTTCCAAATATCCTGATTACAATCAGGAATCTCATAAATACGAGACAAAAAAGTATCTTTGTACCATCTGAAATCAGTAAGAGTTTTACACTTCATATTTAAAAGAAGAGTTCTGGTATTTTCATATTTATTGGTATATTGACCAGTAAAATGATCCAAAATAGTAAGAATCAATGAGTAAACCGCATTGGTTTTAGTCTCACCATTTTCAATTTTAATAGAATTAAAAATTTTATTCTATTTTGGGGAGTCAAATAATTATCCCACCAACCTTTAAGTTGACCAATAAAACCAGCAGTAATAGCTTGTGCAGTACTAATATCACTATTACCACAAGTTTGACAAGCAGAACTATACATAAGCATGCGATGACATTGAGTGAAAATATGATTATCACTTCCACCATCAATATTCCATTCATAAATACCTTTTCCAGAATAAGGATTATTGAAAAAGTTTTTCTGTTCTTCATTAAGAACATCCATAGGAGTGGGTCTCTTATAATAATAAGTAGACATGGTAGGTCTATTAGCCCATTTTATTTTATTAATACTATCAGTATTACTAGGACTACCAATATTATTGGGTTGAATAGCATGATTATCATATAAGTCATCATCTAAAGTTGAAATATTCAGATTACTAAATTTATCATTAATAATCTTTTCAAGATCAGAAATAGAGGCTTCAGATTTAAAATCTTTTATCTCAATAGGAGATTGAATAGATGTAGTTGTTTTAATAATAACATTATTATTTTTATTATCATAATCTTCATATTTATTCTGAAAATTAATTTTAGAGATTATTTTATCAACTTTATCATGTAAAAAATGATTTCTTCTCCAAGGATAGAAAGATAAAGATTACAAAAATTATTTTGCTCAATCATTTGATTGACATGTTTAACAGTAATTTGTAAAACATCATTTTCTATGATTCTGGAGAATGGAAGAAAACTAAATATCTTCCCATTTTTCTCGATTTGAAAAGGAACATGAGGAGGGTAAACAGATTTTTGTATTCCTCCAGAAATTATTTTATAATCACGTTCAATTACTGAAATATAATCGATATAAAAGGTTTTAATAAACCAAAGAACATAATAAGTAATTTCATTATGTTTTTCACAGAATTTATAAAAACTGTCAACAAAGTAGTCTAAATCATCTTTTGAGAATGATTTAAAATACCAAATTCTAAACTTATCCAATTTAGGATTATTAAACTCATCATTAATATGAGCTCTAGTAGAAGAACCTTTAGAAAAATCTAAAAAGTTAGTAAAATCCATAAAATTATATTTTAAAGTTACAATCCGAAATTGTTTCGGGATCAAATCCATCTTTATGGATAATATTGTTTTCACTACTAATAATTTTCTCATTGTTATTATTAATTTTACAATAAGAATTTTCTCTATAAGAGGAAGTAGAAGCTCTACAGTGGACGCAAGTACAACCTAGTGATCGTGGATGATTTCTCCAAGTTTACATGGGTTGTTTTCTTATTTAAGAAGCATAAAACTACAACAAAAATATCAGAGCTACTCAAGAAGCTACAAAATGATAAAGGTATCAGCATTGTGAAAATCAGATCAGACAGGGGAACTGAGTTTCTGAATTCATTCATATCAAATTTTTGCAATGAGTTTGGGATTCAACATGAGAGATCAACCGCCAAAACACCACAACAAAACGGTGTAGCAGAGAGCTGAAACTGCACACTCAAAGAAGTAGCTCGCACCACGTTGGCTAAGTTTGAAACTCCCAAACGCTTTTGGGCGGAGGCAATCAACAAAGCTTGTCACACTCAGAACAGTAAGTCTTCTGACTAAGGTTCATGGGGAAACAACTTATGAGCTGTAGAAAGGTAGGAAACCTCGTGTATCTTATTTCCACATCTTTGGATGTAAGTGCTTCATCCATAATAATGGAAAGAGTCGGTTGAAAATATTTGATGGCAAGTCAGATAAGGGCATATTCTTAGGATATTTCTCAACCAGTAAGGCATTCAAAGTTTTCAACAAACGAACTCTAGTTGTGGAAAAATTGCCTCATGTAGTCTTTGAAGAGCCGACTTTTGATCTGAAGAAATCTGCTCCAGAAGAGGTTGTACCAAATGTACCAGATGCTCAGAAAATGGATCAGATAAGTAGCAAAGGAAAGGAAAAAAGACACCAAACAGTGGAAGTGTTCATACCTAACCTTGATCTCATTGATTCACCAGGTCAATCAGACCCTAAGGTACGTATTACTATCGATGAAGAAGTTGGTACAGCTGAGACAGTGCCTAGACCCTCGAGTCTAGGGGGAACATCTGATGTTCCGACGAACACACTTCAGCATGTGGAAAGTCCAATTCCAACTGAGACCTGTTCATGCCAAGTGGACACTGCTACTGTACCTTTCCCAATCTCTAGTGACTCAACATCAGATGAGGTTGAAAATCCACCTGATGAAAATCAGATTAGATGAAATTTGGTAAATTGATTATCCCACTGATCTGATAATCGACAATTTGAATGCTCAAGTCCAGACTATATATCAAATTGGTGAAAGTGTTATGTATTGTTGTTGTCTCTCTTTGAAGGATCCACCACAACAGAAGAAATACTACAAGATGCCAACTGGATTATGGCCATGCAAGAACAACTAGAATAGTTCAAGAGGAATCAAGTTTGGGAACTTTTAGATAGACCAACTCACAAAGATGTGATTGAAACTAAGTAGGTCTACAAGAACAAGAAGGATGAAAATGATGTCATAACCAGAAATAAATGTAGACTTGTAGCAAAGGGTTATTCACAGTGTTGCCGTAGTGGAAACAACAAAAAATGGTCTTTCTTCTGCTTTTCATCAGATTATCATGTCTTCAACTCCATTTGTCTCTCTTGTACCAAATGAAGCGGATGAACTTAACAGTGCGATGATGACTCACTTCACCAAGCAAACTAACCACTTCACTACCCTTTTTTATGCAACCAAAAAGAGGGAAGGAGCTGAGAAGACTCATAACCAAACTGAAATTGCTGATAAAGTTAAGGAGGTGTCTGAGCAGGTCTAGCAAGGATCAAGACTGGATTTAGTTGAAAATTTTGTCGCTGATCTCCAAATGAAACTGGAAACAGAGAAAAGTTGCTACTCAAACTAAGACACTACCCTCTTCTGCATCCCATCAACAACCTGCTATTATGCATCGAGGATTATCTGAAACAGAGCAAGGTGAAGAGAGTAGGAAAGCTACTGAAGAGCTGATCAGAGAAAAGAAGCTTACTGAACCCTCAAGTTTGAAAATGACATATACTGTCAGAGTACACAAGGGCAAGATTTGAGGAGGCACGATTCAGGAGCCACCAATTCCAGGAGATTTAAGTGATCTAGTCTACATAAGTTCAGAATTGGCAGCCTAGTGGAAGCAGATCAAAGGGCTGGCTCCCAGGACAACTCCAGATGATGAAGAGTTCAAGTGTTGGCTCTAGGGCAAGCATGAGAAATTCTACAATCAACTGATGAAGGAAGTCAAGCTACTTAATATAGATCTAAAGGCTATGTGGTATGAAACGATGGATCGCTACAGACTCCCAGATGGATCCCTCGACAAGCTGAAGTTCAGAGATACCTTCCATCGCTGCCTAATTCAAGCTGGAATCATCGAAGAAGATAGATCAGTAGAAGTGAAAAGCGTCTTTACGACCTCTTCGAATGGCCAGAAGAAGAAAGAGAGAAGTAATTCAGAAGGCCACAACAAGGCGATCACTCCAGGGCGACCATCGGAGTCGGTGACCAAGCTATAGCAAGCACCTCGGGAATGACCATCCATGCCTGGTCGCCCCAGTCCAACAACTTTCCCGTAGAAAATGGGCTGAATTATGGGATGATATCGCGTTATATTTATGGGGGTAGATATTCAGGGCATAACAAGAGAAAGTCCAGCTACGGATGAGATTGGCGCCGAAAAGGAAGGAGTTTGTTATCCAGTGCGCGGGAAACCCTAGAAGGCCGAGATCACCCGGCCCATGAAGAAAGCTAACCTACTTCGTAGTCTATAAATACACATTGTAATGCATATTAGAAGAGAGAGAAAAACTTAGTACTTAGGCAGATACATATTAGTGAAATCCCTGGCTTGGTATTGCCCCCGGATGTAATCAGATTTGATGAACCGGGTCACCAAATCTATCTCTTTTTCCTATTTGTGTTTATTGTTTTCCGTTGTGAGTGATTGTTCATACGTTCGAACGATTCCAGCTATAACAATCTGGCGCCGTCTGTGGGAAACTCATTAACGCAACCGGATCCGCAGAGAAATAAAGAACTCACAAAGAATAATGGCGTAAAACGATATTCCAATGACCGGCCTCGAAACCGATCCACGCGACGGGGTGGAGGCATCCTTATCCTTAGAATCGAGGCCCTTGCAGAAGTAGGCCGCTGATGAGCAAAACTGGGCTCAAATCTTCAAAAATCCCAAAGAGATGAAGAACGCGTAGGTATATTTATGCAAGCGGAACCTGGATTTTGACGAGGACGATGGCCAGCAACCTGTCGTCAAAGCCTCCCGCCCCAGAGGGAATACCAGGGGAAAAACCCAATTAGGGGGGCAGCTCAGTCTCAACTAGGCCGTCTCGGCCACTAAGGCCAACCCTCCTCCAAAATGAGCGGCAAACAGAGCCTGCCGCACAGACGGGCAAGAGGTCTCGGTTTTTCACCGTCTAGGAGATAACCAGGCACCCAAATCGGTCTTCGATCGCTTGGGCGGACAACTGGCGCAGAAGAAATGCGTCCCTGCAGAAGATGAGGCCGATTCCCATCAGATGGTCGTGTTTGAAGCGGGCGACCATTAAAAGAAATACAGGAACGAACATCGCATCTCAGCGTTGAGTCGGCTCAGCTCCAGCGACCATCGTGCTGAACGTGCCCGGGCAAACCAACAAGAAGCTGAGCTCGTCGCCCTAAGGCAGACGGTCAAGGCCCTTCAGGAAAGGATGGACAGGCGGCCAATCTGGCGCTCCCTTTATCGCCGCTCAGCGCAACCATTGCGGCCGCACCCACCCAGGCTAAAATCAACACCGCCTCGATCGATCGATACGGTGGAGACTCTGATTCAAGGAAGCACCTCGCTAAATATAACTCGTACATGATATCTGTAGGAGCATCCCACGCGACCATGTGCCGACTCTTTCCCCTCACGCTGAATGAGCAGGCACACAAGTGGTACACGTCCATTGCCCCCCAGTCTATCAACTCCTTCGAATAGCTGGGCTGGCTTTTTATGGGACATTTCACGGCCATGGCGCCCAAACCCGCAGGGAAATAGTGGCTGGCGAACATCGAGCAAAGCGACTACGAGAGAGACAGGGCCTACCTCGAAAGGGTCCATCGGCTCATCTTGGACGGAGAATCAGTGGGCGACGAAGCCAAGCTACTAGGTGCAATCGCTGGGCTGAAGAAGGGAACTAAGATCTGGCGAAACGTCATCACCAACTATCCGGCAACTTACGCGGAGTTTAGAACCCACGTAAGTGACATCATCAACACCATGGAACTCTTGGCGGCCAGAATGGGGGAGGGAAAGAAATCTGCACCCCCAAAGGCGAGCAAGAAACCAGGGCAATACAAGACCCCAGGAAACTTCAAGTCGTTTGAAGATCCAATGACGGTCAAACTGATAGATGCCTTCGGTGTATCCCCCGGATACATCTTCACTCAGATCAAGGACAAACAACTACTCGGCGACCCCCGGCCCATCAAAAAGAGCGATAGCAGGCAAAGCCCGGGGAAATATTGGCACTATCACGAAATGGTCGGTCACAACACCAGCGAATGTCGCGACCTCCTAAAATAAATCTGGAAGCTCTATGAGGACGAAATGTTGCATGAACAAATCCAGTGGCCTCAACACAAAGACAACCGTACTCGCGATAATGCACAGTCTCAGCAACATGAGGTCGCCAAGAAACAGGGAGAGCAGAAGACTGGTCGACAAGCACCCCCCATGCCAGAACACAGTAGCGAGAGGGTAATCCATACCTTGTCACCACTCGGGGCAGTAGGTGGTCTCTCTGCATCCACCTCGCTGTCAAAGAGACGCCAGAAAGCTGGACTGAGGGAAATGGCCAACATGGTGCGGTTGTGCCTACCAGTCAACGCCACCGCACAAGAAAGCAATCAGATCTAATTCGGCGAACAGGACAAGGCGGGCATCGTATACCAAAATGCCGACCCCCTGGTCATATCGGCCAAAATCATGGGGGTGACTGTCAAATGACTACTGGTCGACAGCGGAGCCTTCTGCAACATACTGTTCAAGAAAACTTTTGATGAGCTTGGCGACTATCATTGTTATCTCGAGCCAAGCGAACATTTGGTTAGGGGTTTTGGCGACGCCACCGTGAAGCCCACGGGATCATACGACTGGCGGTAGAGCTAGTATCCACTATACATAGGGCCATTAGGGCCACAAAACTTTGTGATTTCCTTGTAATCGACCTGCCGTCGGCCTTTAATGGTTTCCTCGGCAGGCCTTTCGACCATGAATTCGAGGCTCCGTCCTCCACTTACTATTTCTGTGTAAAATTCCCCACTTTGGATGGGGTGGTCGGAACCGTTAAGGGTGATCAACTTGATGCCAGAGGATGTTCAATTTATATCTGGTCTCATTTAGATTATAGCATACAAGAAATAGCAAATAATAAAAGAATCCCAATGGAAATCGACCAAAATGAACAAATAGACGAGGATCTGGAACCAAGACTTGGGCCCGAACCACACGAGCTCATAGTCCAAGATACAATCGATGATCCGAGGAGAGACCAACATCGAGCAACACCGGACGAGGAGCTCAAAAAAGTCAACATGGATCCAACCCGACAAGACTTGGAAGTCATAATCAGCTCTAGAATCTCGCCGGAGTTAAGAGAACAGCTGGCCGACTTCCTCATAGGGAATTTAGACGTATTCGCTTGGTCCCACAAGGATATGGTAGGAATCGACCCCGAGGTCGCCTGCCATCAACTCAACATCGACCCCGGGAAAAAACCGGTCGCACAAAAGAGGAGGAAATTTGGGCCCAAAAAATATGCCGCGTTGGCCGAGGAGGTGAAGAAACTGCTCGACAACAAGTTAATCATCCAATCCGACCAACCCCAATGGTTGTCCAATGCCGTCCTGGTCAACAAAACTAACGGGACGTGGAGACTATGCATCGACTTCACCGATTTGAACGAAGCATGTCCCAAAGACTTCTTCCCCATGCCAACATTGACCATATGATCGATAACACAGCCGGGCACGAAATGATGTGATTCATGGACGCGTTCGCAGGTTACCATCAAATATCTATGCACAAAGACGACCAACAACATACCTCCTTCCTCACCGAGAAGAATATGTACTATTGGAAAAGAATGACATTCAGCCTCATAAATGTCGGGGCTACGTACCAGCGATTAGTAAACCAAATGTTCTCGAAGGATAAAAAGAAGGCCAAGGAGGGGCGAGAAGGTGCTCGCCCATCTCATTCGGAGGGGTCCCCCACACGTAAGCGTGGCTGCACGGGCGAGCCCATCTCGTTCGGAGGGCTCCCCCACACGAAAAATCTGGACTTGGTCGAAGCACGGACTACGGGACAAAGTGGTCGAAAGAGGTGGAACCTGGCCCGATAGGCTCGATAATCAAAAAAGTCGGGATGGTCTTGGTAGCGGCGAGCAGAGGTCTCCGGCTCCTCAGGAGGGCCGCCCCGAGGGTCTCCCACTCCCCGCTCTGACATAAGAATCACTAGATCCTCGAGGAAACCAAATACCTTCAGATCAATTGGAGAGTTTCCCCGGGCTGGATGAGAAAGGCCCATGCCGCTGGATTGATCCCCGCCGCTCGACGCTCCAGCTGATAAAACCTCCCTCACCAGGGAATCTGACCTCGATGAAACAGTGAAGGAGGGCTCCCCCCCTACCGGACGCAGATGGCCACCGGGGGGCATAGACATTATGCTAGAAGTAGAAGAGAAGAGAAGGAAGGGTTGCGCTTACCAGTTGGCCGTACAAAGCAGCGGAGGATGAAAGCTTGCAGAGAAACACTCGAAGAAGAAAAATCCCAAAAATACTGGCCAAACCCGTCCCCGGGGAGAAACTCTTCCTTTACCTGGCCGCATCCGAAGCAGCCTTAAGTTTGGTCCTAGTACGAGTCGAAGGGCAAGATTACCTGCCAATCTACTATGTAAGCCAGGCACTCAACGAGGCAGAACGAAGGTATCCTCCCCTCGAGAAGCTCGCCTATGCCCTCGTAATGAGCGTAAGAAAGCTACGGTCGTACTTTTTCCCAGAATAGCGGGGACATGACGGTTACGCACCATCATGACCTACAGGAGTCACGTCATCTTTGCTTTCTTGAGGCAATAGTAGGACTTACTCGGGCCCACAGATGGACGTCGCCCTAGGTGACCGCGAAGTACGAACCAGGTCGACCAGCGACCATCTCGCGAGCGACCGGCAATCGGAGAGTTTCCCTGGGCTGGACGAGAAAGGCCCATGCCACTGGATTGAACCCCGCCGCTCGACTCTCCGACTGATAAAACCTCCCTCACCGGGGAATCCGACCTCGATGAAACAGTGAAGGAGGGCTCCCCCCTACCGGACGCAGATGGCTACCGGGGAGCATAGACATTATGCTAG
This sequence comes from Stenogyne calaminthoides, assembly GCA_037126765.1. Taxonomy (NCBI): domain Eukaryota; kingdom Viridiplantae; phylum Streptophyta; class Magnoliopsida; order Lamiales; family Lamiaceae; genus Stenogyne; species Stenogyne calaminthoides. The sequence continues at coordinate 14,033,134 of JBBCBC010000010.1, forward strand.
AAGTAGAAGAGAAGAGAAGGAAGGGTTGCGCTTAACAGTTGGCCGTACAAAGCACCGGAGGATGAAAGATTGCAGAGAAACACTCGAAGAAGCAAAATCCCAAAAATACTGGCCAAACCATTCCCCGGGGAGAAGCTCTTCCTTTACCTGGCCGCCTCCGAAACAACCTTAAGTTCGGTCCTAGTACGAGTCAAAGGGCAAGACTACCTGCCATTCAAAGTTCAGAGATACCTTCAATCGCTGCCTAATTCAAGCTGGAATCATCGAAGAAGATAGATCAGTAGAAGTGAAAAGCGTCTTTACGACCTCTTCGAATGGCCAGAAGAAGAAAGAGAGAAGTAATTCAGAAGACCATGTTGTGGCCTTGCCGTGACAAGGCGATCACTCCAGGGCGACCATCGGAGTCGGCGACCAAGCTATAGCTAGCACTTCGGGGATGACCATCCATGCCTGGTCGCCCCAGTCCAACGAATTTCCCGTAGAAAATGGGCTGAATTATGGGATGAGAACGCGTTATATTTATGAAGGCAGATATTCAGGGCATAATAAGGGAAAGTCCAGCTACGGATGAGATTGGCGCCGAAAAGGAAGGAGTTTGTTATCCAGTGAGCGGGAAACCCTAGAAGGCCGAGATCACCCGGCCCATGAAGAAAGCTAACCTACTTCGTAGTCTATAAATACACATTGTAATGCGTATTAGAAGAGAGAGAAAAACTTAGTACTTAGGCAGATACATATTAGTGAAATCCCTGGCTTGGTATTGCCCCCGGACCTAGTCAGATTTGACGAACCGGGTCACCAAAATATATATCTCTTTTTCCTGTTTGTGTTGTTTTCCATTGTGAGTGATTGTTCATACGTTCGGACGATTCCAGCTATAACAGACCGCCTTTTAGATCAGTTAGGAAATCATTTGTACTTGTAAAGTCCACCTATTTAATGAAATGTTTCCTACTTCTGATCTTTATAAAACCTCTCATTATCTTCTGATTTACTACTTTTAGTCTTTCAATTTCAGTATGGTTTTTCGTTATGTTTTGGTGTCATCAAAAAGGGGGAACTTGTTAGAAAAATTTATAGTTTTGATGAAAGTTCCAAAATACATGTAATAGGACCAGTTGAACTTGTTAGTCAACTGATGATATGTTAGGAAATACGCTGACCTTATTAGACAACTGATGTTATTAGAGTTAGTTCATATGTTGAGGGGGAACTCAATATATCAGATTGGTCGTCTGAAGATTAGAAGACCTGAAGAACAAGTTCAGAAGATTTGAAGAACTCAAAGTCTCACATATAAGAAGACCCTCTATTAACTAAAATCTGCAGAGTCTCAAGATAATTCTAAGTTGATCTTGGAACAAGACTCATGCCAAAAGATCGAGTTGATCTGATGGCTGAAAAGGTAAATAGTAAGAAGACTCGATAAAGCCAGTTGAAGTCAGAAAGATGAACTATAAAAATCAAGTCATACAAGATCAGATCAAAAGAATGTGAAGAAAAGATCCTACTAAATGCCACATAAGTGTAGTTATCAACCAACCAAGGATTGACACGTATGTACTTTGACTGACAAGCAAAGATATGAAGTATCAGACTCAAACTGCTAGAATGGACAAATCTACCTACTTCAAGAATGACTGCCCTCTCCAACGCATAATTCAATTTCAACACTATAAATAAGGATTAACCCCTTTAGAGTTCTTGATGTAGATAGTGAAAGCATATATGTATTATCTGTTGATTCTTAGAATACCCGGATGAATAGCAAACCGTGATTAATGTTTAATTCCGTTGATTCGATTTGACTACCGGAAGAAGAACAATTAAAATACGAAGAAGAGATAAAACGCAATATATTTCTATTCATTTAAAGTTTTTTTATTACAATGCCTGAAATTGTCTATTTATACTAGTCTAACACGACATACGAAAAGATATAATTAAATAACTAATTACATAGAGTTTAATAAGAATTTAATGAGATTCGTTGAATCCTGTTATCGGTCAAACTCATTCATTAATAGTATTGCGGCTTCATCTCCATCATTCCCCCTCCCTCGAAACGATTCGTCCTCGAATCAGAGTTGGCTTCATCTTCAGAAGAATAAATTAACGCCATGCAAAACTTGATTTCAAAAATATCTGCAGTACGTACGTTGCCCAAAGTCTTGAGACAATAGACAAATGGAGGTTCCCGAGAAATGACAAAATAACTATCATGGGCTATGAAAAAGTAATAGCTATTAAATTTAGGCCCACAATTAAATTCTTCCAAGTCTTCAAAAAAAAAATGTCCAGGTAAAAACCCTTTATCAAAAATTGTGTGAGGCCCAAGCTTATATTCCGAGGAACGAGATCTAGGAAATGTTGTGGCTCAAATCGGTCTTCACCAATAAAATTGAAATCTTGCCAATTCCCTTCACTAAGTGTGGGAAGCCCATGTCGGTCAACAAGGAATAAAGGCCCACTATCTTCAAAATAATATCTTCAAACGTGGTTTAATTCCGTTGATTCAACTTGAATACTGGAAGAAGAACAATTAAACACGAAGAAGGGATAAAATCCAATATATTTCTATTTCATTTAAAGTTGTCAATTACAATGCCTGGAATGGTCTATTTATACTAGTCTAACATGACATACGAAAAGACATAATTAAATAACTAACTAAATAGCGTTTAATAAGCATTTAATGAGATTCGTCGAATCCTATCATCGATCAAAAGTTGGTCAAATTCATTCATTAATAGTATTGCGGCTTCATCTCCATCAGCTCTACACGGAAATAATCATGCATTCAAGCCTTCAAGCCATTTCCACAAGAAAGCTCAAGCAAAACTCATGATTTATTCTTAGTGTTCATCCTTTAGAACATAGAAAGAAAAATTCTCACTCAGCACTTAGGCTGATTCATTGTTAGAGATATTTCCTTAGTTGAAAATTAAACAAACCCTCCCTAAACACAACCTATTAGGAAATTTGTTAGAAAATTTATAAGTTAGTTGTTTGTAGCTTGTAATCTGGGATAGAGGTGGATCTCTGGTTGATCGTGGAGATCATTGTAAAGTATGCCTAACACTGAAAACTAAGGTGTTTGATAGTGTGTGCCCCTGCTGACAGGGAAGAGTGAATGTTGGAGGAGTTCTTCTAACCACTATAAAAATTATTGGGAAATTTATAGTTTTGATGGAAGTTCCAAAATAGTTGTTATAGGATCAGTCTGACCTGTTTGCTGACTGGTGATTTAGAAATCAGAATAGAATGACCAGCTGAATTGTATACAGAACTGATGAAATAGAATAGGTCACATGTTGAGGGGGAACTCAATATGTATAGGTGAAGTCTTGTAGATCAAAATATCAGAAGATCAAAAGAGTCATGATGCAGAAGACTTGAAGTTCAGAAGACATAAAGCTTAGAAGACTCGAAGATCTGAAGACTAGAAGATAACAAGACCAGAAAACCTGTTGAAGACCTACATCAGAAAACATCAGAAGAGTCTCAAGTTGAGCTAAGACAACTTAGACTAGAAGACTCAAGGTAGACTGATCAGGTGGATCAGAATAGCTCTTGTTAGAGGAACACGAAGAATATATCCTCAAACATACAAGTCTATCAGATAAGGAGAATGTCAACTTAAGTTGGTCTTACAAGGCGCCGAATAAGTGTTCTTGATGACCAATGAGAGTGGGACACGTATGTACGGAGCTGACATGGGGTTTCATAGTCAAGCGGCTAGAAAGGACAACATAGCACGCATTTGGCCATACCATCTCTGAGCGCATCAAATCACCCCTGCGGACCTACCATTAATAGACCAAAATTCGAATTCGAGGTCTATAAATAAGGGATCAACCTTCAGAGTAAGGTGATGGAAAATTCATCAAGCTTAAGAATTCAAGCCATTTCCGCAAGAACACTGAAGAACTCAAGCAAATATTTCTAAGTGTTCATCCCTTAGTTTCTTAGCAAGAAATTTATCCTTTAGCTTTAAGCTACTCAAATACTATGATAGATTTCCAGTTGGAAACCAAACAAATCTTACCCAAATCCTAAGTGATAGGTTAAGTTTGTGAGCAAGATTTCAAGCTAAGGTTTTTAGTCTAGATTTCTGAGATTGTTGAGTGAGAGCTCCATAAATATATGTATGTATTGTATTTGACTAACACATTAAACTAAGTCAGGTTGTTAGTAAGTGCCCCTAGTGATTGAGAAGAGTGGACGTAGGACAAGTTAGTCTTAACCACTATAAATCTTGTACGATTTACTACTTTACACATTTGTACACTACTGTTCTTAAACACCATGCATATCCTAAGTAGAGATCAGTTGAGCACCAAGCTGCTGATTTGATCAGTTGGACACTTCGTCTGCTAATCTGGCAGAAAACCTTAGGACTATTTTTTGAACTGGTTTTTCACACGGGTTAACAAGCTTCCGCACAATTAGTTAAACTGATAGACACCAAACTGATCTGCTTCCCAATGATCAGTAAGTTGGATATTAGTCTGTACTGATCACCCGCACTCTATATCAGCAAATTTGCACACACTGATCACGTAAAAAGATTTCAGAAGTCTATTCACCCCTCCCCTCTAGACTTCTGCCTCACTGAACCCGTTCGGGACCTACACAAATTGTGTGTTTTTTACTGCTTTGATAATCTGTTATTCATATTTCTGCATCAAAACAACATACACACAGTTCACCAGATCATACTACATCAAGTTATCTGATCTGATTTACAAGACATGAGCTAAGTTTTTTGATAGGTTTTCACACTGGTTAAAACAGTTTTAGCACATCAGCCAGACTGGTAGACGTCTAACTGATAAGCTTTAGAGCTGTCAGTAGGTTTGGTACCAGACCTGGCTGATTTCACTACACACTCTAAAACACTTATCTGCCTTACACACTGTACACAAGAAAAGTTTTAAAAGTCTATTCACCTCTCCCCTCTAGACTTTCCATTCACAATAACCCATTCGGGACCTACATTTTTTTTTTACTCATTTCATGAATTACAAAATTAAGAACGATGAAATTGATGTGCAACAAATTCGATCATGTGATAGTGTAGCAGATTTATTATCAAGACATTACTAACAACATTTGAGAATTTATAAAGTATATTGTAATGCGTCGATTAAAAGATCTCAAATTATGTTTACATTAAGTAATATGCACTCTTCTCCCTTCTCTAGGATTGTCCCACTCGATTTTTCCTAGTAAGATTTTTAACGAGGCATAATGACGAACATTCAAAGGGGTAGTGTTATGAAATAAATCATGTTGAATGTCCTATGTGTTACGAAATAACACATGTTGAATATCTTATGGAGTTACAAGAAATACTTTGGGAGTTACAAGCAAGTCAATGAGAATTACATGCATGTTACAAGGAACTCTTTATTATCTTATTAATTCACATTTATGTATGCATCCATGAGGTTCTTTATGAATAGGTGGTATCCCACTTTCATTTGGATACAATCAAGAAATAGTAAAATTCTCTTGGCTTGGTATCGCTCCCAGCAGGGACGGACCTAGGAATTTCGTCGAGGGGGCCCAATTTATAATAAAGTATAATTAAATGCACTTTAGAAATTTTTATATATAATAAAAAAATATTTAATCTAAAAAAAATTATATTAATCGAGTGAAATATATTTATATATACATATTTAAAATCAAAATTATACATATTTCTTCCTCTTCTCTCCCTCTTTCCTACCTGAAGGATAATAAGAAAATTTATATAGAAAAAAAAGGTACAGTTCGAAACTAGCCAAACACTCTAACCTCATCAAATTAACAACAAATATCTTATAAGATAAAAATTCGTATAAGGCACTCTCATACATGAGACGGGGTACAAATTAACACAAATCAACACCCTTTCTTCTAAAGTGTTAAAACGTCAATAACAAAATTACACTCCGTCTCACTATGGCACCGTTTCACACAAGTGTGCATAACTATAAATATATATATATAAAATTCAAGTGGGGCCAGCGGGGCCCAGTGACCCCATTGACCCTTGTGTAGGTCCCACCATGGCTCTCAGACGTAATCATATTTTATGAACTTAATAAATAATAGCGTTCTTCATTTATTTTATAACAAATGTTTAATCCTTGTATTTTATGTTATACAGTCAAATCAAATTTATTGGTGGATTTTTTTTAACTTTTACTGCTACGAACTTATGAGGTCTGCATTTGTAAAAACCAATTTAGATGTCATTATAGAAAAGACTCCACATAATTAAAAGTCGTTTGTTTCTGAAATAAAAATAAAAAAAGCAGCAGCAGGCCTTGATTTGGGGAGTCATCCAATTTGGACTAATTACTTTTTCACAACTACTCCAACTTGGCTTAATCAGCTCTCAATGGAAATGGAAAAACAAGCCATGATATGTCTATTTCCTTCATAATTTCAACTTCATCATCATTAACTTTTCTTGGTTCTTGACTTATAAATTTCAATTGATTATGCATATAATCATTCCTTACGCATTGCTGACACATTCATTGCACGCTCGAGTATATGAACTGTTCGGAGATGAATTTAATAAAGAAGTTTTGATTAGATCCCAAAAACCCTGAGTATGACATGTTCAGGATAATGTTGACAGACTGAGTCAGGTTTCAGTATAGATTGTTCAGGAAGTTATCTGCACCATGTATAGTCAGCAGATATAGATCAGGTTAGATTTTGAAGATACTGAAGACTCAGTAAGTTGTTGAAGACACTGAAGTCTCAGTAAGTTGCTGAAGACAATGAAGACTCAGTATGTCACTGAAGACACTGAAGACTCAGTAAGTTGCTGAAGACACTGAAGACTCAGTAAGTTGCTGAAGACAATGAAGACTCAGTAAGTTGCTCAAGACACTGAAGACACTGAAGACACAGTATGTCACTGAAGACATTGAAGACTCAGTATGTCACTGAAGACACTGAAGACTCAGAAGATACTGAAGACCCAGTAGTTACTGAAGACTCAGTAAGATACTGAATACTCAATATAACCTGAATGTTCAGAGGCACTGAATATAATCTATCTGAAGACTACTAAAACTGAGGAAAACGCAAATATTCAGAAAAGTAGATATTGCCCAAAACATTCATATGCAGACAAAAGGAACTAAGTCTAAGTGTTGTTTAAGGTTGTCTCATTCAGAGAGATTGACCAAAGAGAACCGTTTTGTTTGTCTACATTCACTGAAGACAAGAACCAATCAGAGGAAGACAACACTGTACTTTACTGACACTGAAAGCGATAGGACCCTGAATCATGTCAGTAGTACTAAGTTCCAGACTGTAAAAATTTGTGATTGGCTACATGACTGCATATTTCCTAAAACATGCAAGGGAGTATTCAAACCCTAAATATAGTCGTTCATCAAACACAAGAAGAGGAAACCCTTGATACAATCTCCTCCAACGGATAGTTTTTCAAGAGTGACCTTGGTGAAGTTGCCTATAAATACCAGTGACCTTCTACATTGAGAGGTTACATGAAATTTCAAAGCAACTCAAGATCTCATTCGTATTATTGCAAATTGAAGCACTCGAAAACACTAGAATTTCCCAAGTGTTTCACATTAAAGAGAGCTCACTATTCTAAGCCTAGAGTGATAGATATATCAAAAGCATAGAAGAGACATCCTAACCTTTACATTGTTCTTATTGTAAAGGATATCTCACCCTAGTTGGAAACCAACCCAAAACCCAAACCCTTTGTTAAGGTAGTTTGTGTGTCTTTTGTTGGTGATTTAGAGTTGTAAAGAGTTAGTAAGCTACAGTGAGTTAGCCAGAAAACTCTAGAGAAGAAGTTAGTAAGCTACTTGTGGTAGTCTGAACACTTGTGTGTGTTTGAGTTAGTAAGCTGCAGTGAGTCAGCCAGAAAACTCAAGGTAGAAAAGTGAGTAAGCTACAGTGAGTTATTCAGAAAGCTTTAGGAAGTGGTTAAGAAATTTCTCTGAAGATCAGAGAGAGTGGACGTAGGAGCTTGAGTCTCTGAACCACTATAATTGCTATGTTGTTTTGCTTTCTGTACTGCATTATTATCTGTTGCATGTTTTTCTTTCGAAAGCATAGTTCATCGATATTGATTGGAACCAATCCAATCGAACTTGCATCAAATTGATCCGCCTTAATCCTTTCGTTTTATTGAAGGGAAGATTTTCAGCAAAGCTAAAACGAGTATAAACTTAGGGCCAACCATTCTGCACACTTGAGTAGCTAGAACAGATAGTTACCAAACTGAACTAACTCTACTGAGGGTTCAGTAAGAAAATTATCCGATCCAAGCACCTCATGATCTCTAATAAACTCAGACTCAGTTGTGCTAATCTGAAGTTTCTGAAAGCAGCTTAGGATCATTGTCTCAGTAGACTTTGACTCAGGGCAATCCGGGCTTCTCAGGGCAAAATCATTAGGATAACCTGACCCATCTGACCTCAGTGAAAGAAATGTTTTAAAAATTACTGAACACGTGTATTCCCCCCCCATTCACGTGTGAAACTCGTTAGCACTTGGACCAACAAGTGGTATCAGAGCAGTGGTTCATTTTGACCACTTGCTTTGGTAGCCATAGTCTATTTTGCTGAAAGACTTTGGTGGTCTCTTGAATAGAGATACATTTCTTCGATATCTTACAAGGCTCAGTCATCATGCCTTCTAAGAAACTTTCTATGTTCTCTGTTGAGAGCTATGACCTATGGAGATTGAGAATGCAGGCTCATCTGTGTTCAAAACATAAAAGAATGTGGAGAGTGGTTTCTGAAGGACCATTCAAATTTACTGTTGTGAATCCCAGAATCACTGATACTGAGAGGAATAATCCCATAGATGAATTTCCAAAGCCAGATGATCAACTTACTCCTGATGAGAGAAAGTTAGTCAATCTTGACTACATTGCTAAAGATACTTTGTATAGCACTATTGATGATGGTGTTATGGGGATGATTTCTCACTGTGAAACTGCAAAAGAAATATGGGACACACTTGCTGTTATGTGTCAAGGCATAGATCATATTAAGGAAAACAAACTTTCTGTTGCTATTGGAAAGTTTGATAGCTTTGAAATGGAAGATAGTGAATCCATTGACAAACTTGAGGTCAGATTCACTAGCATCATGAATGATCTGAGTGCTCTTGGGAACAGATACCCACAGAGAGAAGTGACACTGAAAATTCTTGGAGGATTATCTAAGAAATGGGATATACATGCTGTGGTGATTGAAAACACCAAAAATATTGATTCCATGCCATATAAACAAGTTTTCTCTGAACTGAAAGCTTATGAGTTTGTGATTGACAAGAAAACTAAGAAATCTGACAGCAAAGATGATTCTTCATCTAGCAAGAATGTGGCTTTCAAAGCCAAAGAGAAATCCTGTAAGTCTAGAGAGTCTGAGAACTCACTTGCCAAAAATCAGGATGAGCAGGAGGATAAGCTAGTACTGATGGCAAGGAGGTTTGAAAGACTCAATAGAAGATACAAGAGAGATATAAGAAATATTACAGGAATCACAGGTACAAGAGAGACTCGGAAGCTGAGGACAGATACACTGAGAAAAGGAAGGACCAGAAAGCTGAAGGATCCTCATCCAAGAAGAAGGACTCCAAGACCAAGGAGGAAAGTAATCAGGATGATGATACCAACAGATGCTACAACTGTCAGAAGAAAGGTCACTTTCAATATGACTGTTCTGAGCTGAGTGCTAAAGAAAGAAAGGAGAGACAAGCCAAGAGAGACAGGAAGATCTCCAACAAGAAAGCTATGATTGCAGAAGAGGATGAACATTCTGAAGAAGGTTCCAGTTCCTCAGATGAAATTTTCTCAGACAGTGACAGTGATGATGTCTGTCTTATGGCTGTGGAGGAGGTAAATTCTTCTATCTCTGTTGTTGCTCCTACACAAGCACATGAGTTCTCCAGTTCAACTGTAAACATAACTTTGACCTGATGGATTCATTTGAGAATCTTATGAACGACTATTTTGTGTTACAAGAACTACTCACTGAAACTCAAGAGCAGAACAAGGAACTGACTGCTGAGAATCTAAAGTGGAAAGACTCTAAAAATGCTGAGATCACTTCTCAATTGATGGGAACTACTGATGAACTGGATGTTCTGAAAGTACAACTCTCAGAAAAAGAGAAGGTGATAGAGATCCTGAATGGAAAATTAGAGATTCCACTAAAGAGATTCAACTTATCAGAACTGAGTTCAATGACCTATTTGAGAAGCATGAAACTCTAAAGAAATGTGAGGATAGTGCGCAGAGAAAGTTAGCTCTATTGAATTCTGCATCTAAAGTGATAGATGAAATTCAGAGTTATCAAAGACCTGCAACTATAAAAGCTGGATTGGGAAACATTCCAGGGGGAACCTCACAAGGTCTTTTGAATGCTGCTTCTAGTAGCACCAAGACTGTCTTTGTTAAACCAGTGGCATCTAATCTTCTTACTGAAGAACTGCCCAGAGTTTTAGACAAGGGTAAAAGACCTATGGTTTCAAAAAAACTGAAGGTTCAGGGAAGAAATCCCAGACCTCAGGAAAAGGCTAGAAAACCTGAACACTCAGTAGGAAATTTTCAGGCCAGTATTTCAAAGCCTCAGGCTAAGAATACTAACCTAAAGAGATCTGCTTATTTGAACCATCGAGGAATTTTTCGTAAGAGAAACACTCAACGAGAGATATTCTCATTTGAAAAGACCAAGTCCTCGGTCTTGAAAGACCCCAATTTGAAGACAGCAACCTAAACCCCACTTGCCTAAGGGTAAAGGTTTCTGAACCCAAGTCGTGAGATCTGAGAGACCAGCTGCACCAAAGCTAAGGCACTTGAACAAAAGGCCTGAACCCAAGAAGAACTCTAAGGCTCATGTTCATGCTAAGGCTGGCACTCATGCACAGGATACTGCCAAGGCTCCTAGGGTGGTGAATGTGTATGTAGATGTTTATGGGAGACAAATCAACCACTCTAAAGTAATTAGAGTTGTTAGGCTAATTTGGGTTCCAAAAGGTACAACTAACCTGGTAGGACCCTACACCAAATGGGTACCTAAGAACTGATTTGTTTTTCAGGTGAAGGAAAATGGCACTGAGCTGAATGAAAACAACATAGCACTGATGAGTGGAAATGAATTGGCTCCTTTGTATATGATATCCGGACGGTGGATGTTCAAGACATATGACGAGGATATAAGCAACTAATCACCGACTATGTTGAGCAAAAAGGCCCTCGGATCACATTTGGAGACAATTCGAAAAGGACAAACCGAAGGATATGGAACTCTTGAAGTTGACTCTGTTCATATCCATGGTGTTTCATATGTGTATGCGGTCTAAAGCATAACTTGCTTTCTATCGGTCAATTCTGTGACAAAGGATTGGTGTTGAGTTACGAAAGAACTTATGTTATGTAAAAAAGACAATACTTCACAGAAAATTTTACTGACTGGTACTAGAAAAGGAAATGTGTATCTTGCTGATTGGAGTTCAACTCCTAAATATACATGTTTGGTTGCAAAAAGTTCCACTAATACCAGTTGGTTGTGGCACAAAAGAATGAATCACTTAAACTTCAAAACCCTGAACAAACTTCCAAGATTAGCACTTGTAAGGGGGTTACCCATTGAAGTGTTCAGTAAAGATCATGTATGTGATGCTTGTCAGAAAGGAAAATAAATCGAGCATCTTTCAAAAGCAAAGTAGATGTTTCTCTCGATAGAATACTACTATTTGTTACATATGGATCTCTTTGGTCAAGTAACACCTGTGAGAACTAATGGCAGAAAATACACACTTGTGGTAGTTGATGACTACTCTAGATACACATGGGTCATATTCTTACTCAGTAAGATAGAGAATCAGACAAAACAACCTGAACTACTTAAAAGGCTCAGTACTAAAAAGAATCTGAGTGTGGTCAAAATCAGATCAGACAAAGGAACTGAGTTTATCAATCATATCATATCTGATTATTGTGCAGCAAATGGAATAGCTCATGAAACATCAACTGCAAGGAGCCCACAGCGAAGAATGGTGTTCTTTGAAAGAAGAAATAGGACTCTGAAAGAAGGCTGCAAGGACAATGATTCTTTGAAGCCGATATTCCTAAGAGATTTTGAAATTTGAAGCTATCAACACTGCATGCTACTCTCAGAACAGATCCATGCTGACCAAGAACCAAGGAAAAACTCCATATGAGTTGTGGAATGAAAGGAAGCCTCTTGTTTCTATCTTTCGTGTGTTTGGTTGCAAGTGTATCATACACAATAATGGTAAAGATCAATTGAAAACTTTTGATAGCAAAGCTGATGAAGGTATATTCTTAGGATACTCTGAAGTTAGTAAAGCCTTCAGAGTTTACAACTGTAGGACTCTTATTGTGGAAGAAAAACGTCATGTTGTTTTTGATGAATCTACTTGTGTTCAGAAGAAACAGGAACATGACTCAGGAGAACTGATCAAGAGAATCACCAGACTTAGCCTGAAAAAGAATGATAAAACATCCTCTGAACCTGAAAAGAAGAAGTCAGTCACTTTCTATGAATGGAGTGAATCAGACTCAGACAAAGAAGTTCAGGATGGAAAAACTCAGGATGGTGAGACTCAGGATGGAAACTCTCCACTGAAGGAAAGCCAACACACTGAAGCTGACCAATCTAAACATACACCAGTTCAGACTCAGGTATGTAATGCCAATGAAGATGTGGTCACAGCTGAGGCAAACTCTGAATCTATCAACCAATGGGGAACAAATGTCTCTGACAATGTTCTGAATGAAATTTCCCCTGAGGAAGATGATTCTCTTTCTCCTATTTTGTTGTTCCCTGAATTTAATGAATTACCTGAACCTAATATTTCTGATGTTGAGGATACTACTGAAGGGGGAACATCCAGGAGAAAATGGTTGGATAGTCATCCTACAAGTCAGATTGTGGGTGATCTATCAGATGGTGTCAAAACAAGAAGGTTCCATGGAGAAAGTGCTTTGTTCTGCTGCTTCCTATCTGAAAAAGAACCTACTGAGATTGAAGAAGCTCTACAAGATTCATTTTGGATTACTGCTATGCAAGAAGAGCTAGTGGATAGACCTAAGAGGCACAATGTGATTGGAACTAAGTGGGTGTTCAAGAATAAGAGAGATGAAAACTACAACATTGTGAGAAACAAGGCAAGGCTAGTTGCACAAGGTTATTCCCAAGAAGAAGGCTTGGATTATGATGAAACCTTTGCACCTGTTGCAAGACTAGAAATCATCAAATTGTTTCTTGCATATGTTGCCCACATGAAATTCACAGTCTATCAGATGGATGTGAAAAGTGCATTTCTGAATGGTGTTCTTAAGGAAGAGGTTGATGTAGAACAACCTCTTGGTTTCAGACAGAATGACCAAGTTTACAGGCTCAGGAAAGCCTTGTATGGTCTTAAGCAAGCACCCCGAGCATGGTATGATACCCTTTCTCAGTTTCTTACTGACCATGGTTTTATCAAAGGAACTGTTGATAGGACTCTGTTCAGGATAGAAGATGAGAAAGACATCTTACTTGTTCAGATTTATGTAGATGACATCATATTTGGATCTCCAAATCATCAGCTGTGTGAAAAGTTTTCTACCCTGATGAAAGGAAAGTTTGAGATGTCAATGATGGGGGAGATGAATTTCTTTCTTGGTCTTCAGGTGAAACAAACTAAGGAAGGAATTTTCATCAATCAAGCAAAAATACCAGAGATATGATTGCAAAGTATGGTGTCTGAGAATTGCAATACTGGTTAGAATTCCTATGAATACTAACTACAAGATGGATCCGATCACGAAGGCAAATAAGTAAATCACATTGATTATAGAGGATCATTGGATCACTTCTATATCTCATGACAAGTAGGTGATATATCATTTCTTTGTTGGGATATGTGCAAGATACCAAGCTAATCCTAATTTAGTCACATGGAGGCGCCAAAAAGATTCGAAATATCTTAAAAGCACTATGAATAGAGGATTATGGTATCCGGTGATGATAACCTTGAATTAAGCTGGTTATTCGGGATGATGATTATGGAGGATGTAGAATTGACGTGAAGTCTACCACGGGAACTTGTCAATTTCTTGGAAGTAAACCGATATCATGGTTTTCAAAAAAAAAAAATCAAGAGCAACCCGATCTTCTGAAGTTTGAATACATGGTTGCGAGGAAGCATTGTGCCTGCATTCTTTGGCTCGCAGACAACAATTGAGGGATTATAAGATTATAGCCAATGAAGTACCTATATTTTGTGATAATAATAGTGCAATTGCTATTGCACAAAATCCTGTATTGCACACCAGATGTAAGCATGTTGATATCAGACATCACTTCATTAGAGATCATGTTGAGAAGAAAGACATCAGAATGGAGAAAATTCATACTGTTAAACAGAGAGCTGATATCTTGACTAAACCTTTGGCTGAATCAAGATTTCAGAAACTATCAGTTGAATTAGGTATGTTGGATCCAGGTGAATAAAGTAAATCTGAAAAATTGAAGGTTTTCAGATGCATGAAGTTTTCTCAGGTTTTTACTGAAGAACTCATGATAAAATTGAGAGTACTGAACACCGAGTCTTGGGAAACTCAATTATCCTTAAGATCAGTTCTCGGTATTATACTGACATTTTATCAAGGTTAAAACTCAGTAAGACTGATGGAGAAAATTAGTCTAAAGAAGTATTGACTCATGCAACACATTTATTATCTAACTGAATCTCAGTAATCATTGGCAATAAATGACAAAACACCTGAAGAAATAATTGGGCGGAACCTTTGAAATCCACAAGGAATGTCAATGGTCTGCAGGAACAGTAATTAAATGCACTGTTCATTAATCACCAATAGGGATAAATTGGCGGCTTAGTATTTGCGAAATTATCCTTTCATATACCCGTTTTAGTCGGTTTTTAATCTCAACCGTCGATTTTTTTATCTACGCAATTTTCCATAAATTAAAATCCCATATCCATTGGAAAAACTTCTTTCAAAGCCTTATTCCAAAAAGCCTTCATCTTCACAAACACACTGTTTCGAAACCCTCGATTGCCCAGAAATTTTCACCTATCTCAAAACACTTCACCAGAAATTCTCCAAAAATGACACTTTCTGTATACGACAAACTCGTCATTTCCAATTAACCTTGGTACAAATATGTCGTTTATCTAGAAAGCTCGTCCAATGCAACTCAAGAGGAGGAGGCATTGCATATGATTCGTTTGGCAAAGCTTACATGCCTGGTCGCGAATCAACCTAGAGGCCGAATATGCGAAAGAGGTACTTGAGTTTATCTCTAATATGCAATTAGATGATGAGAATTGCATAGAATCTCAGATTACAGTCTCGCATTTGGAGCATGGTTCGAAATATGTGGATTTTGTTAGGAAATTTTATATTATTCCTAAGAATCTAAATGCCATATATGAGGTAAGTGATAGAGGTGAAGACCCTACGGTATACATGATGGGTAGGGAACAAGAATATTTGGATAAAATTATCGAAAGCATCCAAAAGAAAGTTTGAAGCTACTCTGAATAAGAGCATTTGAAGCCTAAATATCGAGTATTGTTGGATATTGTAAGCAAATGCATCATGAGTAGATCTGGTAGTTTCAAACAGATAAGCACGCCTAAGTTAAGGCTAATGGCCGCGATTGAAGATTCACCTTCCACGACATTTAATTGGTTGAACTATTTGATCAAGGTGGTGAGTGATCAAGCCAAACAAATTCAGAAGGTGAATGGCTCTGTAGTTATCAAAGGAAAGATTCTACATGCAACCAAGATTGCATTTATATTGGAAACGTGCAGAGAAGAGGAGGACATCTTTGCCAATTCCACTTCCTTTCCAAAGTCAAAAATCATGTTCAAACCAACAAAGAAGACTTTGAGAGGAAAGAAAGAGAAAAACTCTGAGTCTCAGGAGGAGACTGCTGAAGAAGAAACTGATGAAGAAGCGAGACAAGCTAGGGGGAAAGCCCTGATGCAATTTAATAGAGAGAAAGGAGAGAAATCAAGAAGAAAGAAAAGCC
This sequence comes from Stenogyne calaminthoides, assembly GCA_037126765.1. Taxonomy (NCBI): domain Eukaryota; kingdom Viridiplantae; phylum Streptophyta; class Magnoliopsida; order Lamiales; family Lamiaceae; genus Stenogyne; species Stenogyne calaminthoides. The sequence continues at coordinate 14,049,210 of JBBCBC010000010.1, forward strand.
GGCTCCTCGGAGCTTGAAGGCTTCAATCTATTGCTGAGAAAGAGGCCAGTGAAACTGAATAAACTCAACCTGAAGGCCAGCAAGGGTTGAAATCTCCACTTTAGGTTCTTGCTCAGGTAGTGACAAATGTGCAGGAGCAAGAAACTGAGGAACAAGTTTTTTCTGAGGTACTCGAAACCTCTCTGAACCTCAGGAATTCCTGAACTTGGATGCGCTTTTGAATGAACCATTTCTAGATCCATCAGCTCTAGAACTCATACACTCTGAATCTACTGCTTCTGAAAGCCCAAGATTTAAAAAGGGAGAAGCCGAAGAGACTGAATGTCGAAGCAAGAGGGAACGGTTCATCTTAGACAGATACCTTGAGCTGAATGCCTATCCTGACCTTCAGGATATGTTCTTCAGGCTCAGAACCACAGTGTATATTCTGAATCAAACACTCCCGGAGATGCTGAACATTGCTTCATACAGAGCGGAAGAGTGGTGGAATCTTTGAGAGACTGACTACTCGATGAATTCTCGGGTTTCGAGAAAAACCAAGGTGAGAATGAAAAGCTGCGATTTTGATGAATTAGTGAAAAAGAAGCTAGGAAAAAAAAGCTATCTTGAAGAGTTGATGCTTCGGCTCCATGATCAAAATAAAGATAAGGATAAGGAGATGATCAGAAAAAGAAATCGAGAAGGAGAAGGAACCTCGGATAGATCTTGAAAGAAAGAGAAGGAAAGTCGAGGATGGGGAAAGATATCGATCTTTGAACCAACTGATATTAGACAACCTCAGACTGAAGTTAACATTCTTCATGTACCTTTTGGCACTGTTATACATTATGTCGAGAATTCTTGAAGTATCTAGCTTTCGTCGATGTTTATGATATGCGATCGAGGCTCGGTTGGAGCACCCATTTCGGTTGGAAAATGTTGTACAAACTCGGTGGTTGATTTCACACCAATCTGGATAAGTTAAAGAAGATAGAGCCAAGGATGGAAGAGATCTTTGGCGGGTCAATCTCAAAAGCTTGAGAATCTAAGCTCTTCATCAAGCATCTTTGCAAACAATTCTCACGCAGACAAGATGACTCGGATGGAGTTAGTTACGGTTTGCTCAAAATCAGAAAATGGAGAACCTAAGTTCATCATCTGATACGCTTCAAACAACTGTATCAAGTAAATTAGCTACATTAGATGGAAAGATTGATGGAGTACATACAGAGCTTATGCCAACATGAAGCAGATGTATCAAGAAAGAACTGCCTATCTTGAAGCCAAGCTGATTGAGAAGAATGATCTGATGATCAAAACAGTTGTTGAGGAAATGAGCTCTTTGCTCATGACCAAGATGACAAAAATGATGCACGATGTCTTCTCAAAACAGTTTGCTCCTCTTTCGGATGAGTTCTCAATGGCCAAGAATTACATGATAAGGCTAGAAGATGAGCATAATCAGTTGGCAGGAGAAGTCCGCATATGAGTAAGGAGCAATACTAAATGGATACTCGCACTGACTCAACTACTCCCAAGGTATGGTGCCAAAAAGGGGAAAGGCCTGGTGGCAAATTAAGTGAGTTGTTGGCACAAACCTTGGAGAGAAAGACTCAAAAAAAAATTTGGAGGAAAGAAAATTGTTGATGCCTTAAGAGAAATTGAAGCCACTGAGAAACTAAAGTTCAAAGAAGCTGGAGAAACTTATCTTCACTCAAACATCTGAGCAAACCGTTCAGGAAGTAATTTCTGAGAAATTGAGTGATAGAAGGATGGTTGGAACAAGCAAGGCAGAAGAAGAATAAGCCAGACCAGAAAAGAGAAAAGTAGTTGCCTTTGTTGAAACTGAAAAGAAGAAAAGAGCAAAGGTAGCTAAACCTACTCAGAGGAAGCTGATTATGGATTTTGAAGAATCAGATGAAGGACCAGAAAAGGAAACTGAAGCTCAACCAGAGACTTTTGATACCAAGAAGACTCTGAAGGCCCTGCAGATTGAAAAGGAGAAAAGAACTGCTGCTTCAGTATCTGGTGTTCCTCTGATCAGAAAGAAGAAAGAAGAAGAACATAAAAGAAGAGGTGGATTAAAACAATTTCTAAGGAAAAGGAGAGGTACATAAAAGACTCCAAAGTGGCCGCACATTGACAAGTGGATGCCTATACAGTTCAATGATGCATAGGAAGAGATCAAGAGAACCTTCTGGTTCTATTATGAGATTCTGAGAGAATGGAGGGGGAGCAGCTCGGATAAGAATGAAACCTTTATTGAGTACTTACTGACATTCTATCCTAAGTACCTGCAAAGTTGGATCAACTTGGCAGATGAAGGAAACACTCAGATAGTAGCTCCTGGTCCATACATGTACCCAGCTCCTAGGTTTGAGAATGGCTATGTAAATGAGGCAGCCATTTCTCAGGAAATAGCCCAGTATGCCATCCAGCTAGGCCTAACAGGAAACAACCCTGAAATCATCAAGGCAAGAGATGAACTGAAGAAGAGATACTACGAGATGTTCAACCTAGAAGTGCCAGAGGATGAAGTGGAAGAAGACTGAAGACTTTGTACTACTATTTTTTTTATTTTCATTGTAATCTGTAACTCTTATCCTACATCAATGAAAATTTTATCCTTTTACATGTCTTGATATACCAGATTGTTAAAGAACTTGATTGGAGAAATACCATTTTGGTTGTAATAGATAAACTGAAACCTGAGGATAAATTAGGATTTCTTAAATGTAACAAGATGGTTTTGGCATCATCAAAAAGAAGGAAATTGTTGGGAGATGAATTTAATAAAGAGGTTTTGATTAGATCCCAAAAACCCTGAGTATGACATGTTCAGGATAATCTTGATAGACTGAGTCAGGTTTCAGAATAGATTGTTCAGGAAGTTATCTGCACCATGTATAGTCAGCAGATATAGATCAGGTTAGATTTTGAAGACACTGAAGACTCGATGAAGTTCTTTGAAGACATTGAAGACTCGATAAGTTGTTGAAGACAATGAAGACTCAAGTATGTCACTGAAGACATCAAGACTCGATAAGTTCTTTGAAGACATCGAAGACTTCAAAGAAGTTCTTTGAAGACAATGAAGACTTCGAAGATGTCACTGAAGACATTGAAGACTCAGTATGTCACTGAAGACACTGAAGACTCAGAAGATATCAAGACCCAAAGATTTTGAAGACTCAAGAAAGATCTTGAATACTCAATTATAACTTTGAATGTTCAGAGGCACTGAATATAATCTATCTGAAGACTACTAAAACTGAGGAAAACGCAAATATTCAGAAAAGTAGATATTGCCCAAAACATTCATATGCAGACAAAAGGAACTAAGTCTAAGTGTTGTTTAAGGTAGTCTCATTCAGAGAGATTGACCAAAAAGAGCCGTTTTGTTTGTCTACATTCACAGAAGACAAGATCCAATCAGAGGAAGACAACACTGTACTTTACTGACACTGAAAGCTACAGGACCTTGAATCATGTCAGTAGTACTAAGTTCCAGACTACAAAAATTGGTGATTGGCTACATGACTGCATATTTCCTAAAACATGCAAGGGAGTATTCAAAACCTAAATATAGCTGTTCATCAAACACCAGAAGAGGAAACCCTTGATACTATCTCCTCCAACGGATAGTTTTTCAAGAGTGACCTTGGTGAAGTTGCCTATAAATACCAGTGACCTTCTACATTGAGAGGTTACGGGAAATTTCAAAGCAACTCAAGATCTCATTCGTATTATTGCAAATTGAAGCACTCGAAAACCCTAGAATATCCCAAGTGTTTCACATTGGAGAGAGCTCACTATTCTAAGCCTAGAGTGATAGATATATCCAAAGCTTAGAAGAGATATCCTAGCCTTTACATTGTTCTTATTGTAAAGGATATCTCACCCTAGTTGGAAACCAACCCAAAACCCAAACCCTTTGTTAAGGTAGTTTGTGTGTGTTTTGTTGGTGAGTTAGAGTTGTAAAGAGTTAGTAAGCTACAGTGAGTTAACCAGAAAACTCTAGAGAAGAAGTTAGTAAGCTACTTGTGGTAATCTGAACACTTGTGTGTGTTTGAGTTAGTAAGCTGCAGTGAGTCAGCCAGAAAACTCAAGCTAGAAAAGTGATTAAGCTACAGTGAGTTAGCCAGAAAGCTTTACGAAGTGGTTAAGGAATTTCTCTGCATATCAGAGAGAGTGGACGTAGGAGCTTGAGTCTCTGAACCACTATAATTGCTGTGTTGTTTTGCTTTACATCTTTGCATTATTATCATTTGCATGTTTTTTCCTTTGAAAGCATAGTTCAGCGATATTGGTTGGAATCAATCATTTGAACTTGCATCAAATTGATCACGACCTTAATCTTTGTTTTTATTGATGGGAAGATTTTTGACAAAAGTGAAAGCGAGTATAAACTTAGGGCCAACCATTCCGCACACTTGAGTAGCTAGATCAGATAGTTACCAAACTGAACTAACTCTACTGAGGGTTCAGTAAGAAAATTATCTGATCCAAGTGCCTCAAGATCTCTGATAAACTCAGGCTTAGTTAGGCTAATCTGAAGCTTCTGAAAGCAGCTCAGGATCATTGTCTCAGTAGGCTTTTACTCAGGGCAAAATCATTAGGATAACCTGACCCATCTGACCTCAGTGAAAGAAAAGTTTTAAAAATCACTGAACACGTGTGAGACTCGTTAGCACCGGGACCAACATGAACTGAGATATAAAATTAACTTTTAAAACTAGTTAAGATATATGCCTTAAGTACCAGGGTTTCTATGTTTCTTACATATTTTAACCATTAGACACATATTTAGTGATAAAATTATATTATACACTAGTACATACTCCCTTCGTCCCGCAATAACGTGCACAATTTCTTTTTTTTGTCCGTCCTGCAATAACGTGCACATTTCCTAAAATGGCAAACATTCAAAGCTTACACCCTCACAATATCATTATAATTGATTTTAATAATACCAATAAAATAAGTTTTCTTAGTTCTTATGCCCGGATAGGGGTGCACGTTATCCCAGGACGGAGGGAGCAGGGGCGGACGTACGTCTAGTCCAGGGAGGGCAAGTGCCCCACCTCAAATTTTGACATGAAGTACCATATATACCCTTAAAAAAGAGAAAACCCTCATTTTTAGCCTCTTCTCGTTTAAAAATTTCTTTTTTATCAAGATTATTTATTTCATTCTTTTTTAGCCAAGAGAATTATTTTTTAGGCAATTATACCCTTAAAGAAGTTAAAAAAAATGGTGGTACGGGATTAATATATTGTAGTACGAAATTAATTAAATTGTGGTATAAATTTAAAAATGATGGTACAAGTTGAAATAAATTATTGTACGGGTTAAAATGATGGTGGTGTGGTGTTAATATAAGGTGGTACGGGGTTGAAATAAGTTTGGTACGGTAATGATAGTGGTACGGGGTTGATAAAATGGTGGTACGGACTGAAACGATTTTTACAGATTGGAGTGATAGTGGTACGGGTTAATTGAAGGGTGGTACAGGCTGAAATAATGTTGGTACGGGGTGTATATATGGTAGTACGAACTAAAAAAAATGAAAGCATAAAAAAGGGTAAAGTTGGAAAAAAATATATTTTCTTGGCTAAAAAAGAATGATTATAAATTTTATGACAAAAAAGAGCTTTTATTTTTATGTAAGGCTATTTATAAACTCATCCCTTAAAAAAATTTAAAATCATTTTTTATTAAAATTAAACAAACGACGGTCTACCAGTATTCCCCCAATTCTCAAAACAAGCAAACTCTTCTTTTCTCTCCTCTGCGGCGTGAACAAGAATTGAGAAAGAAGGGCACGGTGCCAGTCGACTTGGTGTTCTATGACTCTTTTTTGCTCGATTGAACTGAACTAAGAAGTAGAGATTTCTTCATGCTCGTTTTCGCCTTTTCGAAGTAAATTTGTTTTGGGATTTCTCCAAAACTTTCCAAGTTTAAATCAGTAGAAATTAAAAATTGATGGTTTCAATCTAACATTATTGTGTTTTGGTCACTAGAAATTGTTTAGGCAATATTAGTTTTTGTTTATAGCGAAGAAGAATCAATTTGTTTAGGCAATATTAGTGTGCTCTGTTTTTGTTTTTGGTACTTACTGGTCCTGCAAGTGTATGTATATAATGGCTTACATTACATATAAATTTAGGTGTCACCCACCAGGCCACCAGTAATTTGTGCCTTACCTGAAAAAAATTCCTGCGTCCGTGTTGGTCCCGGTGCTAACGAGTCTCACACGTGTATGGGGGGGAATACACGTGTTCAGTGATTTTTAAAACTTTTCTTTCACTGAGGTCGGATGGGTGGAGTTGTCCGATGATTTGGCTCTCGAGAAGCCTGATTATACGAGTCAAAGTCTACTGAGACAATGATCCTTAGCTGCTTTCAGAAGCTTCAGATTAGCCCAACTGAGCCTGAATTTATCAGAGATCCTGAACCGCTTGGATCAGATAATTATCTTACTGAACCTTAAGTAGAGTTAGTTCAGTTTGGTAACAATCTGTTCTAGCTACTCAAGTAACCTACTCGTTTTAGCTTTGCTGAGAATCTTCTTTTTAATAAAACATTGATTAAGGTTGTGATCAGTTTGATGCAAGTTCAGTGGATTGGTTCCAACTGAATATCAGTGAATTATGCTTTCAGTGAAAAACATGCAACAGATAGTAATGCAGTATAGAAAGCAAAACAACACAGCAATTATAGTGGTTCAGAGACTCAAGCTCCTACGTCCACTCTCTCTGACCTTCAGAGAAATTCCTTAACCACTTCCTAAAGCTTTCTGGCTAACTCACTTTTCTACTTTGAGTTTTCTGGCTGACTCACTACAGCTTACTAACTCATACACACACAAGTGTTACCACAAGTAGCTTACTAACTTCTTCTCTAGAGTTTTCTAGCTAACTCACTGTAGCTTACTAACTCTTTACAACTCCAACTCACCAACAAACACACATAAACTACCTTACAAAGGGTTTGGGTTTCTGGTTGGTTTCCAACTAGGATGAGATATCCTTTACAATAAGAACAATGCAAAGGCTAGGATATCTCTACTAAGCTTTGGATATATCTTATCAATCTAGGCTTAGTGAATGAGCTCTCTTCAATGTGAAACACTTGGGAAATTCTTGGGTTTTCGAGTGCTTCAATTTGCAATAATACGAATGAGCTCTTGAGTTGATTTGAAATTTCCCGTGACCTCTCAATGTAAAAGGTCACTAGTATCTATAGGCAACTTCACCAAGGTCACTCTTGAAAAACTATCCGTTGGAGGAGATAGCTTCATGAGTTTCCTCTTATGGTGTTTGATGAACGACTATTTTTAGGGTTTGAAAACTCCCTTGCATGTTTTAGGAAATATGCATTCATGTAGCCAATCACCACTTTTTGCGATCACGGAACATAGTACTCTCGACATATTTCAAAGTGTCTGTCGCTTTTCGGTGTCGGTAAAAATCTGATGTTGTCTTCCTCTGATTGGTTCTTGTCTTCAGTAAATGTAGACAAACATAACGGCTCTATTTGGTCAATCTCTCTGAATGAGATAACCTTAAACAACACTTACACTTAGTTCCTTTTGTCTGCATATGAATGTCTTGGGCAATATCTATTTTTCTGAATATTCGCGTTTTTCTCGGTTTTGTAGTCTTGGATAGATATTATTGATTGCCCGGAACATTCAGTTTATCTTGAGTATTGATGTCTTCTTGAGTCTTCATTAACTCTTTGGGTCTTGATATCTTACGAGTCTTGATGTCTTTTGAGTCTTAAGTGTCTTCTGAGACTTCATTGTCTTGAGTCTTGATGTCTTGATGACTTCTTCGAGTCTTGATGACATCTTTGAGTCTTGATGACATCTTGAGTCTTGGTTTCTTGACAACTTCTTGAGTCTTGATTTCTTGAAAACTTTCTTGAGTCTTGATTTCTTCATAAACTTCTTGAGTCTTGGTTTTCTTGAAACTTATTGAGTCTTGGTTTCTTGAACTTTTGAGTCTTCAGTTTCTTCAGAAACTTTTTGAGTCTTCAGTTTCTTCATAAACTTACTGAGTCTTCAGAATCTTCAGAAACTTACTGAGTCTTCAGAATCTAAGCTGATCTATATCTGCTGACTATACATGGTGCATATAACTTCCTGAACACTCTATACTGAATCCTGACTCAGTCTATCAAGATTATCCTGAACATGTCATACTCAGGGGTTTTGGGATCTAATCAAAATCTCTTTATTAAATTCATCTCCCAACAATTTCCCCCCTTTTGATGATTCCAAAACTCAGGTTTCAGTTTTTCTATTACAAACCAAAATGGCAATTCTTCCAACAATTCAAAACATAAGGCATATCAAACATAAAAGACATGTAAAAAGATAATGAGATATTATCTTTGAGCATAAAGATAAGTTTTCATTGATGTAAGATCAGAGTTACAGATTACAATGAAAATCACAAACAAAAACAGAAGTACAAAATCTTCAGTCTTCATCATCTTCAGTCTTCATCAACTTCATCCTCAGGCACTTCTAGGTTGAACATCCCATAGTATATTTTATCCAGTTCATCCCTTGCTTTGATGATATCTGGGTTGTTTCTTGTTAGGCCAAGTTGGATGGCATACTGAGCAATCTCCTGAGAAATGGCTGTTTCATTCACATAGCCATTCTCAATTCTTGGAGCTGGGTAAGTATATGGACCAGGGGCAACTATCTGCGTATTACCTTCATCTGCCAAGTTAATTCAACTTTGCAGGTACTTAGGATAGAATGTCAGGAGGTATTCAATGAAGGCTTCATTCATATCCGAGCTGGTCCCCCTCCATTCCCTCAGAATCTCATAGTAGAACCAGAAGGTTCTCTTGATTTCATCCCACGCATCATTGAATTTAATAGGCATCCATTTGTCAATGTGCGGTCATTTCTGAGCTTTCTCTGTACCCCTCCTTTTGCTCAAAAACTTCTTGAAACCACTTCTTCTTTTCTGCTCTTCTTCTTTCCTTTTCCTGATCACAGGAACACCTGATACAGAAGCAACAGTTTTCTTCTCTTTTTCAACTTGAAGGGTTTTCAGAGCTTTCTTAGTGTTGAAGACTTCTTTTTCAGCTTCTTCCTCAGATTCTTCAAAATTAATTATCAATTTCCTCTGAGTAGACTTAGAAGCTTTAGCTCTTTTCTTTTTCTCTTGCTCCACAAATGCCACAGCCTTTCTCTTTCCAGGTTTGACTTGATCTTCACTGACTTGGCTTGTTTCCACCATACTTCTACCACTCAGTTTCTCATAAATGGCTTCCTGAATTGTTTGCTCAGATACTTGAGTGTGGATAGGTTCTTCAGTTTCTTTGAACTTGAGCTTCTCTGTGGCTTCCACTTCTTTTAAGGCATCAGCAATAATTTTTTTCTTCAGCTTCTTTATGAGCTTTCCTCTTCAAGGTTTGTGCCAACAACTCACTAAGTTTGCCACCAGGCCTTTCCCCCTTTTTGGCACCATACCTTGGAAGAAGTTGAGAAAGTGCAGTATCCATATGATATTGCTCTTTGCTTATACTTCGCACTTCCCCTGCCAACTGATTGTGCTCATCTTCTAACCTCTTCATGTGATTCTTAGCTACTCAGAACTCTTCAGAAAGAGGTGCAAACTGGTGTGAGAAGACATTTTGCATCATCTCTGTCATCTTGGTCATGAGCATAGAGTCCATTTCCTCAAAAGCTGTCTTGATCATCAGATCATTCTTCTCAACCAGCTTGGCTTCAAGATATGTTGTTCTTTCCTGATACATCTGCTTCATCTCTGCATTGAGCTCAACTTTGACTACATCAACCTTTCCCTCCAGAGTAGTCATTTTATCAGCAAGAGATTTTTGAAGTTGCAGCATGTCTGAAGATGAACTCAGTGTTTCCAGCTTCTGAGATTGGCTTGTCAATGTTTCTTCTATTTGGGTCACTTTCTCCACCATTGGCACCACCTTCTCCAATTTGTCCAAGATAGGACTGAGATCAATCTTTGGAGTGAGTATAACTTTTTCCACCACTCTTCTGCCTCTCCCTTCTTCATCTTTGGACTCTCAGGTTCAGTAGGATCAGATTGCAAGAGTTCAGGTGCTGAGGGATTGAGAAAAGGTTCACTCAGGAGCGCATCCAAATTCAGCAGTTCCTGAGGTTCAGTTTGATCTGAAGTCTGAACAGGTATCTCTACAGTAGGAACCTGAGGTCCCTTGAATATTTCCTGAGATATTTTATCTGAGCTCAGAGACGTTCCGAGTACCTCAAAGAAAACCTGTTCCTCAGTTTCTTCCTGTGCAATTGTCACAACTGTTGGGGAATAAGTTGCACAGATCTATTCGGGATAAATATTTAAATACAAATTTAATTCTTATAATTATTACTGGCATGAATTAATCCTATATTAATTCAAATAATAATCCAACAACAAATCATGCATATAATAAATTCACGTAAAACCTACGCATGCGGAATTTCTACGAGTTTACATGAACGTACATCTTGGGACTGCAATGGTTTGTTGATTAGACTCACCAAAAGAACTTCCCAAGTATTCCCTTAATCCTTGCTCGACTATCCGGTGGTAGGACGCTTGCGAACAATTAACAAAAGGAAAATAAATTATGTTGCACCACCTTTGTGGATTTACTAATTTTTCCAGCACATGGAATTTTTCTTGGGAATGAAAGAATCATCCCCTATTTATAGAGTGGAGGTGGTCAAATTTTTAGGGCAAAAACAATATGGGAAAATCTTTTCTTGATCTCCAAGAAATCTTGAATATATCTCCTATATTCTTTTTCCCATAATTATAATATTCCACAAAATCCCACCTACTCTTTGTTATGGATATTTTCGAAAAATATAGGTCAAGATTCCAAGATTTGGATCTTCTTGAATTTATGAGATATTCTTGTATTTCAAGAAATACATATCTTCCATAATATTTTTTCAAGAAAATCAAGAAAATCTTTCTTGCCCTTTATATTTGAAAATTTCGAAATTTGCTTTATGAATAACCAAGTGGGAGATTTCTTGAATTTAATGAGATAATCTTGTATTCCAAGAATACATATCTTCATTCCATAACAAAATTCAAAGAAAATCTTTCTCCCCTTTTATCCATAAATTTCGAAAATTATGAGGAAAAATAAGCAACAATATTTATTTTATTTTAAACACCTTTTTCAGTTATTGGACTATATGTTGGGCTACTTAGGGGGCCTTTAGGAGAATTAAGATTGGACCTTCCAATGGATCTTGAATTATCAATATTGAGCCACAATATTATTCAAGCCCATAAATATTAATTAATCCCACTACATAATTAATATTGCACTATCCATCTTAACCCATATTACAGTCAATATGGCTCCCGGTTATTATTTCCCGTGTTTAAGATTATCTAGCCCATTAATTAATTCAAGCCACTGAAATAGCTTTCCGTTAATTAATATCTTTTGTCCTTGGTCATGGAACGGTTCAACATTATTATCCATACCGGAAACTAGTTCCACTTGCAAGATTTGGTATGATAAAGCTTATGAACCTCCCAAGGGGGCAAATCAAACAAGCGTACTTGCACACGATTCTCCGTATTAAATCTTAGCAATCACATGTGACCAATAATATTGCCCAAGATAAAAAGTATTGAATCTCGTTGATTCTCTACCCATGATAAGTCAAAGCAATAGTTACCAACCACACGTGATCCTATTTAAGGAACGAAGATTAAGAAATAACGAACCACTGAGGTCTAATTCGTCCTTGTTCAGTTCTGATGAATTTGTCCTCCTGTAGGTCCTATTCAGTGCACCAGTCATGCACTAGTGTAATCTCTTGGTCAAGACAAGTCAATCCGAGCCTTACACTTCAACCTTTCATGATGGATTGTTCATTTCCATCTAGATCATGAATGGTGTACTTTTAGTTACAAGGGACTGTTAATTTAATCTTCTGTGATCTGGTATCACTAAATTAACTACAATGTAACACGTATGATTTATTGAACAGTTATGCAGTAAATATATGTAACATTCGATGATATTTAAAGCATCAGTGATAAACAATTTATTTCAGTAAATAAGTCCGAAATTCAGTTTTGATTATACAAAGTAAAAGCATACTTTCCAGTATAATCCCAACAACAACCTGAGCCAGAACTTGCAGTGGAGATTTCAGTCCTTCCTGGCCTTCAGGTTGGACTTCCTCAATGTCACTGACCTCCTCCTTCTTCAGATTTTCTCCTTTTTCTCTCTTCATTTCCATCAGGGCTTTCCCCCTGGCTTGTTGGGCTTCATCAGCTTCAGCAGTCTCCTCCTGAGACTCAGAGCTTTTCTCTTTCATTCCTTTCAAAGTCTTCTTAGTTGTTGGTGGCTTGAACAGAATTTTTGACTTTGGAAAGGGTGAGGAATTAGCAAATATATCCTCTTCTTCTCTACACATTTCCAAGATGAATGCAATCTTGGTTGCATGAAGGATCTTCCCTTTGATGACAACATACCCATTCACCTTTTGTACTTGCTTAGTGTTGGTCCCGGTAGAAAACCCATTTTGCGCATGCGGAAGCAAACATTTCATTCGATGCATATAAAAACAGGGGTGAACGAATGGTGATTACAGATTTTTGCGTTTTAAGCTCATGTGTTGTGTTTTGCTTATAATCGAATGCATATGACAATATAAGAACATAAAGCAATAAAGAACACAACAAAGTATAGTGGTTCGGAGGCTCAAGCTCCTACATCCACTCTCCCTGTTCCTAGGGAAATTCCTTCAAACTGGACTTATCACCCTCTCGGGTTCGCCTCTAGATATTTACCGAGTTCACACTCCAACGGGACTTATCACCCTCACTCGGGATTGCCTACCCTCCCTTTCAGGATTGCTAGATGTTTACCGAGTTCACACTCCAACGGGACTTATCACCCTCACTCGGGATTGCCTACCCTCCCTTTTGGGATTGCTAGATGTTTACCGAGTTCACACTCCAACTGGACTTATCACCCTCACTCGGGATTGCCTACCCTCCCTTTCGGGATTGCTAGATATTTACCGAGTTCACACTCACCTACGAACTTAACCGACTGATTTGGGTAAGGTTTGTTTGGTTTCCAACTAGGTTGAGATTTTCCCTTACATTTGTTTAGCCTCAATGCTAAGGTTGGGAAAATCTCTCTAAGCTTAGGATACATCGTGGGTTGCTTAGATTGGGTTCTAGAACACTCTTGAACATATTTGTATATCTACAGACTTGTGTTCTAGGGTGGGAATACTTTGGGTATAACTCTCTTTGGCTCTGTAGCATCTCGTGTTATAATCTCCACGAATCCACACAGTAGAATGATGAAAGACCTTGTATTTATAGTGTGGATTTGAATGTTACCGTTGGAGAGAATCACATTCAAATCCATACTATTCTTGTAAGTACAACAACTTCTTCAGGCTGGTTGTCTTCCTCTCATTGGTCCACGTCAGCTGATTCTAACGGCTATATTCCTCAGATTCCTCGCCTTGGAATCATTCAGGATTCTCTGAGTCTCAGTGTCTTCAGAGACATACTGAGTCTTCAGTTCTATCTGAGTCTTCAGGTTTATCTGAGTCTCAGATTTCTCATCGAGCCTCGGGTTTATCTGAGCCTCAGGATACTTGATTAATGAGACTTCTCTTGGCGGACCTTATACGTCGGGCATCTTGACTTTTCAGTGGACCGAGTTGATTCTCTGAATCGAGATATCGACCTTGAGTTACTTTGACTCGGGCTATCTGATTTCTTCTTTGCCTGATCTGATCGGCTCGGCATTGATCAGATCAACACATCTTCAGATCAACATCTCGGGGATAGCATCAGTCGATTACATTAGGGTTTAGCATATCGGTTTAGCACATCGATCTCAATCGAGGTCGATCTTGATCATCTGCTCATCTTCATATCGATCTCGATCCGTCGATCTCGTCGGTCTCATCTGCTCCTCTTCCGATGCGCAACCTTCTCTTACGATCTTACGGTCGGTTTCTTTACGATCGGCTTATGCGCTCTTCCGATCACCCGGATCGACATGCATTCTTCGATCATCGATCAGTCATTGCAGTTATCGATCTTACGATTAGGGGCTTAGCTTATCTTCTCTTCTGATTTTGCACAGCTCATCAGTTAACTCGAAACTCATCTAACTCATTTGATCTCAATCAGTCTCGTCTGCAGCCTCGTCTAATCTCGATCATCTACGTCTGATTTCGTGAGTTCCCCCTCAATTTGTTCTCTCGTTTCCCCTCAACTTGTTATCTGTAAATTAGCTTCAATAACACAAGTTGATAATGTTTTGGCATAATTCATCAAAACTAAAATATCCCAACACTTAGCTTGATCACTCACAACTTTGATTAAATAATGTAACCAGTTGAATGCAGTGGTGGGTGAATCTTCAATCGCCGCCATTAACCTCAACTTTGGCGTACTTATCTGTTCAAAGCTGCCAGACCTGCTCATTATGCATTTACTCATAATGTCCAGCAATACTCGATATTTAGGCTACAAATGCCTTTTATTCAGAGTTGCTTCGAACTTTACTGGATGCTCTGCAATCTTATCCAGATATTCTTGCTCCCTACCCATCATATAAATTGTAGGGTCTTCACCTCTATCGCTCAATTCGTATATGGCATTAAGATTCTTAGGAATGATATACAATTCCCTAAAAAAATCCACATACTTTGAACTATGCTCTAAATGAGAAACTGTAATCTGCGATTCTATAAAATCTTCCTCATCTAATCTCAAATTCGAGATAAACTCTATTACCTCTTTTGCGTATTCAGCCTCTGGTTGATTCGCAACCAGGCAAGTGAGCTTTGCCAGTCGAATCATATGTAACGCTTCCTCTTCGTGAGTTGCGTTTGATAGATACGACATATTCATACCAAGGTTTGTTAGAGATGGCAAGCTTGTCGTATACAGAGAACGACATTTTTGAAGAATTTTTTGGTAACGGGTTTTGAGAAAGATGATAAATTTTTGGGTAATCGAAAGTTTTTGAAGCAGAGTGTTTTGAAGATGAAGGCTTTTGGAATCGGGCTCTGAAGTAATTCTTCAATAGATATATAGGATTTGATTTGTTGAAAATCGCATCGATGAAGAAATCGACGGTCGAGATTAAACTCTGACTAAATCGGGTATATGAAAGGACGATTTCACAAATATTAAGCCGCCAATTTATCCTTATTGGTGATTAATGAACAATGCATTTAATTACTGTTCCTGCAGACCATTTAACTTTCTTCGTGTATTTCAAAGGTCCCGCCCAAATATTCCTTCAGGTGTTATGTTATTTATTGCCAATGATTACTGAGATTCAGTTAGACAATAAATGTGTTGCATGAGTCAATACTTCTTCAGACTAATTTTCTCCATCAGTCTTACTGAGTTTTGACATTGATAAAATGTCGATTATAATCTCGAAATCTTGAGCGAGGTCAAGATATAATCTTGAGTATTGAAAGGGGTCGATATATCTTGAGTCTTTTTGAAGGTTGATATATCTTCGAGTACTAAAAAGGGTCGATATATCTTGAGTCTTGATCTTCAGAATAACTGAGTTTCCCAAGACTCAGTGTTCAGTACCCTCAATTTTATCCTGAGTTTTTCAGTAAAATCCTGAGAAAACTTCATGCATCTGAAAACCATCAATTTTTAGATTTTCTTTATTCACCTGGATCCAACATACCTAATTCAATCGATAGTTTACGAAATCTTGATTGACGAAAGGTTTAGTCAAGATATCGACTCTTATTATCGGTATGAATTTTCTCCATTCTGATGTGTTTCTTCTCAACATGATCTCTGATGAAGTGATGTCTGATATCAACATGCTTACATCTGGTGTGCAATACCGGATTTTGTGTAATAGCAATTGCACTATTATTATCACAAAATATAGGTACTTCATTGGCTATAATCTTATAATCCCTCAATTGTTGTCTGAGCCAATGAATGCGTGCTGTGACTTCCTACAACCATGTATTAAACCTTGGTAATCTTGGTTGCTCTTGAGGTTTGTTTCTTTGAAAACCATGATATCGGTTTACTTCAAGAAACCGACAAGTTCTGTGGTAGACTTCCTGTCAATTCTACATCCTCCATAATCAGCATCTGAATAACCAGTTAATTCAAGGTTATCATCAGCTGGATAAGATTATCCTCTATTCACAGTGCCTTTAAGATATTTCAGAATCTTTTTGGCAGCCTCCATGTGACTAGCCTTAGGATTAGCTTGGTATCTTGCACATATCCCAACAAAGAAATGTTATATCGGGCCTACTGTTTGTGAGATATAGCGATGATCAATGATCCCTCTATAATCGGTGTGATTTCTTGATTTGCCTTGAGATCGAGGATCCATCTTGTAGTTAGTATTCATAGGAATTCTAACTGCATTGCAATTCTGTACACCATACTTTGCAATCAGATCTCTAGTGTATTTTGTTTGATTGATGAAAATTCCTTCCTTAGTTTGTTTCACCTGAAGTCCAAGAAAGAAATTCATCTCCCCCATCATTGACATCTCAAACTTTCCTTTCATCAGGGTAGAAAACTTTTCACACAACTGATGATTTGGAGATCCAAATATGATGTCATCTACATAAATCTGAACAAGTAAGATGTCTTTCCCATCTTCTATCCTGAACAAAGTCCTATCAATAGTTTCTTTGATAAAACCATGGTCAGTAAGAAATTGAGAAAGGGTATCATACCATGCTCGGGGTGCTTGCTTAAGACCATACAAGGCTTTCCTGAGCCTGTAACCTTGGTCATTCTGTCTGAAACCAGGAGGTTGTTCCACATAAACCTCTTCCTTAAGCACACCATTCAGAAATGCACTTTTCACATCCATCTGATAGACTGTGAATTTCATGTGGGCAGCATATGCAAGAAACAATATGATGGCTTCTAGTCTTGCAACAGGTGCAAAGGTTTCATCATAATCCAAGCCTTCTTCTTGGGAATAACCTTGTGCAACTAGCCTTGCCTTGTTTCTCACAATGTTGTTGTATTCATCTCTCTTATTCTTGAACACCCACTTAGTTCCAATCACATTGTGCCTCTTAGGTCTATCCACTAGCTCCCAAACTTCATTCCTTGAGAACTAATTCTGCTCTTCTTGCATAGCAGTAATCCAAAATGAATCTTGTAGAGCTTCTTCAATCTCAGTAGGTTCTTTTTCAGATATGAAGCAGCAGAACAAAGCACTTTCTCCATGGAACCTTCTTGTTTTGACACCATCTGATAGATCACCCACAATCTGACTTTTAGGATGACTATCCAACCATTTTCTCCTGGATGTTCCCCCTTCAGTAGTATCCTCAACATCATAAATGTTAGGTACAGGTAGTTCATTAAATTCAGGGAACAACAGAAAAGGAGAAAGAGAATCATCTTCCTCAGGGGAAATTCCATTCAGAACATTGTCAGAGACACTTGTTCCCCTTTGGTTGATAGATTCAGAGTTTGCCTCAGCTGTGACCACATCTTCATTGGCATTACATACCTGAGTCTGAACTGGTGTATGTTCAGATTGGTCAGCTTCAGTGTGTTGGCTTTCCTTCAGTGGAGAATTTCCATCCTGAGTCTCACCATCCTGAGTTTTTCCAACCTGAACTTCTTTGTCTGAATCTAATTCACTCCATTCATAGAAAGTGACTGACTTCTTCTTTTCAGGTTCAGAGGATGTTTTATCATTCTTTTTCAGGCTAAGTCTGGTGATTCTCTTGGTCAGTTCTCCTGAGTCATGTTCCTACTTCTTCTGAACACAAGTAGATTCATCAAAAACAACATGAGGTGTTTCTTCCACAATAAGAGTCCTACAGTTGTAAACTCTGAAGGCTTTACTGACTTCAGAATATCCTAAGAATATCCCTTCATCAGCTTTTCTATCAAAAGTTTTCAACTGATCTTTACGATTATTTTGTATGAAACACTTGCAACCAAACACATGAAAGAAAGAAACAAGAGGCATCCTTTCATTCCACAGCTCATAAGGAGTTTTTCCTTGGTTCTTGGTCAGCATGAATCTGTTCTGAGAGTAGCATGCAGTGTTGATAGCTTCAGTCCAAAAACTCTTAGGAATATCAGCTTCAACAATCATTGTCCTTACAGCTTCTTTCAGAGTCCTATTTCTTCTTTCAGCAACACCATTCTGTTGTGGGGTCCTTGCAGCTGATGTTTCATGAGTTATTCCATTTGCTGCACAATAATCAGATATAATATGATTGATAAACTCAGTTCCTTAACTGATCTGATTTTGACCACACTCAGATTCTTTTCCGTACTGAGCCTTTTCAGTAGTTCAGGCAGTTTTGTCTGAGTCTCTTTCTTACTGAGTAAGAATATGACCCATGTGTATCTAGAGTAGTCATCAACTACCACGAGTGTATATTTTCTGCCATTAGTGCTCACAGGTGTCGCTGGACCAAAGAGATCCATAGGTAACAGTTGTAGTATTCTATCAGTAGAAACATCTACTTTGCTTTTGAAAGATGCTCTGATTTGTTTTCCTTTCTGACAAGCATCACATACATGTTCTTTACTGAACAATTCATTGGGTAACCCCCTCACAAGTGCTAATCTTGCAAGTTTGTTCAGGGTTTTGAAGTTTAAGTGATTCATTCTTTTGTGCCACAACCAACTGGTATCAGTGGAACTTTTTGCAACCAAACATGTATCTTTAGGAGTTGAACTCCAATCAGCAAGATACACATTTCCTTTTCTAGTACCAGTCAGTAAAATTTTCTGTGAAGTATTATCTTTCACATAACATAAGTTCTTTGAGAACTCAACACTGAATCCTTTGTCACAGAATTGACTGATAGAAAGCAAGTTATGCTTTAGACCAGACACATATGAAACACCATGGATATGAACAGAGTCAACTTCAAGAGTTCCATATCCTTCAGTTTGTCCTTTGGAATTGTCTCCAAATAAGATCTGAGGGCCTTTTTGCTCAATATAGTCAGTGATTAGTTGCTTATATCCTTTCATATGTCTTGAACATCCACTATCGAGATACCATACAGCAGGAGCCAATTCATTTCCACTCATCAATGCTATGTTGTATTCATTCACCTCAGTACCCTTTTCGTTCACCTGAAAAACAGATCAGTTCTTAGGTACCCATTTGGTGTAGGGTCCTACCAGGTTAGTTGTACCTTTTGGAACCCAAATCTTCCTAACAACTCTAATTACTTTAGAGTAGCTGATTTGTCTCCCATAAACATCTACATACACATTCACCACCCCAGGTGCCTTGGCAGTATCCTGTGTATGAGTGCCAGCCTTAGCATGAACATGAGCCTTAGAGTTCTTCTTGGGTTCAGGCCTTTTGTTCAAGTGCCTTAGCTTTTGTGCAACTGGTCTCTGTCTCTGTTGACTTGGGTTCAGAAAACCTTTAACCTTAGGCAAGTGGGGTTTAGGTTGCCAGTACTGAAACTGGGGTCTTTCAGTAATCTGAGAGCTTGGTCTTTTCAGTTGAGAATATCTCTGCTGAGTGTTTCTCTTCTGAAAATTCCTCTGATGGTTCAGTGCAGATCTCTTTAGGTTGGTATTCTTAGCCTGAGGATTTGAAGTACTGGCCTGATGATTTCCTACTGAGTGGTCAGGTTTTCTAGCCTTTCCCTGAGGTCTGGGCTTTCTTCCCCGAACCTTCAGTTTTTCTGAAACCATAGGTCCTTTACCCTTGTCTAAAGCTCTGGGCAGTTCTTCAGTAAGAAGATTAGATGCCACTTGTTTAACAAAGACAGTCTTGGTTCTACTAGAAGCAACATTCAGAAGACCTTGTGAGGTTCCCCCTGGAATGTATCCCAATCCAGCTTTTATAGTTGCAGGTCTTTGATAACTCTGAATTTCATCTATCACTTTAGATGCAGAATTCAATATAGTTAACTTTCTCTGCGCACTATCCTCACATTTCTTTAGAGTTTCATGCTTCTTATAGAGGTCATTGAGTTTCGTTGAGCAGTTCTTGTAACACAAAATAGTCCTTCATAAGATTCTCAAACGAATCCATTAGGTCAAAGTTACTGTTTACAGTTGAACTTGAGAACTCATGTGCTTGTGTAGGAGCAACAACAGAGATAGAAGAATTTACCTCCTCCACAGCCATTAGACAGATATCATCAGTGTCACTATCTGAGAAAATCTCATCTGAGGAACTGGAACCTTCTTCAGAATGTTCTTCTTCCTCAGCAATCATAACTTTCTTGCTGGAGAACTTCTTGTCTCTCTTGGCTTGTTTTTCCTTTCTTTCTTTAGCACTTACCTCAGGACAGTCATATTGAAAGTGATCTTTCTTTTGATAGTTGTGGCATCTGTTGGCATCATCATCCTGATCACTTTCCTCCTTGGTCTTAGAGTCCTTCTTTTTGGATGAAGATCCTTCAGCTTTCTGGTCCTTTCTTTTCTCAGTGTATCTGTCCTCAGCTTTTGAGTCGCTCTTGTACCTGTGATTCCTGTAATATTTCTTATATTTCCCATATCTACTATTGAGTATTTCAAACCTCCTTGCCATCAGTACTAGCATATCCTCCTGCTCATCCTGATTTTTGGCAAGTGAGTTCTCAGACTCTCTAGACTTACAGGATTTCTCTTTGGCTTTGAAAGCCACATTCTTGCTAAATGAAGAATCATCTTTGCGGTCAGATTTCTTAGATTTCTTGTCAATCACAAGCTCATAAGCTTTCAGTTCAGAGAAAACTTGTTGATATGGCATGGAATCTGTTGGTCCCGGTGCAAAACGAGTCTTACACGTGTATGGGGGGGGAATACACGTGTTCAGTGTTTTTAAAACTTTTTTCTTACTGAGGTCAGCTTGGGTCAGATAATCCTGAAGATTAGGTTCTGAGAAGCACAGATCGCGCTGAGTCAAAGTCTACTGAGACAGTGATCCTGAGCTGCTTTCAGATACCTACGATAATCCCAACTGAGTCCTGAGTGTCAGAGATCCTGAGTTGCTTGGATCAGATTGGTAACTATCTGTTCTAGCTACTCAGTCGTGCGGAATGGTTGGCCCTTTAGTTTATACTCGTTTTAAGCTTTGCTGAAAACCTTCCCTTTATGAAATAGTGATTAAGCTGTGATTCAATTACATGCAACTTCAGTGGATTGATTCCAACTGAATATCAGTGAAAAGTATGCTTTCAAAATCAAGTCAATGCAACAGTTAAGCACAGATAAGGAAAGCAATAAAGAACACAGCAATTACAGTGGTTCAGAGACTCAAGCTCCTACATCCACTCTCTCTGATCCTCAGAGAAATTCACCAATCACTTCTGAGCTTTCTGACTACCTCGCGTAGTTTTACTTACACAACTTGGCCCTGAGTTTTCTGACTACTCCGCGTAGTTTACTTACTAAACCTGACCTTGAGTTTTCTGACTACCTCCGTAGTTTACTTACTCAAACACAAACAAGCTTTCAGACTACCCCTGTAGCTTACTAACTTCTCCTCTAGAGATTTCTGATTACTCCGCGTAGTTTACTAACTCTTTACAACTCTTCTCACCAACAAACACACTCCAACTACCTTCTCAAGGGTTTGGGGTTTCTCGGTTGGTTTCCAACTAGGATGAGATATCCTTTACAATGATGCACAATGCAAAGGGTTAGAATATCTCGACTAAGCTTTGGATAATTCTTATCAAGCTAGGCTTAGTATAGTGAGCTCTCTTCAATATAGAAGCACTTGGGAAATTCTAGGTTTTTCGAGTGCTTTAACTTTTGCAAGAATAAGTTTGAGCTCTTGAGTTGCGTATAAATTTCCCGTAACCTTACAATGTAGAGGGTCACCAGTATTTATAGGCATACACCAAGGTCACTCTTGAAAACTATCCGTTGGAGAGATAGCTTCGTGAGTTTCTTCTTATGGTGTGTGAGAAACGGCTATATTTAGAGTTTGAAACTCCCTAACATGTTTTAGGAAATAGCCTTTCATATAGCCGGTCTTCACTTTTCGCAGTCTGGAACTTTTGTATATCTGACATCTTTTTCAGCGACCTGTCACTGTCAGTGTCAGTATGGTACAGTGTCGTCTTCCTCTTTTTGACTTTTGTCTCCAGTTAAAGGTAGACACCTTCAACGGCTCTTTTGGTTACAAACTCTGAGTTTGATATAACCTTAACAACACTTCTGACTTAGTTCCTTTTGTCTGCATTTGAATGTCTTGGCAAATATCTATTTTCTAAAGAATCGCGATCTTCTCAGTATTGCATCCTTCAGATACATATATTTAGTGCCTCGGAACATTCAGGTTCATACTGAGTATTCAGTACCTTACTGAGTCTACAGTAATTACTGTGACTTCAGTATTCTTGATCTTCAATCTTCAGTCTTCAGTCTTGCGTCTTCAGAGTCTTCTGAGTCTTCAGGGTCTTCTGAGTCCTCAGAGTCTTCTGAGACATACTGACTGATACACTGAATCTTCATGTTGAGCCTTCAGTTCCTCAGTATCATACTGAGTCTTCAGTATCTCAGTTTCACACTGAGTCTTCAGAACCTTCAGTTTCTTACTGAAACTTCAGTTTCTTCAGAAACATACTGAGTTCTTCAGAGTCTTCAGAACCTATCCTGAACTATATCTGCTGACTATACATTTTGCAGATAACATCCTGAATACTCTAAAACTGAATCCTGACTCAACTATCAAGATCATTCTGAACATGTCATACTTAGGGGTTTTGGGATCTAATCAAAATCATATATCTTTTATTAAATTCTTCTCCCAACAATTTCCCCCTTTTTGATGATGCCAAAACCTATCTTGTTACAAACATATAACCTATACTCAGGTTTCAGTTTATCCTTTTACAAGATTGGTTGTCTCCCAACAATTTAAATCATTCAGCAATTTCTTCAGTAATGAGTCTCTTTAAGTAGTTCATTACCAAATACTTAAACAATTTCCCCCATATAAACATACAATCAGTTCAGAGACATTCATTCAGCATATAAAAATAAAAGACATGAAAATAAGATAATGAGATATTATCTTTTGAACATAATGATAAATCTTCATTGATGATAGGTTTGAGTTACAGATTACAATGAGTTTATCAACAAAATCAAAAAGACAAAAATTTAAAGATTACGGAATCTTCTGAGTCTTCAGTCTTCAGATTTGGCTCTTCAGTCTTCTGCTCTTCAGTTTGCTTCATTCTCAACTTTATCAGCGGGCACCTCCAGGTCGAACATTCCGAAAAATCTCTTCTTCAGCTCATTTCTCTCCTTGAGTAATAGCCTAACTGACCAACTGACCAGCATACTGAGCAATCTCTTGAGTAATAGCCTTCTCATTTACCAAGCCATTACCAAGTCTCGGAGGAGGATAGGAATATGGACCAGGGGCTACTATCGCACCTCTCTCCTTCATCCATAAAGGTTAATCGACTCTGTAGATACTTTGGATAGAAGGTTAGGAGATATTCAATGAATGCTTCATTACGATCCGAGCTTTCCCTCTCCATTCCACGAGAACATCATAATTGAACGGAAGGTTCTCTTGACCTCTTCCCACATATCGTTGAGTTTGATAGGCATCCATTTATCAGCGTGGGGCCACTTGATGCTTTTGATGTCCCTTTCCTCTTGCTGCATAAACTTCACGAATTCACTCGCCGTTTACGCTATTCGTCTATCTTGTTTTACGATCCACGAGGCGCTCACGAGACCGGCGGCAACTTTCTTAGCTTGTTCTATTTGGAGTGTCTTGAGCATTTTCGTGTTGAAGACTTTCTTACGAGGTTGAGACTTCAGATTCTTCCGTTTCTTCATCATCGAATCGGCTTTCTCTGGATTGGCTTAAAGCCTTTGCACACTTGCTTTTCGGGTTGAACACCGCCCAAGGCTTTCCTCTTCATAGGCAATTCGGCCGATCGGCTTGTTCCAACCTTTGCTCTAGCGATCAGTTTCTCTCTTGCAACATCAAGCATGGTTTGCTCAGAAACTCGAGTGTAGATAGGTTTCTCCACCTGAGAGAACTTCAACTTCTCAGTAGCTTTGACTTCTCTTAAGGCTTTGGCTAGGTTATACATTTCAACATCTTTCTGAGCCTTCTTCTCCAAAGTACGTGCCATGAACTTCCTGAGGTCTTCACCTTCCTTTTCCCCCTTCTTGGCACCGTAATTTGGAAGAAGTCTAGAGAGTGCTGTGTCCATGTGATATTGCTCTTTGCTCTCACAAACTAATCTCTCTGCTTTCTCGATCTTGTTCGTCTTCGGCCTCCTTAGATGGTTATTGGCCACAGATAATTCTTCAGATAAATGGGCAAACTGGCCAGAGAGTGCTTCCTTGAACATCTCTGTCATCTTGGTCATGAGCACTGAGCTCATTTCCTCAACATCAGATTTAACCATCACTTCATTCCTCTCTGCCAATTTTACCTCTAGAAATGCAGTTGACTCACAGTGCTTGTTTCATTTAAGACCTTGAGCTCGACTTTGACTCCCTCCAGCTTTTCATTGACTTATCTTCCATGGAGGTCATCTGTGAGGTCGAGTGTTTTTTATTAGCACCGACTCACGAAGAGTGACTAATACTTTCCATCTTCTGAGCTTGATTGGCCAATGTTTCTTCCATTTGAGCAATCTTGATCATCATTGGCTCAACCTTCTCAAGTTTCTCCATCAAGGGAGTGAGGTCAATCTCAGGAACCTTATGCACCTCTTGTCTTTGTCGATCATCTGAGGTTGGTACAACACGAGGGTCGGCTGACTTTTGAGCTTGATTCATCCGAGCTCCGAGTCTCAAGCCCGAGCTCCGGTCTCCAAGCGAGCCTCGATCATTTTTTAGAACAATTGATAACTTTGGCATAATTGTTAATAGTGCCAAAAGGTACTGAAAAGTCTGCTAACCGATCCGAGGTTGACCAATTTGAGTTGATCGACAGCGAAGTCTCCTTTTCTATCTGAGACTGATCCTCAGCATCTCCCTGTTGATCCCCATCTCCATCTTGAGATTTGTCTCCGCTGCTAGGGGCACCAACTTCAGTAACTCTCCTTTCAGCCAACTTCTTCTGAACCAGCTCATCAAAATCGGAGTTTTTCATCCCGAGCTTTGTCATACGAACCACGAGAAGTCGGTCGGAAATTTGTCATCTCCTCATTCCACCGGTCTTCCCCTCAGAATGCGGCAATATCAAGCATCTCGAGAAGAGTCGATTGAGGATGAACACGTTGTCCTTAATCAAGAAGAAAACATCTTGCGGATCGGGGTATGAAATTTGAGCTCGGGGTAGCGGTCAAGAATGAACCGTTCCCCCCTTGCTCCTCCACTCGCCTTCTTGACCCTCGCCCTTCTTCCATCTCGGGCTCTCTAGTTCGGTTGAAGCATCGGTGAGGATCAAGTAGTAGATCACTTTCGGGAGCTCATCAAGAATATCACGCTCCCGAGTCTCGGCTGACCTCGAAGGTTGTTCGATCCAGGTCCTCGGTTTGCATCGAGTAGGTTACGAGGCTGGTGGCGTATCCTCAGATTGACTCGAGTTGGCTCTTCTATTTGTGCAGTAGGCACTTTTTCGATAGGAATCTCACGAGGACTGAGTTCCTTTGAAAATTTCCTGAGAAATTTTGTCTGAACTTAGAGATGTCTCAAGCACCTCAGAGAAGACCTGTTCCTCAGTTTGGTCTTGTGCCTTGGAGATAACTTGAGCCAAAACTTGCAATGTCGAACTCTGAGCGGTTTGGCCCACAGGTTGAATCTCCTCAGAATCACTGCCATCTTCATCGGTGAGAACCACCAATCTTCTGCACTTTGGGGCAAGGTTCTTCTGCTTCATTATTTTTGCACCCTGCTCCATCTTTGCCTCCAACAAAACCTTCCCCCTGGTTTGTTGAGTTTCTTTCTCAGCAGCTGCAACCGGTGATTCTGCTTTCTTTTCTCTCTTCCCCCTGATGGCCTACTTCTTTGCAGCAATGGGTTTAAAGAGAATTTTGGACTTAGGGAATGAGGTCGAATTGGCAAGGATATCCTTCTCCTCTCTGCACATCTCCAAAATATAAGCTATTTTGGTTGCATGGTGGATCTTGCCTTTTATCGAGATCGCCCCATCAACCTTCTTCAAAACTTTGGTCTGCTCACTCACCGTCTGAATCAAAAATTTTAGCTAGTTGAAGTCAGTGGTGGGTAAGGCCTCTATTGCCGCCATCAATCTGAGCTTCGGGGTACTGATCTGCTCAAAACTCCCCGCAAGACTCATGATGCACTTGCTCACAATATCCATCAAAACACGATATTGTGGTTTCAAGTGCCTTTTATGCAGTGTCGCCTCAAATTTCACAGGATTCTCAGCAATCCTATCTAAGTACTCCTGCACTCTACCTGACATATACATCGCAGGATCCTCTCCTCTATCACAGAGCTCAAAAACATCATTCAGATTTTTCGGAACTATATACAAATCCCTCTCAAAATCGATGTATTTGGACGACTGCTCTAAATGTGATACGGTAATCTTAGAATGTAAACCATCCTCTTCATCTATCTCCAGATTATAAATGAATTTGATTACCTCTTTCGCAAACTCTTGAACCGGTCGGCTTGCGACTAGATGGGTGAGTTTAGCCAGTCGAATCATGTGCAGAGCCTCCTCTTCTGGTTTTGAGTTGGTTGGGCTTTCGAGTGAGGCAACGAACTCGTACCACGGCTTGTTGGTTTAGGCTAATCTCTCGAACAAGGTTGGGGCCATTTTAGAGATTGATTGGAGAAATGAAGATTTTAGGGTTTGGGATTTTCTGGGCAAAGGGGATTTTTCGCAAAGGATTTGAGAATGAAGGGTTTGATAAAATTTTGGCTTGAATGGATTATTGGGGTATAAATAGCTTCGAGATCGTGGGGAATCGTGTTGGTTAGGTGAAAAACAACGGTTGAGATTAATCGGGTATACGAACCGACGATCTCCGAAAAGTAAGCCGCCAAAACATCCTCATTGGTCATTAATGTAGCAGAGCCTAAAATGACTATTGACCTTCTTCAGAATTTAAAACGATCCCGCCTAAAAACATTCCTCAGGTGTTTTGTATTTATTGCGAATGATTACTGAGTTTCACTTAAGCAATAAATAAGTCGCATGAGTCATTACTTCTTCAGACTAATTTCCCTCTATCAGTCTTACTGAGTACTGACCTTGATAAAATGTCAGTATAATACTGAGTACTGAATTGGTTCAGTATAATCCTGAGTACTGACCTTCAGTAAATCTGAGTTTCTTGAGACTCAGTTCAGTATTTTTATTTTATCCTGAGCTTCTCATTAGAATTCTGAGAAAACTTCATGCATCTGAAAACCTTCAATTTTTCATATTTACTCTATACACCTGGTTCTAACATCCCTAACTCAACTGAAAGTTCCTGAAATCTTGATTCAGCCAAAGGTTTAGTCAAGATATCAGCTCTCTGCTTATCAGTATGAATTTTCTCCATCCTTATGTCCTTCTTCTCGACATGATCTCTGATGAAGTGATGTTTGATATCCACATGCTTGCATCTGGTGTGCAATACCAGATTTTGGTTCCCCTTTGGTTGATAGATTCAGAATTTGCCTTAGCTGTGACCACATCTTCATTGGCATCACTTACCTGAGTCTGAACTGGTGTCTGTTCAGATTGGTCACCTTTGGAGTGTTGGTTTTACTGAGTCTCACCATCCTGAGTTCCATCCTAAACTTCTTTATCTGAGTCTGAGTCACTCCAATCATAGATAGTGACTGACTTCTTCTTTTCAGGTTCAGTGGATGATTTATCTTTCTGTTTCAGGCTTAATCTGGTGATCCTCTTAGTCAGTTCATCTGCATCATGTTCCTGTTTCTTCTGAACACAAGTAGATTCATAAAAAAAAACATGAGGTGTTTCCTCCACAATAAGAGTCCTACAGTTGTAAACTCTGAAAGCTTTACTGACTTCAGAATATCCTAAGAATATTCCTTCATCAGCTTTACTATCAAACGTTTTCAACTGATCTTTACCATTATTGTGTATGAAACACTTGCAACCAAACACACGAAAGAAAGAAACAAGAGGCTTCCTTTCATTCCAAAGCTCATAGGGTGTTTTGCCTTGACTCTTGGTCAGCATGGATCTATTCTGAGAGTAGCATGCAGTGTTGACAGCTTTAGCCCAAAATCTTTTAGGAATATCAGCTTCAGCTATCATTGTCCTTGCAGCTTCTTTCAGAGTCCTGTTCCTTTTTTCAACAACACCATTTTGTTGAGGGGTCCTTGCAGCTGATGTTTCATGTGAAATTCCATTTGCTGCACAATAATCAGATATGATATGATTTATAAATTCAATTCCTTTGTCAGATCTGATTTTGACCACACTCAGATTTTTCTAAATACTGAGCCTTTTCAGTAATTCTGGCAGCTTTATCTGAGTCTCTTTCTTACTGAGTAAGAATATGACCCAAGTATATCTTGAGTAGTCATCAACTACTACCAATGTGTATTTCCTGCCATTAGTGCTTACTGGTGTTATTGGACCAAAAAGATCCATATGCAGTAATTGAAGTATTCTGTCAGTAGACACTTCTACTTTGCTTTTAAATGATGCTTTTATTTGTTTTCCTTTCAGGCATGCATCACTAATATGTTCCTTACTGAACACTTCATTTGGCAACCCTCTCACAAGAGCTAATCTTGCAAGCTTGTTCAGGGTTTTGAAATTTAGGTGATTCATTCTTTTATGCCATAACCAACTGGTATCTGTGGAACTTTTAGCAACTAAACATGTATCTTAAGGAGTTGAACTCCAATCAGCAAGATACACATTCTCTTTTCTTGTACCAGTCAGTAATACTTTCTGTGATGTATCATCTTTCACAAAACATAAGTTCTTAGAGAACTCAACATTAAAACCCTTATCACAGAATTGACTAATTGAAAGCAAGTTATGCTTCAATCCAGATACATATGAAACACCATGGATATGAACTTAGTCGATTTTCAAAGTTCCATATCCTTTAGTTTGTCCCTTGGAGTTGTCTCCAAAAGTGATCTGTGGGCCTCTTTGTTCAACATAGTCACTAAGTATCTTCTTGTATCATGTCATATGTCTTGAACATCCACTGTCAAGATACCATATATCAGGAGCTTTTTCATCTCTGCTCATCAGTGCCATGTGATCTTTAGTCAGTTCAGTGCCCTTATTTTCCTCCTGAAAAACAGATCAATTCTTAGGTACCCAGTTTGTGTAGGGTCCTACAAGGTTAGATGTACCTTTCGGAATCCAAATCTGCCTGACAACTCTAATCACTTTAGAGTGGCTAATTTGTCTTCCATAAACATCAACATACACATCTACTACTCTGGATTCCTTAGCAGTTTTCTGTGTATGTGTGCTCGCTTTAGCATGAACATGGGCTTTTGAATTGTTCTTTGGTTCAGGCCTTCTGTTCAGATGTTTAGGCTTTTGTGGAGCCGGTCTAAATCTTTGTTGACTCGGGTTCAGGTAACCTTTACCCTTAGGCAAGTGGGGTTCGGGTTATGCATCTTTGAAATCTGGGTCTTCAAAGATCTTGAGGACTTGGTCTCTTGATTGAGAATGTCTCTTTGAGTGTTTCTCATCGAGGATTCCTCTCGATGGTTGATGTGGAGCCTTCGGGGTTTGCATTCTTAGCTGAGGCTTTGAAGTACTTGCTGAAACTTTCCAATCGATTTGCTTTCGGTTTTCTAGCCTTCACCCGAGGTTTGGGCTTTCTAACCTGATCATTCAGTTTTACCGAGACCATAGGTCCTTTTCCCTTGTCTACAACCTTGGGCATTACTTCAGTTTGAAGTGTGGGTGCCACTGGTTTTACAAAGATTGTCTTCTTGCTACTTGATGCAGCATTCAGATGACCTTGTGAGGTTCCCCCTGAAATGTATCCCAATCCAGATTTATAGTGGCAGATCTCTGGTAACTCTGAATTTCATCTATTACATTAGATGCTTTATTCAATAGAGTTAACTTCTTACGTGCACTATCCTCACGATTCTGTAGAGTTTCATGCTTCTCGAGAGAGGTCATTGAACTTAGTTACGATTATTTGAATCTCTTGGGTGGATTTCTCTAGCTTTTGGTTAGGGTCATTATAAACTTCTCTTTCTCGATAGTTGTACTTTCGAACATCGATTCATCGGTAGCTCCCATTAATTGAGAAGTGATTTGATATTGCTAGAGTCTTTCCATTTTAGATTTTTGACTTTCGGTTCCTTATTACGCTCTTGAGTTCTATTTAGCGATCCTTGCAAAAACAACATAGTCCTTCATCGATTCTCAAAAAGAATCCATGGTCAAAATGACTATTTTTGATTGGAACTTAAAAACTCTTGTGCTAGTGTAGGAGCAACAACGAGAGAAAGAAGAGTTTACCTCCTCAATGGCCATCAGGACGAGATGTCATCACTTTCCTTTGTCGAGAATATCTCATCTGAAAGAGCTAGATCCCTCCTCAGAATGTTCTTCTTCTGCAACCATGGTCTTTTTGCTAGAGAACTTCTTGTCTCTTTTAGCTTGCCTTTCTCTTCTCTTCTTAGCACTCAAATCACGGACAATCATCTTTGGAAGTGACCTTTCTTCAGCGATTATTATAGCCTGTTGGTATCATCATCACGATCACTTTCTTCTTTGGACTTGGAGTCCTTCTTTTACGGATGAAGAGCCTTGACTTTCGAGGTCCTTCTTCTTCTCGGTTGATCGTCCTCGGGTTTCTTCGGTACTGTGGTTCTGTAATAGCTTTTGTATTTTCCAAATCTACTATTAAGTCTGTCAAACCTTCTTGCCATCGGTCTTAGCTTTTCCTCAAGCTCATCCTGATTTTTGGCATGGGGGTTCTCAGACTCTCTAGTTTTACAGGTTTTATCTATGGCTTTTAAGGCCACATTCTTACTAGATGATGAATCATCTTTGTTGTCAGCCTTTTTGGATTTCTTATCAATTACAAATTCATAGGCTTTCATTTCGAGAGAAGACTTGTTGGTATGGCATTGAATTAATGTTCTTGGTGTTTTCAATCACTCTTTGCATGAATATCCATTTCTTAGAAAGACCTCTAAGAATTTTCAATGCAACTTCTCTTTGTGGATATTTCTTTCCAAGTGCATTTAGATCATTCATGATCTTTAGTGAATCGACTTCCAATTTGTCTATTGATTCACCATCATCCATTTCAAAACTATCAAACTTTCCAATTGCCCTTTGTAAGTTTGTTTTCTTTTATATGATCGTGTGCCTTGGCACATTCTGACTAGTGTATCCCAAATCTCTTTAGCAATATTACGGTGAGAGATCATTCCCATCACACCATCATCAATTGTCTTTGTATAGTGTGTGTTTTTGCAATGTAGTCTAGATTGACTAACTTTCTCTCCTCGAGTCGGGTTGGTCATCGGACTTAGGAAATCTGCTCTAGGATCAATTCTCTCATCTTACATTTCCTCTTGGGATTCACTCTGATGAAATTGGAATGGTCCTTGAGAGACCACTCTCCACATACGCTCATGTTTGGAATCTGAGATGAGCCTGCATTCTTAGTCTCCATAGATCATAGTTCTCCACTGAGAACATGGGAAGTTTTTTAGAAGACATTTTTATCTGATCTTTTGAAAAGGAAATTTTTTTTCAGCAAATAAGATCAGTTCAGATAGACCACAAGTATTTTTGAAAATAAAACTTTGGTCAACAAAGCAGGTGGTCAAGTTGAACCCTTTTTCTCGATACCACTTGTTGGTCGGTGCAACGAGTCTTACACGTGTATGGGGGAATACTGCGTGTTGATGTTTTTAAAACTTTTTCTTCTCGAGGTCAACTTGGGTCGATAATCCGAAGATTAGGTTACGAGAAGCACAGATCGCTCCGAGTCAAAAGTCTCTTGAGGCAGTGATCTGAGTGCTTTCGAGATACCTCGAGATAATCCCAATCGAGTCCCGAGTGTCAGAGATCCTGAGGTTCTTGGATCAGATAACTAACTTACTGAATCCTCAGAAGAGAGTTCAGTTTGGTAACTCTCTGTTCTAGCTACTCAGTCGTGTGGAATTGTTGGCCCTTTATTTTATACTCGTTTTAAGCTTTGCTGAAAACCTTCCCTTTATGAAATAGTGATTAAGCTGTGATTCAATTACATGCAACTTCCGATTGGATTGATTCAACCGAATATCGATGAAAAAAGTATGCTTTCAAAATCAAGTCAATGCAACAGTTAAGCACAGATAAGGAAAGCAATAAAGAACACAACAATTATAGTGGTTCAGAGACTCAAGCTCCTACATCCACTCTCTCTGATCCTCAGTGAAATTCACTAATCACTTCTGAGCTTTCTGACTACCTCGCGTAGTTTTACTTACTCAACTCGGCCCTGAGTTTTCTGACTACTCCGCGTAGTTTACTTACTAAACCTGACCTTGAGTTTTCTGACTACCTCCGTAGTTTACTTACTCAAACACAAACAAGCTTTCAGACTACCCCTGTAGCTTACTAACTTCTCCTCTAGAGTTTTCTGACTACTCCGCGTAGTTTACTAACTCTTCTCACCAACAAACACACTCCAACTACCTTCTCAAGGGTTTGGGGTTTCTCGGTTGGTTTCCAACTAGGATGAGATATCCTTTACAATGAAGCACAATGCAAAGGGTTAGGATATCTCGACTACGCTTTGGATAATTCTTATCAAGCTAGGCTTAGTATAGTGAGCTCTCTTCAATATAGAAGCACTTGGGAAATTCTAGGTTTTTAGAGTGCTTTAACTTTTTTTGAAGAATAAGTTTGAGCTCTTGAGTTGCGTATAAATTTCCGTAACCTTACAATGTAGAGGGTCACCAAGTATTTATAGGCATACACCAAGGTCACTCTTGAAAACTATCGGTTGGAGAGATAGCCCGTGAGTTTCCTCTTATGGTGTGTGGCTTGGCTATATTTAGGGTTTGAAACTCCCTAACATGTTTTAGGCAATAGCCTTTCATGT
The DNA here is from genome assembly GCA_037126765.1 of Stenogyne calaminthoides. Lineage (NCBI taxonomy): Eukaryota > Viridiplantae > Streptophyta > Magnoliopsida > Lamiales > Lamiaceae > Stenogyne > Stenogyne calaminthoides. Next base: position 14,082,169 of record JBBCBC010000010.1, read on the forward strand.
AGCCGATCTTCACACCCATGATCACGAAACTTTTTGTATATCGACATCTTTTTTTTGACACATCCTTTGTCGATTGTCGGTATAGTGCGATGTCGTCTTCCTCTTTTTGACTTTTGTCTCCGGTTAAAGGTAGACACCTTCAGCGGCTCTTTTGATTTACAAACTACGAGTTTGATATAACCTTAACAACAACGACTTAGTTCCTTTTATGCGCATTTGAATGTCTTGGCAAATATCTATTTTTAAAGAATCGCGATCTTCTCGATTGTGCATCCTTGGATAGATATATTGATTGCCTCGGAACATTGAGTTCATCTTGAGTATTGATACCTTCTTGAGTCTTGATAATTCTTTGTGCCTTGATATTCTTGATCTTCAATCTTGATCTTGCGTCTTGAGTCTTACGAGTCTTTAGGGTCTTCGAGTCTTGAGTCTTGAGTCTTGGTCTTTGAGTCTTCAGGGTCTTCTGAGTCTTCAGGGTCTTCTGAGTCTTCTGAGTCTTCTAAGACATCTTGACCGATACTTGAATCTTCATCTTTGAGCCTTGGTTCCTCTGTATCATCTTGAGTCTTGATATCTCGATTTTCTCTTGAGTCTTGAGAATAACCGAGTTTCATTTGAAACTTGATTTCTTCTTGAAACATCTTGAGTTCTTGAGTCTTGAACCTATCTGAACAATATCTGCGACTATACATTTTGCGAGATAACATCCGAATACTCTAAAAACTGAATCCTGACTCAACTATCAAGATCATTCTGAACATGTCATACTCAGGGGTTTTGGGATCTAATCAAAATCATATATCTTTTATTAAATTCTTCTCCCAACAGAATCAATATTTTTGTTGTTTTCAATCACCACAGCATGTATATCCCATTTCTTAGATAATCCTCTAAGAATTTTCAGTGCCACTTCTCTCTGTGGGTATCTTTTCCCAAGAGCATTCAGATCATTCATGATGCTAGTGAATCTGACCACAAGTTTGTCAATGGATTCACTATCTTCCATTTCAAAGCTATCAAACTTTCCAATAGCAACAGAAAGTTTGTTTTCCTTATATGATCTGTGCCTTGACACATAACAGCAAGTGTGTCCCATATTTCTTTTGCAGTTTCACAATGAGAAATCATCCCCATAACACCATCATCAATAGTGTTGTACAAAGTATCTTTAGCAATGTAGTCAAGATTGACTAACTTTCTCTCATCAGGAGTAAGTTGATCATCAGACTTTGGAATTTCATCTCTGGGATCATTCCTCTCAGTATTAGTGATTCTGGGATTCACAACAGTAAACTTGAATGGTCATTCAGAAACCACTCTCCACATTCTTTCATGTTTTGAATACAGATGAGCCTGCATTCTCAATCTCCATAGGTCATAGCTCTCAACAGAGAACATAAGAAGTTTCTTAGAAGGCATGATGACTGAGCCTTGTAAGATATCAGCAAAGAGATCTATTTAGTAGACCACCAGAGTCTTTCAGCAAATTAGACTATGGCTACCAAAGCACGTGGTCAAGTTGAACCACTGCTCTGATACCACTTGTTGGTCCCGGTGCTAACGAGTCTCCTGCGTGTATGGGGGAATACACGCGTGTTGATGATTTTAAAACTTTTCTTTCTTTGAGATCGGATGGGTCGAGGGTGTCCTAATGATTTGTACGAGAAGCCGCAGTTATCTGAGTCATCTATTGAGACAATGATCTGTTTGCTTTCGGAAGCTTGAGATTAAACCGAGCTTGAGTTTATCGGAGATCTGAGGCGCTTGGATCGGATAATTATCTTCTTGAACCTTGATGGAGAGTTAGTTCAGTTTGGTAACTATCTGTTCAAGCTACTCAAGTGTGCGGAATGGTTGGCCCTAAGTTTATACTCGTTTTAGCTTTGCTGAGAATCTTCCTTTTAATAAAAGAGTGATTAAGGTTGTGATTAGTTTGATGCAAGTTCAAAGGATTGGTTCCAACTGAATATCAGTGAATTATGCTTTTAGTGAAAAACATGCAACATATAGTAATGCAGTACAGAAAGCAAAACAACACAGCAATTATAGTAGTTCAGAGACTCAAGCTCCTACGTCCACTCTCTCCGACCTTCAGAGAAATTCCTTAACCACTTCCTAAAGCTTTCTGGCTAACTCACTGTAGCTTACTCACTTTTCTACTTTGAGTTTTTTGGCTGACTCACTGCAGCTTACTAACTCAAACACACACAAGTGTTACCACAAGTAGCTTACTAACTTCTTCTCTAGAGTTTTCTGTCTAACTCACTGTAGCTTACTAACTCTTTACAACTCCAACTCACCAACAAACACACACAAACTACCTTAGAAAGGGTTTGGGTTTCTGGTTGGTATCCAAATAGGATGAGATATCCTTTACAATAAGAACAATGCAAAGGCTAGGATATCTCTACTAAGCTTTGGATATATCTTATCAATCTAGGCTTAGTGAATGAGCTCTCTTCAATGTGAAACACTTGGGAAATTCTTGGGTTTTCGAGTGCTTCAATTTACAATAATACGAATGAGCTTTTGAGTTGCTTTGAAATTTCCCGTGACCTCTCAATGTAAAGGGTCACTAGTATTTATAGGCAACTTCACCAAGGTCACTCTTGAAAAACTATCCGTTGGAGGAGATAGCTTCATGAGTTTCCTCTTATGGTGTTTGATGAACGTTTATTTTTAGGGTTTGAATACTCCCTAGCATGTTTTAGGAAATATGCATTCATGTAGCCAATCACCACTTTTTGCAGTCTGGAACAAAGTACTATTGACATATTTCAGTGTCCTGTCGGTTTCAGTGTCAGTAAAGTACAGTGTTGTCTTCCTCTGATTGGTTCTTGTCTTCAGTAAATGTAAACAAACATAACGGCTCTATTTGGACAATCTCTCTGAATGAGATAACCTTAACGAGACAACACTTAGACTTAGTTCCTTTTGTCTGCATATGAATGTCTTGGGCAATATCTATTTTTCTGAATATTCGCGTTTTTCTCAGTTTTGTAGTCTTCAGATAGATATTATTCAGTGCCACAGAACATTCAGGTTATACTGAGTATTCAGTATCTTACTGAGTCTTCTGGAACTACTGGGTCTTCAGTATCTTCTGAGTCTTCAGTGTCTTCTGAGTCTTCAGTGTCTTCTGAGACTTCAGTGTCTTCAGAGTCTTTAGTGTCTTCAGAGTCTTCAGTGTCTTCAGTGTCTTCAGTGACTTACTGAGTCTTCAGTGACATACTGAGTCTTCAGTGACATATTGAGTCTTCAGTGACATACTGAGTCTTCAGTGTCATAATGAGTCTTCAGTGACATACTGAGTCTTCAGTTTCTTCAGCAACTTACTTGGTCTTCCATTTCTTCAGAAACTTACTGAGTCTTCAGTTTCTTCAGAAACTTACTGAGTCTTCAGAATCTCCAGAAACTTACTGAGTCTTCAGTTTCTTCAGAAACTTAATGAGTCTTCAGTTTCTTCAGAAACTTACCGAGTCTTCAGTTTCTTCAGAAACTTGCTGAGTCTTCAGAATCTAACCTGATCTATATCTGCTGACTATACATGGTGCAGATAACTTCCTGAACACTCTATACTGAATCCTGACTCAGTCTATCAAGATTATCCTGAACATGTCATACTCAGGGGTTTTGGAATCTAATCAAAATCTCTTTATTAAATTCATCTCCCAACAGTCCGCCCCTGGGAGGGAGTATATGTTTAATGATGAAATATAAGGCTTATTATTTGTAATAAAAACATATGTTTAATTAAATTTTGTTATTTCAGCTTATATACCATCTCACACATATCACAATATTGAGCAAATGAAACAGAAGACTTTAATACTAACTAATTAGAATTACATTGAAGCAAAAAAAAAAAATATATATATATATATATATAAGCCAAACAAGACTCTATAATTCCCATTAAGGATTGTGTCCAATTAAGATTTCTACTATCCCTAAGAGAAGCTAGAAAGTTTTCTGGTAAACCATTTAAAGTAAGCAGTCTAAAAGCGACCTGTCTATTTTGACGCATATCCTAATTTATCTCTATCTTTATCTGATAGTAATGTTCTTGAAGCTTTAACATTAAATGTTAAAACTCATGGTTATAATTACATACCAGCTACAGAGGTTATGTGTATCTGTTATCGTATTTATTATAAGCCTTTATTTACACTCAATCCTATGTGTAAAAGAATTGAGAAAGATGATAATGAAACTATTCTTATAGAAACTAATTTTGGAAAATAATATATTACTACTAGAAGATCCATTAAGTGGGAAGAAATTATTTTTCCTGAAAATTGGATAATAGAACAATCTGTTCCTAAAAATCCTATTATAAATAGTGATTTTAAACATATTACTCAAAGTAATGATGGTATAATTAATATTGGTTTTCAAAATAATCAAAGAAGACATTCGACTTCTTATTTTAGATCAATGTCTAATCATTCTCTTATATCTCCTCTGGATTATGAGGTAGAATTACCTTTTGAATCTCAATTAAGGAGCGTGACTGGTCCAAAAAGGTCCATATGGAGCAGCTGAAGAAGCTACTTTGTTGGTCCCAAAAAACTGAGTTAAAACCCGAAAAATCTCAATGGGAGGTGACTTTAAAATTTTTGCGAATGTGTTATGCAGATTGTTAAAGTATGTATGATAGTTAATATGAAAGCAAATAAGAACACACATATTTTTATAGTGGTTCGGAGAACATCCTCCTACATCAATTCTTCCCTTCATGGAGTACTTCCTTAATCCAAAGAAAACCTTAGTTTAGACTCACCATTATACATATATTTAATGAGTTTTCACTCTTGGGACTTATCTCCCTCACGGGATCGCCTATAGATGTTTAATGAGTTCTCACTCTCGGGACTTATCTCCCTCACGGGATCTCCTACCCTCCCTTGCGGGATTACCTCTTAACCACTAATTCTCTTTCAAGAAAGTGTTAGAGTTTGATGTTATTTCCAACTAGGTGAGATTTTCCCTTACATTGTTTTAGCCTTTAAGCTAAGGTTGGGAAAATCTCTCTAAGCTTAGGATATGTCATTTATGCTTAGATATAATGTAGAACACTCTTGGATAAATTTGGATATCTAATGCTTTATGTTCTTGAATGGAGATGTTTGAATATTTGGCTTTAATCTTCACTTGACAGCATCCTCCATTATCTTCTTTTGAAGATAGTGCAATGTATTTGTAGTGTGGATTTGAATATTACCGTTAGAGAGTAAATTCAAATCCATACTAATAATCTTCCAGCTTTTCTTTGTCCTTTTGCACTGTTGCTTGCAGCTTTATGTCACATCCATACATGTGTTGTCATCTTCTCATTGGCCCGCTTTTTGTGTGACTAACGGATCAGATCAACTTGCCAGATCAATTCAACTCGCTTGATCAGATCAACACAACATCAAGTCAGCACAACAGATCAGGCCAACACAACATCAAGTCAGCACAGCAGAACAGGTCAACACAATGTCAGATCAACCAACAGATCAGATCAGGTAACAGATCAAACTGCACAACGTTAGGTCAGCCTGCAGATCAGACAACATCAGCTGCTGCATCAGACTGCATCAACACTGCATCAGATTGCATCAGCACTACATCAGCTACACTGTATTAGTTGTTGCATCAACACTGCACCAGCACTTCATCTTCACAAATCAGAATGCTTCTTCTTATTAAGCTCATTAGCTTACATGGAACTCATAAGTCTCAGTTTGTTCTGTTCAGCCTCGTCTTTTCTTGATGAGTTCCCCCTCAACTTGTACTTGTAAGAATAAAACTAAGTCCATAGACGCAAGCTTCCTATACAACTTAGCTTGTCCTATTACAAGGTCTTTTGGCATAATAATCAAAACTAAAATTATCTCAACAATTTCCCCCTTTTTGATCACGATGCCAAAACTAACTAACAACAGAAAAATCATACGAGAAAAACGGTGTTAGTTAAACATGTGAAATGATGAAGAGTATTTGATGCATTTTATTTTTATAAATAAGAAGATAATTGTCAATCTCCATGAATTTTAAAAAAATTATGCATTTTAAAATAAATGGGTTTTAAAAAGGATCAGTTCACGTGGTCACATTAAAAGCTAGTGAACTTTTGAACTCCTACTATGATACCACTTGTTGGTGCCGAATGGGTTTCAGTGAAGCAGACGTCTAGAGGAGAGGGGTTAATATACTTCTGATACTTTTTGCGTGATCAGCGTGTAAGGCAGGTAAGGCTTATATAGAGTGCGAGTGATAATTAGTATGAACTGATATCCAACCTACAGATAGCTGTGAAGCAAATCAGTTTGGTGTCTATCAGTTTAACTAATGTGCAGAAACCTTTTGTTAACCCGTGTGAAAAACCAGTTTACAGAAAACAGTCCTAAGGTTTTCTGATCAGATTAGTTGACAAAGTGTCCAACTGATCAAATCAGCAGCTTGGTGCTAGACTGATCTCTGCTTAGGATATGCATGACACTTTATTAAATCAGTAGTGTGCAATAAGTGTAAAGCAGATAAACACATAAGATTTATAGTGGTTCGGACTAACTTGTCTTACGTCCACCCTTCCCTATCAGCAGGGGCACTCACTACCAATTTGACTTAGTTTAATATGTTAGTCAAACACAATACATACAGATATTTATGGAGCTCTCACTCAACTATCCCAAAAATAAAGACTAGAAACCCTAGTTTGAGATCTGGCTTACAAACTTATCCTAACTCCCTGTTTGGGGTAAGATTTGTTTTGTTTCCAACTGGAATTCTATCCTAGTATCTGAGTAGCCTAAAGCTAACAGATAAGAATTCTTGCTAAGAAACTAAGGGATGAACACTTAGAATATTTGCTTGTTCTTCAATGTTCTTGCGGAAATGACTTGTATGCTTAGTTGTGTATAATTTCTATAACCTTACTGTGAAGGTTGATCCCATATTTATAGGCCTTTAAATCAAAGAGCCGTTGGAGAGCAATTTTAATCTCAGGCTATTTTAGGTAGCTTGCAGGTGTTATATGACGTGCTCAGGAAGGCCATGTCATTTTCGTGCAATTTTGTCCTTTCTAACTGTTTGCCCTGATACACCATATCCTGCATTGTCAGATCAGGACATACGTGTCGAAATCTCAGTGGCTAACAAGTACAAATATTCGGCACCTTGTAAAGCCTGTTGTGTTGACTTTCTTCTTGTCTGATCTTGTTCGCATGACTTAGATGTGTAAATGCTTTACATTCTTCTTACTTGCTAATCTGATCAGTATCCTACTGATCAGGCTACCTTGAGTCTTCTGAAATAAGTTATCTTAGCTCAACTTATTGACTCTGCTGACCTCTTTATAATGATAGGTCTTCTGGTCTCCTTTGCTTTGACACTTCTGATCTTGAGCCTTCAGTTCTTCCAGTCTTTAGAAGTAGCTCTTCTGATCTGGTCTTCTGATCTTCAAGACATAACCTATACATATTGAGTTCCCCCTCAATATGTGACCTATTCTATAACATCAGTAGTCTAACATGTTCAACTGGTTTCCTATCAAAACATCACTCAAGTAACAGGTTTGACTGGTCGTATTTGTTAGAATTTAGAGGCACGTAAACACGTAATACATGCGTAGCGAAATTAAACAGTTCACCAACAAGTAACATATAATTGCATAATTAAATCATGGGTAAATGTAAATAGAATTCTTACAATAATTCATACACAGATTCCCCCACTATGGTATCCACGTAATCCCCGTTAACAGATCTGCACAGATTTATCAGCGTTGAATCCCCGAGACGAATTTACTAGGAAAATTCTAACTAGAGATTTTATGGAGATATTAGGTTTTCTTGTAGTTTTTAATGAATCCCTAGGATCTCATATATATAGGGGAAACCCAGCTTAAATCTTAAGCTATCTTTATTAGGAATATTATTTCCTAATCTTGCAAATTAAATTTCATAGATTTGATTTTCCTTAAATATATTTTCCTGCAATAATATTCCATATATTATTAGGGATTCCTATTTAACTAAATCCAATTTAGTTAAACAGTAATAATAATTAATTCCAAATAAATATATTAATAATTCTCCATAAATTAAATATTAAATCCAATTTAATACTTGATCAATCAACTTTAATATGTAAAGGGAATTACTTGTTGTGTGACCCATAGGCCCTCATATATCAAGCGATTAGTAAAAATAATGGTCTTAATTGAACCCTAGAGAATAAATCAGACATTCTCAATATATGAGGTACATTGCGAGAAACGTGCAACTACCTGTAATTGAAATATGGGTTATTACGATAACATCGTTTCTTTGTGAATACCCGATTAAATCTTGAACATGATGAAGTGTCTATTCAAATAACTTAATCATATTATCTATAATCACTAATTGATCACGTATGTCACACTTGGCAACAAAGTCCAATTATGATGAGAAGATGAGTATTCTCTCTAAATCCACATTGAGGAATGAATCCTATTCTTGGCTCAACAACTACGCACATGCATTTCGCGATGAATCCAATCAAAGTCATATCTACCCATAGAAGGGTGCAAGTGTCGGTCATGGTCAAAGTTCATCATGTTGGAATTTATAGGCGCTCAAACATGTAATATTGGAATTTAAAGACACGCAAACATGTAATACACGCAAAACAGAATTAAACAGTTCACCAACAACGAACATATAATTGAATAATTAAATACTTGTAAACATAAAGAGAATTCTTACATTAAATCGTACGCATATTTCTCTACTATGGTATCCACGTAATCCCCATTCACAAACGTGCACAGATTTACCAGCGTTGAATCCCGATATGAATTTGCTAGGAAAATTCTAACTCTAGATTTTATGGAGAGAATTTGAACAACCGTGTTATGGATTCTCAAGAGCTCATATATATAGGAGAGGCCCAACTTAAATATTAAGCTAACATGATTAGGAAAAAAAATCCCTAATCTTTATTTAAATAAACATCTTAAATTTATTTTCCACATCTAAAATCTCTACGGATTTAATTCCCATGTATATCAAATCTCTACGGATTTGATTCCATATATATTAAATCCTACAATAATATTCTATATATTATTATTGGGAATTCTTATTTAATTAAATATAATTTAATTAAATATTAATAATAATTAATTCCAAATTAATCTATTATTAATTAATTCTCCATAAATTAAATATTAAATCCAATTTAACATTTAATCAACCAACTATAATCCGTAAAAGGGAACTACTTGTTGTGTGACCCATAGGCCCTCATATATCGAGCGATTAGTCAAAATAACGGTCTTAATTGAACCTAGACAATAAATCGGACATTCTCAATATATGAGGTGCGTTGAAAGCGTGCAACACCATAATCTGAAACATGGGCTATTACGATTTCCTCCTTTCATCCGTGAATACTCGATTAAGTCTTGAACATGATGAAGTGTCTATTCAAATAACTTAATCATATTATCTCTAATCACTAATTGATCATGTATGTCACACTTAGCCACAAAATCTAAGTTGACGTGCATCAGTCGATGACTTTGATCTAATTATGATGAGAAGACGAGTATTCTCTCTAAATCCACATTGAGGAATGAATCCTGTAGGTCCCGAACGGGTTTTCGTGAGGGCAGAAGTCTAGAGGGGAGGGGTGAATAGACTTCTGAAAACTTTTGTGTGGGATTAGGTGTGAAAAGCAAATTCCCTGATCAGAGTGCGTGTGAATAAGTTTGGACTGATATCCAACTTACTGATCGCCTAAGGGCAGATCAGTTTCGTGTCTATCAGTTTAACTGATGTGCGGAAGCTAAGTTTTACCCGTGTGAAAAACCAGTTTGTTAAATCAGAATTCTAAGTTATCTGTTTTGAATCAGATGGCAAAATGTCAAACTGATCAGATCAGTTGTTTGGTGCAAATCTGATCCAGACTTAGAATATGCATGTAATACATAAACAAGTAGTGTGCAAAGTGTAAAGCAGGTAAATCAGATAATGCACACAAGATTTTATAGTGGTTCGGACAACTTGTCCTATGTCCACTCTTCCCATCAGCAGGGGCACCAACTTAACCAACTAGACTTAGTTTAATGTGTTAGTCCAACACAATACAACAGATGTTTCAAGAGTTCTCACTCAACCAATCACAGAAATCAGAACTAGAAACCCTAGTCTAAAATCTTGCAAAACAAACTTAACCTAACTTTTGGTTTGAGTATAAGATTTGTTGTGTTACAACTGGAAATCTATCATAGTGTTTGGGTAGCCTAAAGCTAAAGTATAAGATTTATGTGCTAAAAACTATGGGATGAACACTTAGAAAATATTCTTCATTTTGTGTTCTTCTTGCGGAAATTGTGAATAGCTTGAGCTTGATGATAATTTCCGTAACCTTACTACGAAAGTTTGATCCCATTTATATAGGCATGAATTCGAACTAGCCGTTGGAGAGCAATTCGAATTTTGGTCTATTTAAGGTAGGATTGCAGGATGGATGTGACGTGCACAAGGACGGTATTACCAAAAGCATCCAAGTTTGTCCTTTATAGCCGTTTGACTGTGATCCGCCGAATCCCTCTCTATCAGCTCCGAACATACGTGTCCTACTCTCATTGGTTATCAAGTACACTTGTTCATTGTTTGCTTTACCAACTAAGGTTGACATTTTTCTTGTCTGATTATCTTTGTATGTCTTGGTAAATCTTGGTTGTCTTTGGTGTGGTGACTGATCGGATATCTTGATCGATCTACGATTAGTCTTCGATGTAAGTTATCTTAGCACAACTTAGCAGACTCTCCTTCATTCTTCTGATGTTGGTCTTCTGGTCTTGATTTTCTGGTAGACATCTGATCTTCAGGTCTTCTGACTTGTCTAATTTTCTGATCTTCTGACTTATCTGATCTTCTGATCTTCTTCAAGACTTAACCTATACATATTGAATTCCTCATCAATATGTGACCTATCTATTACATCAGCTGTCTATGCATCTCAGCTGGTCATCCTATTCTGATCTTCTAAGTCATCAGTCAGCTAACAAGTCTGACTGGTCATATTACAATCTGTTTTGGAACTTCCATCAAAACTACAAATTTCCCAACAATTTCCCCCTTTTTGATGGAACCAAAACATTAAATCAGAAAAACAGATAACCAATAATGTAAGTAACAGAAACAACACACAGTTCAGAAGACAATGAGAAATTGTCTTAGGATCAGAAAGATAGAATATTTCATTAAGGATATAAGAGATTACAAGTACATAAATACCTATCAACTGGTCCTAAACTAGTCTTCAGATCTGTTGTCAACAATATCTGAACTTCTGGAGTTGTTCTGAAATATCAAACACCTTGTACATACTCTGCATCAGAGCAGCCAATCGTTCTTTCTCAATGATCCTTCCTTTCTTGGCAAACTCATAGTACATCTTCTTAAAAGCAAGAGGATCAAGAGTCTTGTTTGGTCTGAGATGTGGCAAGAGAATCTGGGGAAGCCTAAGGAATCAGATTCATCGTCTTGCCCTCTTTCATTACAATCTCAGATAATTATGGATATTTGTTTTCTAACCAACTTCTGAATTCATCATCAAATTCTCCTTGATCATTAGCAATAGGAATCTTCTCCAGAATGTATACATCACATAGCCAGTCTGCTATAATTTTGTTCCACTCTGGTATCAAATCTTCCCGGGCAACCAAGATGTCTTTCACCGATACAGGTAGGGCCCTTTCTTCCCAGACTATATCCTCAGCGGCAGCAACTTTCTTCCTTTGTATTCTGACATAGCTAATGTGAATACCTTTAGACTCAACCAGTTTCTTCTTCTTAATAGTAGCATCTATCACTCTCTGCCTGGCTTTCTTCTCTTCTAACTGTGCAGGGTTTATCTGAGACCTCGATCGTGCCTTAGTTTGCTTCTGGGTCTGAGTCGGAACCCTGACCTGCTTGCTCTTACCTTTCTCTCTCTTCTTGGCTTTTGCCTCAACTGCTTTCTCTTCTTCCAGTAATTGCTTAGCCAGCTCAAGGCTCTTGGCCTGATCTTTGGATTCAAACCTTTTCTGAATATTCGAAGAGAAATCTTCTATCCTATCTACTCTGGCAACAACATCGAGATGCGGTGATACATTCGAAGAAATGGCCTTCCCTTGAGCTTGAATATCTTCCCCATGCTTTTCAACTGTCTGAGCAATTTTCACCAGTTCGGTGTCAGGCACAACAACAGTTGAGACAATTTCAGGCATGGTAGCAGTTGATGCAGATGGAGTCGGCACAGATGTTCTAGCAGTTGGTGAATCAACCATATGATGTCATCATATGAGGCCAATTCAGCTGCACTGCTTACTCAAGCATTCTCCATACACCTCGTCTCAAGATCCTTAATTCCCACTCCCACACTCGATCATCCATAAAAAATGACTGCAAGGAACTAGAAAGGGTTAAGGCACAGGTTGCTGAAGAAATTATTCTAAGAGCCGACCTCTATGTCTCTCTTATCCACAATCCGTTCAACACTAGGATTGTTCTGAAATTCCCGGAGTCAGACACCGAGGATCCTACGTTGTTCATTCTGAAGCAACAGGTAAAGGCTTATCTGAACACGATCTGCTCGGATCTGATTAACAATCCAGGCCTCTACCTGAAGATTGAAGAGATTGTCTCCTGGAGGGATATCCGTCTGAAGGGTATGGCCAAAAGCATGCAAGTTTGTCCTTTATAGCCGTTTGACTCTATCAGCTCCGTACATACGTGTCCTGCTCTCATTGGTTATCAAGTACACTTGTTCAGTGTTTGGTTTACCAACTAAGGTTGACATTTTTCTTGTCTGATTATCTTCGTATGTCTTGGTGAATCTTCAGTTGTCACCTGGTGTGAGCTGACCTGATAAGATAATACTGATCAGTATACCTGATTGAGTCTTCTGATGCAAGTTGTCTTAGCACAACTTAGAAGACTCTCCTTCATTCTTCTGATGTAGGTCTTCTGGTCTTGATTTTCTGGTAGACATCGATCTTGGTCTTGACATGCGATTTTACGATCTTGACATGCGATCTTACGATCTTCTTCGAGACTTAACCTATACATATTGAGTTCCCCCTCAATATGTGACCTATCTATTACATCAACTATCTATACATCTCAACTGGTCATCTTATTATGATCTTCTAAGTCATCAGTCAGCTAACAGGTCTGACTGGTCCTAATACAATCTGTTTTGGAACTTCCATCAAAACTACAAATTTTCCAACAAATCCTATTCTTGGCTCAACAACCATGCACATGCACTTCGTGATGAACCCAATCCAAGCCATATCTACCCATGGAAGGGTGCAAGCATTGGTCATGGTCAAAGTTCATCACTCCACACATGTCGTGCGTAATGACCTCAAGTCAAAGGAGTACTGCATCGCTCCCACTAACCGAGACACCCGTAGACACATATAGTGGAAATACATCAAACGGTTTCTCAGACGGGTATACAAAAACCCTCTAAGGTATTTGTGCATTCATCATGAGATACCTAGTATCTCGTAGTAAGTAAGATCTTACTACACTCTCTAAGAGTATGATGCAGATCGCACATCAATCTCCATTGAATCATCAATATCCCATTCTTGATGATCCTTGATCGGGGTTATTTGAGAATCATGCTTAAGTCATCTGAGTTCTCACACCCTCAATGACAGCCATGACTCATGGGAACAAAAATAAGAACAAATGCAAACAATCAAACATAATTGTTGGGAGATGAATTTAATAAGATTTTGATTAGATCCCAAACCCTTGAGTATGACATGTTCATAATAATCTTGATAGCCTGTAGACAGATTTCAGTTTTAATTGTTCAGGAAATATCTGCAAAATGTATAGTCAGCAAATATCTCTAAGTTTATAGGATAGGAACACACTGAGGGGGAACTCAGTAAGTGAACCAATATACCTGAAGACTCAGAAGACTTCAGATGAACCTGAGTTCACATCAACCTGAAGACTCAAGACCTACCTGAAGACTCAGATCAACCTGAAGACTTTAAGACCTGAAGATTATCTACCTGGGGACAAACAAACTAAAAGTTGTCCAAATATTTTATTGCAGAAAAAAAGAACTATAACCAAGTGTTGTTTAAGGTTGTTTCATCCAGGGAGATTAACCTAAAAGAGTCGTTTTGTTTATCTCCATTCACTGAAGACAAGAACCAATTAGAGAGAGACAACACTGTACTTCACTGACAAAGAAAGCGACATGCCACTGAGGATGTCAGATGTACTGAGTTCCAGATTGCAAAAACTTAGTGATTGGCTACATTGGTTACTTGTTACCCAAACCATGTAAGGGCTTGTTCAAACCCTAAAATAGTCATTTATCACTAACTAAATAAGGAAACCCTTGATGATATCTCTTCCAACTGATAGTTTTTCAAGAGTGACCTTAGTGAGTTACCTATAAATATCAGTGACCTTCACCACTACAAGGTTACGGGAAATCAAGCAACTCCAGAGCTCATTCGTATTCTTGCATTTAAAGCACTCGAAAAACCCAAGATTTCCCAAGTATTTCACCTTTAAGAGAGCTCATTTACTAAGCCTATAATCTGTTAAGTATCCAAAGCTCAGTAAGAGATATCCTAGCATTTTGAATATGTTCTTATTGTAAAAGAAAATCTCACCTTAGTTGGAAACCAACCAAAACCAAACCCTATTGATTAGGTAGTTTGAGTGTATGATTGTTGGAAAGTAAGAGTTGTAAAGAGTTAGTAAGCTACAGTGTAGTTCAGCCTGAAAACTCTAGAGAAGAAGTTAGTAAGCTGCTTGTGACAGTCTGAAAGCTTGTGTGTGTTGAGTTAGTAAGCTGCAGTAGTTCAGCCTAAAAACTCATAGTGGAAAGTTAGTAAGCTGGTGAGTTCAGTCTGAAAGCTTGAGGTAGTAGTAGTAGTGAGTTAAGGAATTTCTCTGAGGATCAGAGAGAGTGGACGTAGGATCTTTGCCTCTGAACCACAATAAATTGATGTGTTATTTGCTTTCTGCATTGCATTATATCTGTTGCATATTTTCACTAAAAGCACTGAGTTTTCTGATATTCAGTTGGAATAAATCCACTGATTTTGCATTGAACTAATCACAACCTTAACCACTGATTTACTAAGTAATAAAGATTTTAAGCAAAGTAAAACGAGTATAAACTTGGTAGATAGTTTGCCTACACATTCCGCACCCTAGATAAACTAGTATAGATAGTTGTCAAACTGACCAAACTCATCTGAGTAGTCAGTAAGGTAATTATCTACTCCAAGCTTATTTGAACTCTGATTTTGAAATCTCAGATCAGTTGGGCTAATCTGAAGTTACTGAAAGCCGCTCAGTGTTATTGTCTCAGTAGACTTTGACTCAGACTAATTTGTGTTTCTCAGGGCTGTTTCTTAGAACAACCTGACCCACTGATTTCAGTTTTGTAAAAATTTTGAAAAATCACTGAACACTTGTATTCCCCCATACATGTGTCAGACTCGTTTACACTGGGACCAACAAGTGGTATCAGAGCAGTGGTTCATTTTGACCACTTGCTTTGGTAGCCATAGTCTTGTTCACTGAGAGACTTTGGTGGTCTTCTGAATAGATCTTACTGTTGGTATCTTACAAGGCTCATTCATCATGCCTTCTAAGAAACTACCTATGTTATCTGTTGAGAACTATGACTTATGGAGATTGAGAATGCAGGCACATCTGTATTCTAAATATGAAAGAATGTGGAGAGTTGTGTCTCAAGGACCATTTGAGTACGCTGTTGTGAATCCTAGAATTACTGATTCTGAGAGAGATGATCCCAGAGATGAACTTCCTAAGTTTGATGACCAACTTACTCCTGAGGAGAGAAAGTTAGTCAACTTAGACTAAATTGCTAAAGATACTCTATATAGCACTATTGATGATGGTGTTATGGGGATGATTTCTCACTATGAAACTGCTAAAGAAATATGGGATACACTTGCTATCATGTGTCAAGGCACATATCATATCAAAGAAAACAAACTATCTCTTGCCATTACAAAGTTTGACAGCTTTAAAATGGAAGATGGTGAATCTATTGATAAACTGGAAGTCAGATTCACTAGTATCATGAATGATCTGAATGCTCTTGGGAAAAGATACCCAAAAAGAGAAGTGGCACTGAAAATATTGAGAGGTCTCACTAAGAAATGGGACATTCATGTTGTGGTGATTGAAAACACCAAAAATATTGATTTGATGTCATATCAACAAGTTTTCTCTGAACTGAAAGCTTATGAATTTGTGATTGATAAGAAAATAAAGAAATCTGATAGTAAAGATGAATCCTCATCTAACAAGAATGTAGCTTTCAAAGTTAAAGAAAAATCTTGTAAAGCTAAAGAGTCTGATAACTCACCTGCCAAAAATCAGGATGAGCAAGAGGATAAGCTAGTACTGTTGGAAAGGTAGTTTGAAAGACTCAATAGCAGATATGGAAAGTACAAAAAGTACTACAAGAATAACAGATACATGAACATGAATAATTCAGAAGCTGAGGACAAGTCCACTGAAAAGAGAAAGGACCAAAAAGCTGAAGGATCTTCATCCAGAAAGAAGGACTCCAAGACCAAGGAGGAGAGTTATCATGATGATGATACCAACAGATGCTACAACTGTTAAAAGAAAGGTCACTTCCAATATGACTGTCCTGGGCTAAGCCCCAAGGAAAGAAAGGAAAGGCAAGCTAAAATAGACAAGAAGAACTCAAGCGAGAAGGCGATGGTTGCTGAAGAAGAACATACTGAAGAAGGATCCAGCTCTTCAGAAGAAATGTTCTCAGATAGTGATAGTGATGATGTCTGCCTTGTTGCCATTGAGGAGGTAAATTCTTCTATCTCTGTTGCTGCTCCTACACAAGCACCTGAGTTATCAAGTTCATCAGTAACCACTAATTTTGACCTGATGGATTCTTTTGAGAATCTCATGAAGGACTATTCAGTGTTACAAGAACTGCTCATTGAAACTCAAGAGCAGAATGAAGAACTGACTACTGAGAATCTGAAGTGGAAAAACTCTAATGCTGCTGAGATCACTTCTCAATTGATGGGAGCTACTGATGAATTGGATGTTCTAAAAGTACAACTCTCAGAGAAAGAGAAGGTGATAGAGGTTCTGAAAGGAAAATTAGAGAAATCCACTGAGGAAAATCAGCTTATCAGGACTGAATTCAATGACCTCTTTGAGAAACATGAAACTCTAAAAAAAAGTGAGGATAGCTTGCGGAGAAAAGTAACTCTATTGAATTCTGCATCTAAAGCAATAGATGAAATCCAGAGTTATCAAAGACCTGCAACTATAAAGGCTGGATTGGGATATAATCCAGGGAGAATCTCACAAGGTCATCTGAATTCTGCTTCTTCAAGTGGCACTAAGACTGTTTTTGTTAAACCGGTGGTTTGTACTAATCTTCTTATTGAAGAACAATCCCATGTTTTAGACAAGGGTAAAGGACCTATGGTTTTAGAGAACGTGAAGGTTGAGGAAGGAAAGCCCAAACCTTAGGTAAAGGCTAGAAAACCTGAATACTCAGTAGAAAATCCTCAGGCCAGTACTTCGAAGTCCCAGGCTAAGAATACCAACCTGAAGAAATCTGCACTGAACCATCAGAGGAATCTTCAGAGGAGAAACACTCAGCCGAGATATTCTCAACTGAGAAGACCAAGTCCACAGATTAGTGAAAGACCACAATTTCAGTACAGGGAACCTAAACCCCTCTTGCCTAAGGGTAAAGGTTTCCTGAACCCAAGTCAACAGAGACATAGACCAATTGTACCAAGGCTAAAGCATTGGAACAAGAGGACTGAACCCAAGAAGAACTCTAAGGCTCATGTTTATGTTAAGGCTGCCACTCATACACAGGGTATTTCCAAGGCACCTAGGGTGGTGAATGTGTATGTAGATGTTTATGGAAGATAAATCAGCCACTCTAAAGTAATTAGAGTTGTGAGGCAGATTTTGGTTCCAAAAGGTGCAACTAACCTGGTAGGACCCTACACCAAATGGGTACCTAAGACCTGATCTGTTTTTCAGGTGAAGAAAAAGGGCACTGAGCTGAATGAAGACAACATAGCCCTGATGAGTGGAAGTGAAATGGTTCCTGCTGCATGGTATCTGGACAGTGGATGTTCAAGGCACATGATAGGATACAAACAATTACTCACTGACGACTATGTTGAGCAAAAAGGCCCTAAGATTACTTTTGGAGATAATTCCAAAGGACAGACTGAAGGATATGGAACTCTTAAAGTTGATTCTGTTCATATCCATGGTGTGTCATATGTTTCTGGTTTAAAGCATAACTTGCTTTCTATCAGTCAATTCTGTGATAAAGGATTCAGTGTTGAGTTCTCAAAGAACTTATGTTATGTGAAAGACAATGCTTCACAACAAGTACTACTGACTGGTACTAGAAAAGAAAATGTGTATCTTGCTGACTGGAGATTGACACCTGTGGATACATGTTTAGTCGCAAAAAGCTCTATTGACACCAATTGGTTATGGCACAAAAGGCTGAATCACTTGAACTTTAAAACCCTGAATAAACTTGCAAGATTAGCACTTGTAAGGGGGTTACCAAATGAAGTGTTGTGTAAAGATCATGTATGTGTTGCTTCTCAGAAAGGAAAACAAATCAGAGCATCATTCAAAAGCAAAGTAGAAGTATCTACTGATAGAATACTTCAATTGTTGCATGTGGATCTTGTTGGTCCCGGTGTAAACGAGTCTTACACGTGTATGGGGGGGGGATACACGTGTTCAGTGATTTTAAAACTTTTTAAAGATCGAGGTCGACTTGGGTGGATAATCACGAAGATTAGGTTACGAGAAGCACGGATCGCTCTGAATCAAAGTCTCTTGAGGCAGTGATTACGAATTTGCTTCGAATACCTCGAGATAATCCCAACTGAATCACGAGTGTCGAGAGATCTGAGTTGCTTGGATCGAGATAACTAGCTTCTTGAATCCTCGGAAGAGAGTTCGGTTTGATAACTATCTGTTCTAGCTACTTTCGATCGTCTTGAAAATGGTTGGCCCTTAGATTATACTCGTTTTAAGCTTTCTTTGAAAGACCTTCCCTTTATGAAATAGTGATTAGGTGTGATTCACTTATGCAACTTGGTGGATTGATTCCAATGAATATCAGTGAAAAAGTATGCTTTCAAAATCAAGTCAATGCAACAGTTAAGCACAGATAAGGAAAGCAATAAAGAACACAGCAGTTATAGTGGTTCAGAGACTCAAGCTCCTACATCCACTCTCTCTGACTCTTCAGAGAAATTCACTATCAACCGAGCTTTTACGACTACCTCGTAGTTTACTTACTCAACTTTCGTACTGAGTTTTTCGGGACTACTCCCGTGGTTTACTTACTCAACCCGACCTTGAGTTTTACGACTACCTCCGTAGTTTACTTACTCAATCACACACAAGCTTTCAGACTACCCCTGTAGCTTACTAACTTCTCCTCTAGAGTTTTCTGACTACTCCGCGTAGTTTACTAACTCTTTACAACTCTACTCACCAATAAAACACACTCCAACTACCTTCTCAAGGGTTTGGGGTTTCTCGGTTGGTTTCAACTAGGATGAGATATCCTTTACAATGAAGCACAATGCAAAGGGTTAGGATATCTAGACTAAGCTTTGGATAAATCTTATCAATCTAGGCTTAGTAAAGTGAGCTCTCTTCAATATAGAAGCACTTGGGAAATTCAAGGTATTTCGAGTGCTTTAACTTTTGCAAGAATAAGTTTGAGCTCTTGAGTTGCGTATAAATTTCCGTCACCTTACAAAGTAGAGGGTCACCCAAAGATTTATAGGCATACACCAAGGTCACTCTTGAAAACTATCCGTTGGAGAGATAACCCGTGAGTTCCCTCTTATGGTGTGTGGGGAAATGGTTATTTTAGGGTTTGAAACTCCCTAACATGTTTTAGGCAATAGCCTTTCATGTAGCCGGTCTTCACTTTTTGCGATCTGGAACTTTCATTACATCGACATCTTTTTTTTGACTTTCATCCTTTGTCGATGTCGGTATGGTATGATGTCGTCTTCCTCTTTTTGACTTTTGTCTTGATTAAAGATAGACACCTTCAGCGGCTCTTTTGGTTACAAACTACGAGTTTGATATAACCTTAACAACACTTACGACTTAGTTCCTTTTATGCGCATTTGAATGTCTTGGCAATATCTAACTTTCTAAGGCATCGCCTTTTTTCTCGATATTGCATCCTTGAGATAGATATATTGATTGCCTCGGAACATTGGGGTTCATCTTGAGCATTGATACATTCTTTGTGCTTTTCGATATTCTTGATCTTGATTTCTCGATCTTGATCTTGCGTCTTGAGTCTTCGAGTGTTAGTGGTCTTTCGAGTCTTTAGGTTTATCTTGGTGATATCTCGATTCTTCATGAGTCTTCAGAACCTATCCTGAACTATATCTACTGACTAAACATTTTGCAGATAACATCCTGAATACTTTAAAACTGAATCCTGACTCAATTATCAAGATCATTCTGAACATGTCATACTCAGGGGTTTTGGGATCTTAATCAAAATCATATAATCTTTTATTAAATTCATCTCCCAACAGATCTTTTTGGTCCAGTAACACCTGTGAGCACTAATGACAGTAAATATACACTTGTGGTAGTTGATGACTACTCTAGATATACATGGGTCATATTCTTACTCAGTAAGAAGGAGACTCAGACAAAACTGCCTGAATTAGTGAAAGGACTCAGTATTGAAAAGAATCTGAGTGTGGTCAAAATCAGATCAGATAAAGGCATTGAGTTTATCAATCATATTACATCTGATTATTGTGCAGCAAATGGAATAGCTCATGAAACATCAGCTACAAGGACCCCACAATAGAATGGTGTTGTTGAAAGAAGAAATAGGACACTGAAAGAAGCTCCAAGGACAATGATTGCTGAAGCTGACATTCCTAAGAGATTTTGGGGTGAAGCTATCAACACTGTATGCTACTCTCAGAACAGATCCATGCTAACAAAGAATCAAGGAAAAACACCTTATGAACTGTGGAATGAAAGGAAGCATCTTGTTTCTTTCTTTCGTGTGTTTGGTTGTAAGTGATTCATACACAATAATGGTAAAGATCTGTTGAAGACTTTCGATAGCAAAGCTGATGAAGGAATATTTTTAGGATATTCTGAAATCAGTAAAGCCTTCAAAGTTTACAACTGTAGGACCCTTATTGTGGAAGAAACACCTCATGTTGTTTTTGATGAATCTACTTATGCTTAGAAGAAATAGGAACATGACTCAGGAGACTTGACAAAAAGAATCACCAGACTTGGCCTGAAGAAGAATGCTAAACCATCATCTGAGCCTAAAAAGAAGAAGTCACTTACATTTTATGAATGGAGTGAGTCTGATTCTGAACAAGAAGAAACTCGGGATGGAAATACTCAGGCTGGTGAAACTCAGAATGATAGTTCTCCACTGAAGGAAAACCAACACACTGAAGCTGACCAATCTGAACAAACCCCAGTTGAGACTCGGGTATGTAATGTCAATGAAGATGTGGTCACAGCTGAGGTAAACTCTGAATATATCAACCAAGGGGGAATAAATGTCACTGACAATGTTCTGAATGGAATTTCCCCTGAGGAAGATGATTCTCTCTCTCCTTTTCTGTTGTTCCCTGAATTTAATGAATTACATAAAACCTAACATTCCTGATGTTGAGGATACTAATGAATGGGGAACATTAAGAATAACTTAGCTAGATAGTCATCCCTCAAGTCAGATTGTGGGTAATCTATCAGAAGATGTTAAAACAAGAAGGTTCCATGGTGAAAGTGCTTTATTCTGTTGCTTCCTATCTGAAAAAGAACCTACTAAAATTGAAGAAGCTCTTCAAGATTCCTTTTGGATTACTGCTATGTAAGAAGAGATGAAACAGTTTACAAGAAATGAAGTTTGGGAGTGATAGGCCTGGTGGAAAAACCCATTAAATGCGGAATAATAATGAAATGCATATAAAAACAGGGGTGAAGGAATGGTGATTCCAGATTTTTCTTTTTAAGATCATGTGTTGTGTTTAGCTTATGATCGAATGCATATGACAAGATAAGAACGTAAAGCAGTAAACAATACAACAATGTATAGTGGTTTGGAGACTCAAGCTCTGACATCCACTCTCCCTGTTCCTAGGAAATTCCTTCAAACTGGACTTATCACCCTCTCGGGTTCGCCTCTAGATATTTAACGAGCTCTCACTCCAACTGGACTTATCACCCTCTCAGGCTCACCTCTGCACTTATCACCCTCTCAGGTTTGCCTCTAGATGTTTAACGAGTTCACACTCCTACGAGACTTATCACCCTCTCTCGGGATTGCCTAACAACTACCTCACTTCACCACTAGTTATATCTTAAGAGAATGGGGTTTGGGTTTGGTGTTGTCTCCAACTATGGTGAGATTTTCCCTTACATTTGTTTAGCCTCAATGCTAAAGTTGGGAAAATCTCTCTAAGCTTAGGATACATCGTGCGTTGCTTAGATTGGGTTCTAGAACACTCTTTGAATATATGTGTATATCTACAGACTTGTGTTCTATGGTGGGAAAGCTTGAGTATTTGTCTTCTTAGCTTTGTAGCATCGTTTGCTACATTCTCCACACTTAATTTGATGGAAGATCTTGTATTTATAGTGTGGATTTGAATGTTACCGTTGAAGAGAATCACATTCAAATCCATACTATTCTTTATAAGATTCTATGACTTTTTGTTTGGTTGTCTTCCTCTCATTGATCCAAGTCAATTTGAATTCAGCGGCTATATTCCTCAGTTTCTTTGCCTCGGAACATTTAGGTTTATCTTGAGTATTGATAATTCTTGAGTCTTGATAATTCTTTTGTGTCTTCATGGTTCTCTGAGTCTCAGTGTCTTTAGAGACATACTGAGTCTTCAGGTTTCTCTGAGCCTTCGGGTTTCTCAGGGTTCTTGATTAATGAGACTTCACTTGGCCGGACCTTATACGTCGGGCATCTTGACCCTCCGATTGATTTGAGTTGATTCTTCGACTTGGACATCGACCCTCAGGTCACTTTTACTTACTGAGTCTCAGATCAGTTTTCTTTACCGAGTCTCAGATCAGTTTTACTTACTAAGTCTCAGATCTTACTGAGTCTCCGATTACTTTTACTCAGGCTATCTGATTTCTTCTTTGCCTGATCTAATCAGCTCGACTGATCAGATCAACACATCTTCAGATCAACATATCAGGATAGCATCAAGTAAGTACATCATATAAGGTTAGCATATCAGGTTATCATATCTGATCTCGATTACGTCTGATCTCGATCAATCTCATCTGCTCATCTTCATATCTGATCTCGATCACGTCTGATTTTGATCAGTCTCATCTGCCCATCTTTTGATTTGCAACCTTCTCTTTTGATTTGCTGGCTTAGCTTTTCTTCTCTTCTGATTTGCACAACTCATCAGTTTAACTCTGGAACTCATCTGATCTCGATCAGTCTTGTATGCAGCCTCGTCTGATCTTGATCATCTACTTCTGATTCCGTGAGTTCCCCCTCAATTTGTTCTTTCGTTCCCCCTCAACTTGTTATCTGTAAATTAGCTTTAATAACACAAGTTGATAATTTTTGGCATAATTCATCAAAACTAAAATATCCCAACAATTTCCCCCTTTTTGATAATGAAGTCAAAACATTAGAATATATGCATTTTTAAAGAAACATGTTTTCCTTTAAAAAGATCAGTTCAGGTGGTCACTCTGAAATTAGTGAACCTTTTGAAATTCTGCTTTGATACCAATTGTTAGGTATCAGTGCAGGGATGGGTTTTTTTTTTAAAAATCTGTTCAGGTGTTCACTCTGAAATTAGTGAACTTTAGAACTCCCGCTCTGATACCACTTGATAGGCCCGGTGGAAAACCCATTAAATGCGGAATAATCATGAAATGCATATAAAAATAGGGGTGAAGGAATGGTAATTCCAGATTTTTCTTTTTAAGCTCATGTGTTGTGTTTAGCTTATGATCGAATGCATATGACAAGATAAGAACGTAAAGCAGTAAACAATACAACAATGTATAGTGGTTCGGAGACTCAAGCTCTGACATCCACTCTCCCTGTTCCTAGGGAAATTCCTTCAAACTGGACTTATCACCCTCTCGGGTTCGCCTCTAGATATTTAACGAGCTCTCACTCCAACTGGACTTATCACCCTCTCGGGCTCGCCTCTGGACTTATCACCCTCTCGGGTTCGCCTCTAGATGTTTAACGAGTTCAAACTCCTACGGGACTTATCACCCTCTCTCGGGATTGCCTAACAACTACCTCACTTCACCACTAGTTATCTCTTAAGAGAATGGGGTTTGGGTTTGGTGTTGTCTCCAACAATGATGAGATTTTCCCTTACATTTGTTTAGCCTCAATGCTAAAGTTGGGAAAATCTCTCTAAGCTTAGGATACATCGTGGGTTGCTTAGATTGGGTTCTAGAACACTCTTTGAATATATGTGTATATCTACAGACTTGTGTTCTATGGTGGGAAAGCTTGAGTATTTGTCTTCTTAGCTTTGTAGCATCGTTTGCTACATTCTCCACACTTAATTTGATGGAAGATCTTGTATTTATAGTGTGGATTTGAATGTTCTGATTTGGAAGAATCACATTCAAATCCATACTATTCTTTATAAGATTCTGTGACTTTTTCGAAATTTGGTTGTCTTCCTCTCATTGGTCCGTCATAAATTTGAATTCCAACGGCTATATTCCTCAGTTTCTTTGCCTCGGAACATTTAGGTTTATACTAAGTATTCAGTAATTACTAAGTCTTCAGTAATTACTGTGTCTTCATGGTTCTATGAGTCTTAGTGTCTTTAGAGACATACTGAGTCTTCAGGTTTCTCTGAGCCTTCAGGTTTCTCAGGGTTCTTGATTGGCGAGACTTCTCTTGGCGGACCTTATCGTCGGGCATATTGACCCTCAGTGGTGAGTTGGTTCTTGACTTGAGACATCGACCCCGAAGTCACTTTTACTTACTGAGTCTCAGATCAGTTTTCTTTACTGAGTCTCAGATCAGTTTTACTTACTGAGTCTCAGATCTTACTGAGTCTCAGATTACTTTTACTCAGGTTATCTGATTTCTTCTTTGCCTGATCTGATCAGCTCGACTGATCAGATCAACACATCTTCAGATCAACATATCAGGATAGCATCAGGTAAGTACATCATATCAGGTTAGCATATCAGGTTATCATATCTGATCTCGATCACTTCTGATCTCGATCAGTCTCATCTGCTCATCTTCATATCTGATCTCGATCACGTCTGATTTTGATCAGTCTCATCTGCCCATCTTTTGATTTGCAACCTTCTCTTCTGATTTGCTGGCTTAGCTTTTCTTCTCTTCTGATTTGCACAACTCATCAGTTTAACTCTGGAACTCATCTAACTCATCTGATCTCGATCAGTCTCGTATGCAGCCTCGTTTGATCTTGATCATCTACTTCTGATTCAGTGAGTTCCCCCTCAATTTATTCTTTCGTTCCCCCTCAACTTGTTATCTGTAAATTAGCTTTAATATCACAAGTTGATAATGTTTTGGCATAATTCATCAAAACTAAAATATCCCAACAATTTCCCCCTTTTTGATAATGAAGTCAAAACATTAGAATATATGCATTTTTAAAGAAACAGGTTTTCCTTTAAAAAGATCAGTTCAGGTGGTCACTCTAAAATTAGTGAACCTTTTGAACCCCTGCTTTGATATCAATTGTTAGGTATCAGTGCAGAGATGGGTTTTTTTAAAAAGATCTGTTCAGGTGTTCACTCTGAAATTAGTGAACTTTAGAACTCCCGCTCTGATACCACTTGATAGGCCCGGTGGAAAACCCATTAAATGCGGAATAATCATGAAATGCATATAAAAATAGGGGTGAAGGAATGGTGATTTTAGATTTTTCTTTTTAAACTCATGTGTTGTGTTTAGCTTATGATCGAATGCATATAACAAGATAAGAACGTAAAGCAGTAAACAATACAACAATGTATAGTGGTTCGGAGACTCAAGCTCTGACATCCACTCTCTCCATTCTAGGAAATTCCTTCTTGGACTTATCACCGTCTCGGGTTCGCCTCTAGATATTTAACGAGCTCTCTCTCCAACTGGACTTATCACCCTCTCGGGATCGCCTCTGGACTTATCACCCTCTCGGATTCGCCTCTAGATGTTTAACGAGTTCACACTCCTACGGGACTTATCACCCTCTCTCGGGATTGCCTAACAACTACCTCACTTCACCACTAGTTATCTCTTAAGAGAATGGGGTTTGGGTTTGGTGTTGTCTCCAACAATGATGAGATTTTCCCTTACAGTTGTTTAGCCTCAATGCTAAAGTTGGGAAAATCTCTCTAAGCTTAGGATACATCGTGGGTTGCTTAGATTGGGTTCTAGAACACTCTTTGAATATATGTGTATATCTACAGACTTGTGTTCTATGGTGGGAAAGCTTGAGTATTTGTCTTCTTAGCTTTGTAGCATCGTTTGCTACATTCTCCACACTTAATTTGATGGAAGATCTTGTATTTATAGTGTGGATTTGAATGTTACCGTTGGAGAGAATCACATTCAAATCCATTCTATTCTTTGTAAGTTCTGCAGCTTTTTCAGGCTGGTTGTCTTCCTCTCATTGGTCCACGTCAGCTGAATTCCAACGGCTATATTCCTCAGTTTCTTTGCCTCGGAACATTTAGGTTTATACTGAGTATTCAGTAATTACTGTGTCTTCAGTAATAATTGTGTCTTCATGGTTCACTGAGTCTCAGTGTCTTTAGAGACATACTGAGTCTTCAGGTTTCTCTGAGCCTTCAGGTTTCTCAGGGTTCTTGATTTAGCAGACTTCTCTTCAGCGGACCTTGTCTGATCAGGCATACTGACCCTCAGGCTAACTGAGTTCAGTTCTTCTGACTTCAGACATCCTGACCCTCAGGTCACTTTTACTTACTGAGTCTCAGATCTGTTTTCTTTACTGAGTCTCAGATCAGTTTTACTTACTGAGTCTCAGATTACTTTTACTCAGGCTATCTGATTTCTTCTTTGCTTGATCTGATCAGCTCGACTGATCAGATCAACATATCAGGATAGCATCAGGTAAGTACATCATATCAGGTTAGCATATCAGGTTATCATATCTAATCTCGATCACGTATGATCTCGATCAGTCTCATATGCTCATCTTCATATCTGATCTCGATCATGTCTGATTTTGATCAGTCTCATCTGCCCATCTTCTGATTTGCAACCTTCTCTTCTGATTTGCTGGCTTAGCTTTTCTTCTCTTCTGATTTGCACAACTCATCAGTTTAACTCTGGAACTCATCTAACTCATCTGATCTCGATCAGTCTCGTATGCAGCCTCGTCTAATCTTGATCATCTACTTCTGATTCCGTGAGTTCCCCCATAATTTGTTCTTTCGTTCCCCCTCAACTTGTTATTTGTAAATTAGCTTTAATAACACAAGTTGATATTGTTTTGGCATAATTCATCAAAACTAAAATATCCCAACAGGGAGCTAGTGGACAGACCTAAGAGTCACAATGTGATTGGAACTAAGTGGGTGTTCAGGAACAAGAGAGATGAAAACAATAACATTGTAAGAAATAAGGCTAGGCTAGTTTCACAGGGATATTCCCAAGAAGAAGGCTTGGATTATGATGAAACATTTGCACCTGTTGCAAGACTAGAAGCCATCAGATTATTTATTGCGTATGCTACCCACATGAAATTCACATTTTATCAAATTGATGTGAAAAGTGCATTTCTGAATGGTGGTGCTGCCCACATGAAATTCACAATTTATGTGGAACAACCTCCTGGCTTTCGTCAGAATGACCAAGTTTACAGGCTCAGAAAAGCCTTGTATGGTCTGAAGCAAGCACCTAAAGGATGGTATGATACACTTTCTCAATTTCTTAGTGACCATGGTTTTACCAAAGGATCTGGTGATAGAACCTTGTTCAGGATAGAAGATGGGAAGGATATCTTACTAGTTCAGATTTATGTGGATGACATCATATTTGGATCTCATAATCACCAGATATGTGAGAAGTTTTTTACCCTGATGAAAGGAAAATTTGAAATGTCAATGATGGGGGAGATGAATTTCTTTCTAGGACTTCAGGTGAAACAAACTAAGGAAGGAATATTCATCAATCAAGCTAAGTACACAAGAGATCTGATTGCTAAGTTTGGTGTACAAAATTGCAATGCAGTTAGAATTCCTATGAATACTAACTACAAGATGGATCCTGATCCTGAAGGCAAATCAGGTAATCACACTGATTATAGAGGGATCATTGGATCATTGTTATATCGCACAGCAAGTAGGACTGATATCACCTTGCTGTTGGAATATGTGCAAGATACCAAGCTAATCCTAAAGCTAGTCACATGGAAGCTGCCAAAAAGATCCTGGGATATCTTAAAGGCACATCAAATAGAGGATTATGGTAACCAGCTGATGATAATCTTGAATTAATTGGTTATTCAGATGTTGATTATGGTGGCTGTAGAATTGTCAGGAAGTCTACTACAAGAACTTGTCAATTTCTTGGAAGTAAACTGATATCATGGTTTTCAAAGAAACAGACCTCAGTAGCAACCAGTACTACTGAAGCTGAATACATGGCCGCAGAAAGCTGTTGTGCACAGATTCTTTGGCTCAGACAACAGTTAAGGGATTATAAGGTTATAGCCAATGAAGTACCTATAGTTTGTGATAATAATAGTGCAATTGCTATTACACAAAATCTGGTATTGCACACCAGATGCAAGCATGTTGATATCAGACATCACTTCATCAGAGATCATGTTGAAAAGAAGGATATCAGAATGGAGAAAATTCATACTGATAAACAAAGAGTTGATATTTTGACAAAACCTTTGTCTGAGTCAAGATTTCAGGAAATATCAGTTGAATTGGGTATGTTGGATCCAGGTGAATAACTATCTGAAAAATTGAAGGTTTTCAGATGCATGAAGTTTTTCAGGTCCCACAGAAAAACTCAGGATAAAAATAAGGTTATTCTCATTGGTTCTTGGGAAACTAAGTGACCTTAAGTTCGGTTATCAAAAGTACAATGCTTTTTTTTTCAAGGTCAGAACTCCGCAAGACTAATATTCCAATTAGTCTGAAGTAGTTAATGACTCATGCTCTACATTTATTATCTAACTGATTGATTAGAAATCATTCGGCATAAATGATAAAACACCTGAGGAAATGAATGGACGGGACTTTTGAAATTCTCAGGCAAGTCAACAGTCTGCAGGAACAGTGGTTGAATACTGTGCATAATCACTAAAATGGGTTAAAAATAGCGGCTTGTACCCGTTATGTGTCTTGTCACCCGCCCATTTATAACCCGATAATCGTTGTTGAATCTAGAACCACTGATTAACCATTCTTTAATCTAAATCCAAGGGGTCAGATTGTTTTCAGGATTTATATATATACTCCTTCCTCACCCATTTGAAGACATTTTACTCTTCTACCTTTCAAAACCTTCGTCTTCAAATTCCCACAAATTCCTTTGCACTACAAAATCCTTCCAAATCCGAAATGGTTGTCTTAATCTTTGCCAAACTTGCCGCATATAACAAACCCAACTACGAGCATGTTATTTCGTTTGATGGAACAACTGTTGGGATATTTTAGTTTTGATGAATTATGCAAAAACATTATCAACTTGTGTTATTTAAATTAATCTACAGAAAACAAGTTGAGGGGGAACGAGAGAACAAGTTAAGAAGAAGAAATCAGAAATCAGAAGAAGAAGAAATTAGAATAACGGATCTGCTGTTCAGTTTCTGATCTGCTTTGCAGTATCAGATCTGTTGTACTGAACATATCAGATCTGCTTTGCTGAACTGATGCAGTACTGATACTGAACTGATGCAGTACTGATGTTGAACTGATGTAGTACTGATATGCTGAACTGATGCAGTACTGATGCTGAACTGATGCAGTACTGATATGCTGAACTGATGCAGTACTGATCCTGAACTGATGCAGTACTGATATGCTGAAATGATGATGTACTGATGCTGAACTGATGCAGACCATAAACCTGCAGACGAGATTTCAGCAGAGCAGATTTTAGCAGACCAGAAATCTGCATACCAGATCTGACGAGCTGATCAGATCCGTTAGACACACAAAAGCAGCTGGACAATAAGAAGATAACAACACTTATATGGATGTGACATAAAGTTGTAAACAACAATGGAAAAGGACAAAGAAAAGCTGGAAGATTATTAGTATGGATTTGAATATTATTCTCCAACGGTAATATTCAAATCCACACTATAAATACATTGCACTATCTTCAAAAGACGAAATGGGGGATCTGCAAAGTGAAGATTAAAGTCAAATATTCAAGCATCTCCATTCAAGAACACAGAGAATTAAATATCCAAATTTATCCAAGAGTGTTCTTCATTATATCTAAGCAAAAATGCCATATCATAAGCTTAGAGAGATTTTCCCAACCTTAGCATTGAGGCTAAACAAATGTAAGGGAAAATCTCAACCTAATTGGAAACCAAACAAACCTTACCCAAATCAGTTTGATAGGTTAAGTTTGTAGGTGAGTGAGAACTCGTTAAACATCTATAGGCAATCCCGTAAGGGTGATAAGTCCCGCTGAGTGAGAACTCGGTAAACATCTATAGGCGATCCAGTGAGGGTGATAAGTCCCGATTGAGTGAGAGCTCGTTAAACATCTATTGGGTGTTGGACTAACACGTTAAACTAAGTCCAGTTGGTTAAGTTGGTGCCCCGTGAAGGGAAGAGTGGATGTAGGACAAGTTAGTCCGAACCACTATAAAAATACGTATGTTCTTATTTGCTTTCATATTAACTGTCATACATACTTTAGCAAATCTGCATAACACATTCGAAAAAAAAATATTAAAGTCACCTCCCATTGAGATTTTACGAGTTTTAAATCGGGTTTTTCGGGACCAACAAGTGGTATCAGAGCAGAGGTTCAAAAGTTCACTAGATTTTAATGTGAACACCTAAACTGATCTTTTTGTTAAAACCCATTTAGTTTAAAATGCATAAATTTTATAAAATTCATGGAGGTTGATAATCATCTTCTCATCATTTTTTTAAATGCATACAATATTCTTCATCTTTTCACTTGTTTAACTAACATTGTTTTTCTCGTATATTTTTATTGTTAGTTAGTTTTGGCATCATTATCAAAAAGGGGGAAATTGTTGGGATATTTTAGTTTTGATGAATTATGCCGAAACATTATCAACTTGTGTTATTTAAATTAATCTAAAGATAACAAGTTGAGGGGAGCGAGAAGAACAAGTTAAGAAGAAGAAATCAGAAATCGGAAGAAGAAGAAATCGAGAATAACGGATCTGTTATGCGGTTTTACGGCTGGTGTGCGGTTTACGATCAACATACTAAACAAATCAGATCTGCTATCTTTGAGCCCGATCGATCTTGATGTTGAGCGATGCGATCTTGATATGTTGGCGATCACGATAATGATCTTTGGCCCGATGTTGTACTAATATCTTTGAACTAATGCGATCTTGATCGATCTTGATATGATGAAGCGATGTAATCGCGATCTGCCGAATCGATCCGGACGGACCCGGACGAAATCGCATACGGATCGAAGAGTCGATCGGATCCGTTAGACACACAAAAGCAGCTGGACAATAAGAAGATAACAACACTTATATGGATGTGACATAAAGTTGTAAACAACAATGGAAAAGGACAAAGAAAAGCTGGAAGATTATTAGTATGGATTTGAATATTATTCTCCAACGGTAATATTCAAATCCACACTATAAATACATTGCACTATCTTCAAAAGACGAAATGGGGGATCTGCAAAGTGAAGATTAAAGTCAAATATTCAAGCATCTCCATTCAAGAACACAGAGAATTAAATATCCAAATTTATCCAAGAGTGTTCTTCATTATATCTAAGCAAAAATGCCATATCATAAGCTTAGAGAGATTTTCCCAACCTTAGCATTGAGGCTAAACAAATGTAAGGGAAAATCTCAACCTAGTTGGAAACCAAACAAACCTTACCCAAATCAGTTTGATAGGTTAAGTTTGTAGGTGATTGAGAACTCGTTAAATATCTATAGGTAATCCCGTAAGGGTGTTAAGTCCCGTTGAGTGAGAACTCGGTAAATATCTATAGGCGATCCCATGAGGGAGATAAGTCCCGATTGAGTGAGAGCTCGTTAAACATCTGTTGGGTGTTGGACTAACATGTTAAACTAAGTCCAGTTGGTTAAGTTGGTGTCCCATGAAGGGAAGAGTGTGTTGGGAGATGAATTTAATAAAGATGTTTTGATTAGATCCCAAAAACCCCTACGTATGACATGTTCAGGATAATCTTGATAGTCTAAAGTCAGGTTTCAGCATAGATTATTCAGGAAGATATCTGCACAATGTATAGTTAGCAGATATAGATCAGGTTACATCTTGAAGTTACTGAAGAACTCAGAAGGTACTGAGTAACTAAAGAATCAGTACAACTGAAGAATCAGTAGAACTGAATGTTCAAAAAGGTACTGAAGATGCTGAAGAAATGAAGACTCAGATATTAATGAAGACTCAGTAAGTTGCTGAAGACACTGAAGACTCAGTAAGTTGTTGAAGACACTCAAGACTCAGTAGTTACTGAAGACTCAGTAAGATACTGAATACTCAGTATAACCTGAATGTTCAGAGGCACTGAATAATATCTATCTAAAGACTACAAAACTGAGAAAAATGAACATGTTTAGAAAAGTAGATATTGCCCAAAACATTCTAGTGCAGACAAAAGGAACTAAGTCTAAGTGTTGTTTAAGGTTGTCTCATTCAGAGAGATTGACCAAAAAGAGCCGTTTTATTTGTCTACATTCACTGAAGACAAGAACCAATCAGAGGAAGACAACACTATACTTCACTGACACTGAAAGTGACAGGACCCTGAATTATGTCAGTAGTACTAAGTTCCAGACTGCAAAAATTGGTGATTGGCTACATGACTGCATATTTCCTAAAACATGCAAGGGAGTGTTCAAACCCTAAAAATAGTCATTCATCAAACACCAGAAGAGGAAACTCATAAAGCTATCTCTTCCAACGAATAGTTTTTTCAAAGAGTGACCTTGGTGAAGTTGTCTATAAATACCAGTGACCCTTTACATTGAGAGGTTACGAGAAATTTCAAAGCAACTCAAGAGCTCATTCGTATTATTGTAAATTGAATCACTCAAAAACCCTAGAATTTCCCAAGTGTTTCACATTGGAGAGAGCTCACTATTCTAAGCCTAGATTGATAGATATATCCTAAGCTTAGAGAGATATCCTAGCCTTTGCTTTATTTCTTATTGTAAAGGATATCTCACCCTAATTGGAAACCAACCCAAAACCCAAACCCTTTGTTAATGTAGTTTGTGTGTGTTTTGTTGGTGAGTTAGAGTTGTAAAGAGTGAGTATGCTACAGTGAGTTAGCCAGAAAACTCTAGAGAAGAAGTTAGTAAGCTACTTGTGGTAGTCTGAACACTTGTGTGTGTTTGAGTTAGTAAGCTGCAGTGAGTCAGACAGAAAACTCAAGGTAGAAAAGTGAGTAAGCTACAGTGAGTTAGCCTGAAAGCTTTATGAAGTGGTTAAGGAATTTCTCTGAAGATCAGAGAGAGTGGACGTAGGAGCATGAGTCTCTGAACCACTATAATTGCTGTGTTGTTTGCTTTATGTACTGCATTTTATCTGTTACATGTTTTTCACTGAAAGCATATTTCACTGATATTCAGTTGGAACCAATCCACTGAACTGCATAAAATTGGTCACAACCTTAATCACTGTTGTATTAAAGGAAGAAGATATTTCAACAAAGCTAAAACGAGTATAAACTTAGGGTCAACCATTCCGTACACTTGAGTAGCTAGAACAGATAGTTACCAACATGAACTAACTCTACTGAGTGTTCAGTAAGATAATTATCTGATCCAAGCTCCTCAGGATCTCTGATAAATTCAGGATCAGTTGGGCTAATCTGAAGCTTCTGAAAGCAGCCCAGGATCATTGTCTCAGTAGACTTTGACTCAGGGTAATCCGTGCTTCTCAGGATAAAAATATCAGGATAACCTGACCCATCTGACCTCAGTGAAGAAAAAGTTTTAAAATTCACTGAACACGTGTATTCCCCCCCCCCATACACGTGTGAGACTCGTTAGCACCGGGACCAACAAGTGGTATCAGAGCAGTGGTTCATTTTGACCACTTGCTTTGGTAGCCATAGTCTATTTGCTGAAAGACTTTGGTGGTCTACTGAATATATCTGTTTGCTGATATCTTACAAGGCTCAATCATCATGCCTTCTAAGAAACTTCATATGTTCTCTGTTGAGAGATATAACCTATGGAGACTGAGAATGCAGGCTCATCTGTGTTCAAAACATGAAAGAATGTGGAGAGTGGTTTCTGAAGGACCATTCAAATTTACTGTTGTAAATCCCAGAATCACTGATACTGAGAGAAATGATCCCAGGGATGAATTTCCTAAACTTGATGACCAACTGACTCCTGATGAGAGAAAGTTAGTCAATCTGGACTACAGTGCTAAAGATACTTTGTATAACACTATTGATGATGGTGTTATGGGGATGATTTCTCACTGTGAAACTGCAAAAGAAATATGGGACACACTTGTTGTTATGTGTCAAAGCACAGATCATATTAAGGAAAACCAACTTTCTGTTGCTATTGGAAAGTTTGATGGCTTTGAAATGAAAGATGGTGAGTCCATTGACAAACTTGAGGTCAAATTCACTAGCATCGTGAATGATCTGAGTGCTCTTGGGAAAAGATACCCACAGAGAGAAGTGGCACTGAAAATTCTTAGAGAATTGTCTAAGAAATGGGATATACATGTTGTGGTGATTGAAAACACCAAAATTATTGATTCCATGCCATACCAACAAGTTTTCTCTGAACTAAAAGCTTATGAGTTTGTAATTGACAAGAAAACTAAGAAATCTGACAGCAAAGATGATTCTTCATCTAGCAAGAATGTGGCTTTGAAAGCTAAAGAGAAACCCTGTAAAGCTAGAGAGTCTGAAAACTCACTTACCAGAAATCAGGATGAGCAAGAGGATAAGCTAGTACTGATGGCAAGGAGTTTTGAAAGACTCAATAGTAGATATGGAAAATATAAGAAATACTACAGGAATCACAGGTACAAGAGAAACTTAGAAGCTGAGGACAGATTCACTGAGAAAAAGAAGGACCAGAAAGCTGAAGGATCCTCATCTAAGAAGAAGGACTCCAAGACCAAGGAGGAAAGTGATCAGGATGATGATACCAACAGATGCTACAACTGTTAGAAGAAAGGTCACTTTCAATATGGTATCTGGTGAGTGCTAAAGAAAGAAAGGAGAGACAAACCAAGAGAGCGGGGAAGATCTCGGAAGAAAGCTATGATTGGAAGAAGAAGAAGAACGATACGAAGAAGGTTCCAATTCCTCGAGATGAGATTTTCTCGGATAGTGTGATGATGATGTACATCTTTATGGTACGTGGAGGAAGTAAATTCTTCTATCTCTGTTGTTGCTCCTACACAAGCACATGAGTTCTCAAGTTCAACTGTAAATAGTAACTTTGACCTGATGGATTCGTTTGAGAATCTTATGAAGGACTAATACGTGTTACATGAGCTGCAACGAAACTCAAGAAGCGAGAACAAAGGCCCGATCTTTGAGAATCTGAAGTGGAAAGACTCTAAAAATCTTTGAGATCACTTCTCAATTGATGGGAACTCTTGTTGAAGCTGGATATTTCGAAAGTACAACTCTCAGAAAAAGAGAATGTGGTAGAGATCCTAAATGAAAAATTAGAGAAATCCACTAAAGAGATTCAGCTTATCAGAACTGAGTTCAATGACCTCTTTGAGAAGCATGAAACTCTAAAGAAATGTGAGGATAGTCTTGAGAGAGAAAGTTAGCTCTATTGAATTCTACATCTAAAGTAATAGATGAAATTGAGTTATCAAAGACACTGCAACTATAAAAATTTGGATTGGGATACATTCGGGGGAACCTCACAAGGTCTTGAATCTTTGCTTCTAGTAGCACCAAGGCTGTCTTTGTTAAACCCGGTGGCATCTAATCTTCTTACTGATGAACAGTCCAGAGTTTTAGACAAGGGTAAAGGACCTATGGTTTCAGAAAAACTGAAGGTTCAGGGAAGAAAGCCCAAACCTCAGGTAAATGCTAGAAAACATGAACACTTAGTAGGAAATTTTCAGGCCAGTACTTCAAAGCCTCAGGCTAAGAATACCAACTTTGAATAGATCTAGCCTTTGAACCATCGGAGGAATTTTCAGAAGAGAAACACTCGATGAGAGATATTCTGTTTTGAAAAGACCAAGTCCTCAGATTCTTGAAAGACCTCAATTTGAGACAGCAACCTTAACCCCACTTGTCTAAGGGTAAAGGTTTCTGAACCCAATCGAGAGAGGAGAACAATTTTGCACCAAAGCTAAGGGACTTGAACAAAAAGCCTGAACCCAAGAAGAACTCTAAGGCTCATGTTCATGCTAAGGCTGGCACTCATACACAAGGTACTGCCAAGGCACCTAGGGTAGTGAATGTTTATGGGAGACAAATCAGCAACTCTAAAGTAATTAGAGTTATCAGGCAGATTTGGGTTCCAAAAGGTACAACTAACCTGGTAGGACCCTACACCAAATGGGTACCTAAAAAACTGATCTGTTTTTCGAAGTAAAGGAAAAGAACCTTGGTGAATGAATGAATATCTGATATAGCACTTTATCCAAAAAGAGCCATTTTGTTTGTCTACATTCACTGAAGACAAGAACCAATCAAAGGAAGACAACTGCATGTACTTCTTGCGACCTTTGAAAAACAGGACCTTGAATTATGTCAATAGTACTAAGTTCCAGACTACAAAAATTGGTGATTGGCTACATGACTGCATATTTCCTAAAACATGCAAGGGAGTGTTCAAACCCTAAAAAATAGCCGTTCATCAAACACCAGAAGAGGAAACTCATAAAGTTATCTCTTCCAACAGATAGTTTTTTCAAAGAGTGACCTTGGTGAAGTTGCCTATAAATACCAGTGACCCTTTACATTGAGAGGTCACTGGAAATTTCAAAGCAACTCAAGAGCTCATTCGTATTATTGCAAATTGAATCACTCGAAAACCCTAGAATTTTCCAAGTTTTTCACATTGGAGAGACCTCACTATTCTAAGCCTAGATTGATAGATATATCCAAAGCTTAGAGAAGATATACTAGCCTTTGCTTTAGTTCTTATTGTAAAGGATATCTCACCCTAGTTCTTATTGTTCTATCAGTCAATTCTGTGAGGATTCAGTGTTGAGTTATCAAAGAACTTATGTTATGTGAAAGACGATACTTCACAGAAAATTTTACTGACTGGTACTAGAAAAGGAAATGTGTATCTTGCTGATTGGAAATTATCTCCTAAAGATACATGTTTGGTTGCAAAAAGTTCCACTGATACCAGTTGATTGTGGCACAAAAGACTGAATCACTTAAACTTTAAAACCCTGAACAAACTTGCAAGATTAGCACTTGTGAGGGGGTTAACAAATGATGTGTTCAGTAAAGATCATGTTTGTGATGCCTGTAAGAAAGGAAGATGTTGGGAAATCTGTAATTTAGTTTTGATGGAAGTTCCAAAACAGGTTGTAATAGGACCAGTCAGACCTGTTAGCTGACTGATGACTTAGAATGTATAGATAGCTGATGTAAAAGGTAGGTCACATATTGAGGGGAAACTCAATATGTATAGGTCAGGTCGAAGTATCAGATGACCCAGATAAGGTCAGATGATCAGAAGACTAAGCACAAATCAGAAGACAAGAAGTCAGAAGATCAGGTGAAGACAAGAAGACACTGAAGACTCAGATGAACCTGAAGACTCAGATAGACACTGAAGACTCAGATGAACCTGAAGACTCAGTAACAAACCTAAAGACTCAGAATGACTTAATACGCTGAGGCTCAGAGACACCTGAAGATCAAAAGGTCTGAAGACCTATATCAGCAGAGTCTGCATATTGAGCTAAGACAATGTGCATCTGAAGACACAACAAGGTAGACTGATCAGTTACCTGATCAAGTCAGCTCACACCTGGTGACAATCAAAAAGATACACCAGACAAGACGAATCTTCTACAAAAAGAATATCAATCGTCTAACGGACAAATTTCTGAAGTGCCGCCTCGCGAAGCCAAGGAGAAAGCGACACGTGCACAAAAAGAGCTGACAATGCGGGATACAATGCTGCGAACAAAAATGACGCTAATGATGCCTACGGCCAAGCCGATAATCGGAGAACGTCACAATCATATCCTACAACCTACCTAATATAGCCCGATATTCAAATTGCCCTCCAACGGCTCTTTGATTTCGAGGTCTTTAAAATGGGATTGCTTGTCAATTGAAGACAAGAGACAACTAGCAAAGAACGAACACGGATACACCGCAAAAGAAGTAAAAGCTACAGCAAAATCTACGCTCAAAGAACACTTTTTTTGAAGATTATTCTTAGAGTGTTCATCCCATTAGTTCTTAGCAAGAAATCATATCCACTAGCATTTTGGCTACCTAAAACACCAAGATAGATTTCCAGTTGGGTTAAGTTTGTTCCCGGAAGATTTCAGACTAGGGATTCTAGTTTTCTGATTTCTAGTTCGGTTGAGTGTGAACTCGATAAACATCTGTAGAGTGTGAACTCAATAAACATCTTGGCCATCCTTTGAAGGATATAAGTCCCGCAGGTTAAGTTTGTATAATGAGAACTCGGTAAACATCTCAGCCATCCCGTGAGGGGTATAAGTCCCGCAGGTTAAGTTCGGTTAAGGTTCCCCTGTGTTAAGGGAAGAGTGGACGTAGGACGGGTTTCGTCTGAACCACTATAAAAAGTCTTGTGTGCATTTACTTGCTTTCTTATTGCTTTACACTATTCACACAACAGAGTTTAAAACAACATACATATTCTAAGTTAAGCTCAGTCTGCACCAAGCAACTGATCTGATCAGATTGACACCTTAGTCAACTGGATGAAAACTGACTTAAGAATCTGAATTGATAAAACTGGTTTTTCACACGAGTAAAAAAAAGCTTCCGCACCATTCAGTTAAACTGACAGATATCAAGCTGATCTGCCCTTAGGCACTCAGTAAGATTGAACATCAGTCTAAACTGATACACTAGCACTCTGATCGGGTAATCTGCAGTTCACACATGATCCGCACAAAAAGTTTTGGAGGTCTATTCACCCCTCCCCTCTAGACTTCCACCCTCACAAAACCCATTCGGGACCTACAAGTGGTATCAGAGCAGTGGTTCTACAGACCACTGGCTTTGAGTATCATCGATTCTTAAGGAAGAAACTTTGTGGTCATTTGAACAGATCTTGAAAAACCATTTTTCAAAACTCATTAGTTTTCAAAATCACTCAGCATGGATAATACATCTGGAATGTACCATGATTTTCCTAAGTTTTCAATTGATGAGTATGCAGATTGGGCCATATATATGTGCAACCATCTAGGATCGATAAGCGGCAGAATGATGGAAGTCATTGAACGAGGACCCATCATTATATATCACGATAACCCAGCAGTTGGAGGAGATCCAGACTTTGCACCGGGAAGTCTTGTATGAAAAAGCCTAGCCCTGATGGATGCAGAAGAAAGAAAGCTGTATACTATCGCCAGGCATATAATCATGAAGACGATGGATAAAGTCACAAAGGAGAAGATAAAGTATCTCAAAACCACGAAAACAATGTAGGATACTCTTGCTGAGATATGCGAAGGAAATGATCAGATCAAAGACAATCGACTACAAGCTGAACTGGTGAAGTTCAAAAAGCTAAAGATGTTGCCCAACGAGACCATCAACGAGCTCGATGGGAGGATCACCATGTCAGTGAATAAACTATGAGAACTTGGAAGAGAGATGTGAGACAAAGATATCAACTACAAGATCCTAAGATCTCTCACCAAGAAATGGGACATGAAAGTCACGACAATCAAGGATTGCCAAGACATTTCAAAGATGAAGCCGAGTAGCTTGTTCCTAAGCCTCAAAGCTCACGAGTTCGATTTAATCGAAAGAAGACAAGCGAGATGAAGGCGAGGCGCTTCTTTGAAGCCTCAACGTCGAAATCAGTTGCATTTAAAGTAACCAGCAGCAGATTGAAGGCCACTAAACCTGTTGGAAACATAATGGGTCAAGCAGAACAGATCGCTCTGCTTACCAGGAAACTTGAAAGAACAAATACTCAGCTTGGTAAGTATCGGAGATTCTCGATGACTATAAAGACAACGAAGAAAGCAGGAGGCCAAGTGACAAATCACTAGAAAGAACCGGATCGATGATCAAAGAGATCCACAGAGAAGAAAAGAAAAGAGATGATCGAAAAATGAGAGAAGAGATAACGAATCTGCGAAGGAGTTGATTACCATCGAAAGGAAGTCAAGCCGGATCCTACGAGGCGGAATGACTCACTGGCGAGAGAAAGTTCCGTAGATCGAGGATCATGCTTCAAGCGAGAAACCAGGTCACTACAACACCGGCTACCGACGACCTGACTTCGAGGAAAAAAAAGAAATGGAGCGAAAGAACAACGCCTCGGAGATAGGAAAACAGTTGACACATCCGGAATTGATGATTCCTATATAGGACGAGGACTCGGCTACTCATCGTAGAAGACTTATGTCGATAAAATCTTTGTTGACTTCCACGAGCATGAAGATCGATATTCTCTTGGATGCGATGAAGTCTGCACTTCGATGGCTAAGGAGGACCAATCTGAGGTAACCTCAAATATACCTTTTTCAATTTCCTGCTTTATCATTAACACACTGTTTGGAGAGATTGACTTGCAGCTCTACTCACGAGCAATTTCTTGATGATCTCTCGATCGCGATGAACACTTATACAATAGTGGAAGTTGAAAATGAGAAGCTAAGGATCGAAATAATCGACTTGTTAAAGAAAACGCTCTTAAGTAAAAGCTCTTGGCGAAATCGTGACCTTTCTCGGAAGGTGGCGAGGAACTTAACGTTACGAAAGTTAAATCTTCGATCGGGGAGAAAGAAGATCAAAGATCGACTAGTAATCAACAAAGCGACAAAGGTGATGATTTCAAAATCCTTCAAGCTAAATTTGATGAGCTATTAAGAGCTACATGAGAGTTTAAAATCTCGAGGATAGTTTGCGCCAAGAAAATAGAGGTTTTCACGAAGTCATCAAAAACCGTTCAAGATATGAACACCTATTTTTGAGCGCCGGCTAACAAGAAGGGAATTGGGTATGAGAACCCTTCTACATCCTCAAAAAGCCCGTTTGATTCACTTGAAGGGTGTAATCAAAGCGAATCTCGACAAAAGATACACTAAAAAGCTAAACTTGTATCGATAAAGGAAAAAGACACTGGCTTGAGCAAGTAAAGGCGGTGCCTAATCTGAAAGGGAACATAAATGGACCCCAATCGATAAAGCATCGGCCGAGGAATCAAGAGAAGAACCCGGTTCTTACGAAGAAACCTCAACTTTGATTAATGATTAGGTATCGAAGAGACAACACTGTGAAGAAGGAAATCTAATATGAGACCCAATCAAGGTCAAATTTGCCTAATAAGCAAGCTATAGGTAAAGCTACCAAAGACCACCTATGCCAAAAAGATATGAATCTTTTGATGGTAGCGATCATACCTACCCTTATAAAGCGAGAGATCTAGAAGCTCTTTTTTGAGCCACCTTTGGATTAAAAAGAAGACAAAATATAAAGAAAAATCTCAAGTCTTTCTAAGTCATCCAAGGCTCCACGAATAATCATATTAATCGAAAGTATATAAAAGGCGTATGATTATGTTGATATGTATGGGAGACAAATCGGACCTTCTAATCTATCGATTTTCATAGAAGTGCTTTCTGTTTGTGTGGATCCCTAAATCCACCACTAACCCCCAGGACCCAATTCAAAGGGGTACCTAAAAGCTGATTTGATTGCGAGGTTCGCGTGGGAATTTGGCCAACAAAGGAGGTGTACAAAAACTATCTGGTACATCGATAGTGGATGCTCAAGGCACATGCTCAATGCTCAAAGGGCCCGATCTACATGATAACTTTGGTTTTGATTGGAGCATGTTGCCCAAAGAATACATGCTTAATTGGTAAGAGCTCCAAAAGTAGCGATTGGCTCGAGCCGGCACAAAAGTTTGAGTCATCATGATTGAACTTCAAAACTCTTAACAAGATAGAAAGGATGTCTTTGGTTGAGGACTTCGAATGAGATATTCTCAAAAGATCGGACATGTGCCGCATGTAAGAAGGGAAAACAAGTTAAAGCCTCATTCAAAGGGAATACGGACCCGGCATCGATGAAATCTTTATTTGCTCCATATGGATCTATTCGGACCCGATTACACGGTCGATCTCGATGATATTAAATATACTCTAGTGTCGTGGATGATTATTCCAAGTTTACTTGGGTTGTATTCTTATACAAGAAGAAGCGAGACAACGACAAAGATACCCAATTTGCTCAAGAAGCTAGAAAAGCGAGAAAGGTGTCGGCATAGTAAAAATCGGATCGGATAAAGGTCTGAGTTCTGAATTCCTTTATTCTTGAATTCCTTTATTTCTCCATTACGCTACTCCATTTTGCCTTTGAATTTGGTATACAACATGAGGCGTCTTTTGCAAGAACACCACAACAAAATGGAGTAGCGAGAATGGAAAGCAGAACTCTCAAGGA
Source organism: Stenogyne calaminthoides (assembly GCA_037126765.1). Lineage (NCBI taxonomy): Eukaryota > Viridiplantae > Streptophyta > Magnoliopsida > Lamiales > Lamiaceae > Stenogyne > Stenogyne calaminthoides. Next base: position 14,125,081 of record JBBCBC010000010.1, read on the forward strand.
AGTTTGCTCGCACTATGTTAGTGAACATGCCCACCAAACCATTTAAGGCGAAGCAATCAACCTTTGCATGCCATACTCGAAGCGGATGTTCTCGACTAAGACTCACTTCAAAACACCTTATGAGCTGTGGAAGGAAGAAAACCTCGTGTTTCATACTTCCATGTTTTTGGGTGCAAGTGTTTTATTCACAACAATGGGAAAAGTCGGGTTGAAGACTTTTGAGGCCAAGTCGGATGAGGGCATATTCTTAGGATATTCCTCATCCGGCAAGGCTTTTTCGAGTTTACAACAAAGCGAACCTTAGTTGTGGAAGAAACACCCCATGTGGTCTTTGATGAGACATCTTACGAACAAAGAAAGGCTTTGCCTCGAGAACAAGCCGTACCGGATCAACAGTTACGACGACCGCGTAAAATGGATCGACTAAGCATCAAGGAGAAAAGAACACGAACACGTAACATTGTACATCCCGAACTTCGATCTTGGCGATTCAGCGGTCAATCGGACCAAAAGGTACGCACAACTATCGATGAAGAAGGCATTCTGGTGAGACGATATCAAGCCCTGAACCATACGGTTGGGGGAACTCTGAAGTTCCTATGAGCGGACATCGACACATGATGAGTCCAACATCGGTGAGACATGTTCTTATCAAGTGGATCATAATTCCGCACCACTCCCAATCACTAATAATGAACTACTATCGGATATGGATGATGTTCTCCAAGCGAGGCGCACATCGAATAGAAGGACTGGATTACCGGTCATCAAGTGATCGATTATCGGAGACCCATCGATAAAGTCAAAACTAGACATCAGTTGGTGAAAGTGCCATATCTTGTTGTTATCTATCTTTGAAGGAACCAACTTCTGATGAGGAAGCTCTACAAAGATACAATTTGGATTCTAGCCATGCGGAGGAGGGCTGGAGCAGTTTGAGAGGAATCAAGTTTGGAAATTGGTGGGCAGACCAACTCATCAAGATGTAATTGGCACGAAGTGGGTATTCAAACGGGAGAGATGAGAAAAATGTCAAAACCGGGGAATAAGGCAAGACTTGTTGCTAAGGGGTATTCTGTCGGAAGGAATTGATTAAGATGAGACCTTTGCGATCGCTCGCCTAAAAGCCATTCATTTGTTTTACGGCATATCTTTGCCCATAGAGGGTTCAACGTGTATCGGATGGATGTAAAAGTGCATTCTTAAAGGGTACTAGCGGAGGAAGTTTATGTCGAATAACCTCCAGGCTTTGAAAAAGGCAACCAAGTGTACCGTTTAAGGAAAGCTCTTTACGGCCTGAAATAAGCTCCTCGAGCTTGGTATGATACACTCTCTCAGTTCTCGATAGATAGTGGGTTCACTAAAGGAATAGTGGGCCGAGAACCTTATTCGAGAATAGAAGATGGGAAGATATTACGATGGTTGTTCGTGGGCGACATCATCTTGGATCTCCCAACAAGAAGCTATGTGAGAAGTTGACAAATTGATGCAAGGGAAGTTCGTGATGTCCATGATGGGTCAGATCAATTACTTTCTGGGTTTATAAGTCAAGCAGAGTAGAGAAGAGATATTCATCTGCCAGGCGAAGTACACAAGGAATCTACTGGCAAAGTTTGGAGTTCAACATTGCAATGAAGCGAAATTCCCATGATGGCGAGGGTTCAAGATGGATCGGATGAAGATGGTCGAGAAAGTTAATCGAGAAAGAATATAGAGCTACGATTGGATCACTACTATATTTGCTTGTGAGACCGGACATTACTTTTTGCGGTGGGTGTTTGTGCGATTTCAAGCAAATCAATGCAAAGCCACCTAGAAAGCGACTAAGCGGATTCTCAAGTATCTGAAGGGAATTTGTAAACCTTGGTTTATTTTACCCATCGGATGATAATCTAAACTTAGTGGGTATTACGATTGATTACGGAGGTTGCGAGAATCAGCGAAGTCAACCTCGAGTTCATGTGGGTTTAAAAAATAAACCGATCTCTTGGTTTTCGAAAAAGCGGACATCGATTCTGCGACATCTACTCTTGAAGCGAGAATATATGGGCTGCGGGAATTTTATTGTTCCCAAGCTGCTCTGGCTAAGTCGATGGTGAGGATTACAACATCATAGTTAAAGACGCGTACCTATATTACGTGGCGATAATAGTGTTATTGCAATCACTCGAGAATCTGTTCTACATACAAATGCAAGCATGTGGATGTCGGACACCATTTTATCGGAGATCACGTTGAAAAAAAAAGAATATCGGGATGGAAAAAGATCCATCTTGACAAGCGAAAAGACGATATCTTAACTAAGCCGCTAATTTGAGATCAGTTGAGAGAGTTATGCAACGAGCTAGGGCTTACGTATCTTGGAGAAAATGCACGAGATATGGTTGAAGGAATGATCTCGAGAACCGGTTGGTTAAAAAACTAACCAAGTTAAATGGAATCGGTTGAGTTAGGAATCTCAAGTGATCGAACGACGAGAACGAGGCCGTCGAAGTTGAGATAAGGAGGCGGTCGAAGAAAGTCGGATAAGTAGCCGATCTGAAGTTCTGATAAGGAGCAGATCAGTTCAAGATATATCAGATTAAGGGGGAACTGATCAGATTGGAAGATTACTTTATAAGTCGATTAAAGTTGCAGTCAACAAGCAAGTCAAGTGTAAAGCTACGGATCGCATAACTTTCGGAAGAAACAACCTGACAATGGAATATGAGTTTTTCATTGATAAGGAAGGACGGTCGAGTTACAAGTTACAAGTGATATCACAAGCTACAAATGCTACAAGTTATCGTCAAGTGATATTACAAGTACAAGAAGACCCGGAGGTCGATACATAAACCATAAGCCCTAAGACAACCCTAGGCAAGGAACGCGAGAGAGAGTTCAAGGTATGATGCTCTCATTTTCCCTCGATCCTAAGAAGGGGCGTCAGAGAGGCCTCTAGAATCCTGAGCCAATCTCAAAAGCTTCGGAGTAAGGAGCGAGAGAGGCTTTGAAGGATGTCCAAGCCGGGAGCCCTCAGACGTAAGATCAATGGGCTTTCCAGTTGTTAAATGGGACACAGTGCCACAGGTTTGGTCACAAAGACCATATGGCCATGAGTGTCTCATGCAAATATTGAGTTTGATACACTATTTTGTATACCAAACTCATGTTTTATTTCAGACTGAGTCTGTTGATGCTAATTCCGTCATCTCGATAGGCGCACAAGGTGCATACGGTTAGGAGAAGTGCCTTTTCATTTGCCTTAGTAGATCCGCCTCCTTGGTGGTAAAGAAGTTTAGCATTGATCATATGTGAAATCTTAGATGACGATGAAAGCAGTGTGAATAACACACATGGTTGATTTGAGAATCTGAATTTATTGGAAAAGGGCTAAAGGTTCCCACCGGAAGTTTCACCGGAAATAAGGAACTCATCGGAAAAGCATGAAGGATGTGCTAAAGAAGATGAAATGGTTTATGTTGTGTTGTTAGCCTAACACCCCAGGCTAATTTATAGAAGGAAATTAGGGGTATAAATGTAAATTTTATCTTCTCAGAAGATCTTAAGAGAAATTTGCATCGACAACGCGTCAGGAACACGCGGCTAATGGTTGGATGAGTTAACGGTGTGATTAAATCAAAGCGTATCTATGTCATTATTACGGAATGTCAAATCTCGCCGATTTGGGAATCGAGGTGACTTTTGGACTCCCCGAAGTAAAAGTTTTGGCAGGAGTTGACTTCAGTAAATACGGACTGATTAGAAGAAGACTGAAGGATGAAGTGTATCAGATAGTGGATCAAATAAGTAGCAAAGTGTTTCAAGCAAGAATCTGATCAGATAAGTGAGATATTGTTGGGAAATGCTTGAGGCAACCATCAGATAAGTCAACAAAGTACCAGATCAGATCACCGTGGTAACTGATTGATTACAATATCAATCAGTCAGATACGCTCTCTTATTTATCTCTTTCTGAATACCTTACATGCGTTATTTAAATAATTGATTTATTTTCCTCTGTTCATGACGCATGCTCTACAAAGCTTTTAATTCGGACTTGGGAAAATGTTTTCAAAATGTTTTATTGCGATTTTATCCAGTCCGGAAAATGAGAAGACTACTTTTCTCAACCGTGCGATCAAAATACTTTTTGGCCGACTAATCTCAGCCACTGATTTCAAAACACGGATACTTGAGTACTTTGGAAAGTTGTGCAAAACGATTTTCCCTCGTATTCTATAAAATCCAAATCCCTCTCAGAAAACCGCTTTCCACTACTTCGTCTTCTCAAAGTTCTTAAAAGGTCAATTTTTTCAAAATCTTCAGAGAATTACTTTCGAGATCAATTGATTATACTCTTCCGATTCTAAAATCTTTCGAATCAATTTCTGGTAATTTCTTGTTTTAATTAATTGCATGATCTCAATTTCTCTCTGGTACCTAGGTTTACCAATCGTGATAATATATTTCTGTAATTTTTATTAGATCTAAACGCTTATTTGCTAAATTGATGCTAAAATTACTAGTTTGACTAAATTTATTGAAATATCTTACTCAAACTAAACATCAATTTGCATATCGTACATAAATGACATATCTTATTCCATGACCGGGCCAAGGGAAAAAGTTCTGCAATTTTTCATCGATGAAGAAAGACATTATTGATGAAAAGTCCGTAGTCTTCACCATCACCTCAGACCCTGAATCGCTGGAAATTTTGGAGTGCTTGCGAGCATGTGGACTTGAACGCTATTGCTCCACACATCAGAACATCGTCCACGCACATGAAGCTCTGGAGTTTCTATACAATCTGTAGAGGGATGAAGACATTGATCTTGACTGATTTCTTGGATTGGAGGAATTTGGAAGTGTCGAATGGCGATCTCGAGGAGGATATTCGGCCTAACTTGACGAGGAAGCATCAATCCAAAGACCTACACAACTGATGTAGAAGAAAAGGAATTTCTTGAAGCCGAGCTGTTGAGACCTGCAAATAAGGAGAACACGACGAACGTCAAAGCCTCCTATCTCGAAAGAAAATATCACCTTCTTCTTGAAATTGTTCAAAAGGTGATCATGTGCTCAACCTCTGAGTCTTGATCACGATCACTTTCGTACAAGATAAGTGTCATGCATTTGCACTAATCAAGAAGGCTTCGGGATATCGATTGGTTGGGTATGGTCAAAGCAAAGGCGAGAAAAGACTCGGGAAGTTGAGAATGACCCATAACAATGAAGTGTGCTTATCTTCCAAGTGCTCATTCATTCACAAAATCTATATCATTACTGTCGGATAATTTTGCTTACAAAATTATAAATGGATCGAGAATGGAGCAAAGATTTACCAAGCAAAGCACAAGGCCATATTGGGCAAAGATGAGTCCCTACGGACAATCGATGAGGATCCAACTCCTTATGTGCCCCAAACCCAAGGGGAAAAAAAAAGGAAAAGATAAAGCAACATTTGCATCATGCGAAGTGCGAGGAAAAGGCCGTTCGGAGAAGAGGATGAAGAGGAAGGATCGGCGAAACCGGATGCTTTCGGCGGGAAGCGTCGGAAAGAGTCTCATCTCCTCTGAAAAGCTGCTCCAAGTTACGCTTGACAAGTCGGTGAGCGAAGGATCTGATCTGAAAGTGAGATCGAGACGAAGAGATAGCGATCGCTCGAGCCAACTATCGAGAGAAGTAAGGGAAAAACGGATGATCGCGTGAGAAGGAGAAATCTATCGAGAGGACGAAGTGGAGCAATCTGAGGAAGAATCACCATTTGATTCTTTGCCTCTCACCAAGATCTTCCAGAAAGCAAGATCGCTAAGGCCCACTTCCAAATCACCATCACCCTCTCCTCAAAAATCATCATCACCTCCCCACAAAACCTTCTCACCCTCACCCTCACCTATCAGATCACCAAGATCTCCCACACCACCAATCAATCAAACCGTTAGGAAGCCCCGAAACACCCTCAACACGTTGAAAAGCGAACCTAAACTACAATCATCCCAATCCCCAATCAAGTCTCAAGAACCTGAGAGATCCAATGAACGTGTGTCCATCTCTCATAATCCCTTCAATACCAGAACCGTGCTTGCTTCACCTGCTCCAGAAAGCACCATCATAAAGATAATGAATCAACAGATCAAGGAGTATATCTTTGGATCTATCTACTGAATGGGATCAACATCACGGCATCGACAACATATAGAAGAGATAGTGTTACGGAGGGATAACAAGGGCTGAAGAGCATTGAAGAATTTCTGATTCTAATGACAACTCTGGGATCATATTTCTTTGTAGACTTGGAGTTGAAATGTCTAAACAATCTTTGGGATTGAAAGTGTTGTTGAATTGGCATCGGCGATGATATCGGATGGTTAATTCACGAAAGGTTTGGAATTGCTAATACTTGAGGGAGGAACCGTTCAACCTCCTCGGATCATGAGGGCTGCTTGGATGAACCAGAATGGGTGTTGCGAGATGAGACCCTACTTGGCAAGGCTTCAACATCTGAGCAATTTGCTACGATGAGCTCGATACCTAGATCATCATACTCGAGAAGATTGAGGATGGGATCAAAGCTGCATTTGAAGATAAATTCATGGCGCTCACGATGGAGATTTGATGAAGCGATTTGAAGATGAGCAAAGCAAAACTAGTTGACAAGGGCGAAGTCACCACGGTTGGGGATGCACAATGCCATCCTTCTTTGAAGTAATGCAACTAGTATATCCTCTTCTTTGAAAGCTCAAACTCGGTCGACTTGGATATGGGTTGGAAACATTTTCTAAGGCTTCTCTGAGCAACAGCAACTTGGATAAGTTGGAAATTTTTGCTCTCGAGGCAAGCTTCTACACTCCTGCTTCTACATACGCCACCGTTCGGATCATTCCTCTTGTTTTCAAAGGAAATCGAGAGAGGAGATCTCACGACAATTCTTGCTCGAACATAAGATGTCCAACCTCTTTGATGAAACCAAAAGGGGGAAGGAAAAGAGAATAAAGAAGAAGAAGAAAAAGCAGACTCGAGACATAGTTGGTAACTTTTCATCTCTACCAAAAACCACTTTGTATCGACTTGCCGACCACTCCATCTACCGATCTCGTTCGCGGAAATGAAAAAAGCGTGGAGCAACATAACAAAAGATCATTGGCGAAAAAGTGCTCTTCGAGGAGGTTCTTGCGAGTCGACAAGATTGAAGACTTTTCTTCGTTTGTTCGAGAAAAGAATGAAGCCCGATGATCGGGCCAAGAGCCTTGAACTTCGCTAAGAAATTAGTGAAGAAGGCGAACAAGATGAACTGAAGCGGACTCGAGAGGAAAAGAAAGGCAAAAGGCAAGATGATGAAAGCAAGCTGCGGAAGATCGAGAGACAAGGCCAACTATTCTCCACCAAAAAGCCGGATGATTCTGAACAAGTTCAAGAAGCGAGACAAGGCGAGAGAATAAAGAGGTCGTAATCAAAAAGCGAAGTTAGAGAGGATTTGAACATAAACTTACATCCGAAGGAAGATGAAGAAACGAAAGGCTATGGCGAGAGGAGATAGCTTGGGAGAAGAATGCCCTTAGGCACTGTTAAAGGCATCCTCTCGTGCCGCGGCAAGATCTTCTTCGAGAATGGGATCGGATCGAGAGGATAATGGTTATGTAGCGTCTACATCACTGGAGAAGATTCCAATTCATCAAGATCGATTGAAAATGATGATGAATTTGGGGCCGGTTAGAAACAAAGTATCGAGACTTCTACGAGGCGGTGATGAAAGAAGGCAAGATCATGTCACTAATACCGGAAGATCCACCCTTTGAAATACTCCTTCCACCTTTGCGTCAGACAACAAAGCTAGATCTGTTAAATTCAAGAATATCTACTATGGACTTCTTTGAAAAAGGAGGGATCCATAGAAAGAAGAATTTGGACAAACTAATCTGAAAGGATGTGCGAGGATGTTTGGCATCCCAAAGAACTACAAATGTTCAAGTACACCTAAGGAAGACAACTTGGAATCGGATGATAGATGCGCTTTTCATGTATTCTATAATTCCATCTCGATTCTCAAAGACAACATCTCATTATCTTACGAGGTATGTCTTTGTTTACATTATCTACATTTCCATTCATGGTATCATTTTTTACGATTAAGTGTGATTAAGTGTTTTGTTTCCATCAAAAATTGTTGGGAAATCTATAATTTAGTTTTGATGGAAGTTCAAAAGCGAGGTTGTAATAGGACGATGAGACACATTGGTATTGATGACTTAGAATCGATTAAGATGACCGGTGAAATGTATAGATTCTTGATGTAAAAGATAGGTCACACATTGAGGGGGAACTCAATATGTATAGGTCAGGTCGAAGTATCAGATGACCCAGATAAGGTCAGATGATCAGAAGACTAAGCACAAATCAGAAGACAAGAAGTTAGAAGATCAGGTGAAGACAAGAAGACACTGAAGACTCAAATGAACCTGAAGAGTTAGATAGACACTGAAGACTCAGATGAACCTGAAGACTCAGATAAACCTGAAGACTTCGATAACAAACACGAAGACTCGGTATGGTGAATCTGTTGAGGCTCGAGACACTGAAGATCAAAAGGCCTGAAGACCTATATCAGCAGAGTCTGCATATTGAGCTAAGACAATGTGCATCTAAAGACACAACAAGGTAGACTGATCAGTTACCTGATCAAGTCAGCTCACACCTGGTGACAATAAAAAAGATACACCAGACAAGACGAATCTTATACAAAAAGAATATCAATCGTCTAACGGACAAATTTCTGAAGTGCCGCCTCGCGAAGCCAAGGAGAAAGCGACACGTGCACAAAAAAAGTGACAATTTGGGATCGGCGTTGCGGACAAAAATGGTGCTAATGATGCCCTACTGCGCGCCGATAATCGAACACGTCAAAATCATATCCTACAACCTACCTAATATAGCCCGAAATTCAAATTTCCCTCCAGCGGCTCTTTGATTTTGAGGTCTATATAAAATGAGATTGCTTGTCGATTGAAGACAAAAAGACAACTAGCAAAAAAGCGAACACGGAGACACTTAAAAAAAAAGCAAAAGCTACTGACAAAATCTCGCTCAAAAGAACACTTTTTTTGAAGATTATTCTTAGAGTGTTCATCCCATTAGTTCTTAGCAAGAAATCCTATCCACTAGCATTTTGGCTACCTAAAATACCGGGATAGATTTCGGTTGGAACCCTCAAACATTCTTTACCCAAAACCTTGAAGTTAGGTTAAGTTTGTTCAGAAAGATTCGATAAACAAAGGGATTCTAGTTTTTTGATTTTTAGTTCGGTTGAGTGTGAACTCGATAAACATCTGTAGAGTGTGAACTCAATAAATGTCTCGGCCATCCTTTGAAGGATATAAGTCCCTTGAGGTTAAGTTTGTAGAGTGAGAACTTCGGTAAACATCTCGGCCATCCGAAGAGGGGGTATAAGTCCCTTGAGTTAAGTTCGGTTAAGGTTCCCCTGTGTTAAGGGAAGAGTGGGCGTGGGGCCGGGTTTCATCCGAACCCTATAAAAAAGTCTTGTGTACATTTAGTTGCTTTCTTATTGCTTTACACTATTCACTGGCCCGAGTTTAAAGCGACATACATATTCTAAGTTAAGCTCGATGCGCACAAAGCAAGCCCGATCGTCAGATTGACACCTTAGTCATTTGGTTGGCTTGACTTAAGAATCTGAATTGATAAATCTGGTTTTTCACGGGTAAAAACAAGCTTCCGCACCATTGATTAAAGCGGATATCAAAAAGGTGATCGCCCTTAGGCACTTTCGGTAAGATTGAACATCGGTCTAAAGCGATACACTAGCACTCGATCGGGGTGTCTGCGGGTTCACACGATCCGCAAAAAAGTTTTGGAAGTCTATTCACCCCTCCCTCTAGACTTCCACCCTCATAAAACCCGTTAGGGACCCTCTTGAAAATAAATCGGATCATCTTTCAAAAAGTAAAGTAGATGTTTCTCTTTGAGAATCTTAATTTATATTACATATGGATCTCTTTGGTCGATTAACACTGTAAGCACAAATGGCGGGAAATATACACTTGTGGTAGTTGATGACTACTCTAGATACACATGGGTCATATTCTTACTTAGTAAGAAGGAGACTCAAACAAAAGCGCCGAAATCTTGAAAAGGCTCGATCTTGAAAAAAGAATCGAGTGTGGTCAAGATCGGATCGGATAAAAGGCTGAGTTTATCAATCATATCATATCGATTATTGTGCGACAAATGGAGTAACCCATGAAACATCTGCTGCAAGGACCCCTATGAGAATGGTGTTCTTTGAAAGAAGAAATAGGACTACGAAAGAAGGCTGCAAGAACAATGATTCTTTGAAGTTGATATTCCTAATAGATTTTGAAATTTGAAGCTATCAACACTACATGCTACTCTCGGAAGCGGATCCATCTTGACCAAGAATCAAGGAAAAAACTCCATATAATTTGTGGAATGAAAGGAAGCCTCTTGTTTCTTTCTTTTCGTGTGTTTAGTTGCAAGTGTTTCATACACAATAATGGTAAAGATCGGTTGAAAACTTTTGATAGAAAAAGGCGATGAAGGGATATTCTTAGGATATTAAAGTCGATAAAACCTTCGAGTTTACAATTGTAGGACTCTTATTGTGGAAGAAACACCTCATGTTGTTTTTGATGAATCTAATTGTGTTCGGAAGAAACATGAACATGATTTCGGGAGAAGCCGACCAAAGAGAATCACCGGACTTAGCTTTGAAAAAAAATCCTCTGAACCTGAAAAGAAGAAGTCAGTCACTTTCTATGAATGGAGTGAATCAGACTTAGACAAAGAAGTTCAGGATGAAAAAGCTCAGGATAGTGAGACTCAGGATGAAAATTATTCACTGAAGAAAAACCAACTCACTGAAGCTGACCAATCTGAACATACACCAGTTCAGTCTCAGGTATGTAATGCCGATGAAGATGTGGTCACAGCTGAGGCAAACTCTGAATATATCAACCAAGAGGGAACAAATGTCTCTGACAATGTTTTGAATGGAATTTCCCTTGAGGAAGATGATTCCCTTTCTCCTTTTCTGTTATTCCCTGAATTTGATGAACTGCCTGAGCCTAACATTTATGATGTTGAGGACACTACTGAAGGGGGAACATCCAGGAGAAAATGGTTGGATAGCCATCCTACAAATCAGATTTTAGGTGATCTATCAGAAGGAGTAAAGACAAGACGGTTCCATGATGAAAGTGCTTTATTCTGCTATTTTCTATCAGAAAATGAACCTACTGAGATTAAAGAAGCTCTACAAGACTCATTATGGATTGTTTCTATCCAAGAAGAATTGAATCAGTTCACAAGGAATGAAGTTTGGGAGCTAGTGGACAGACCTAAAAGGCACAATGTGATTGGAACTAAGTGGATGTTCAAGAATAAAGAGATGAAAACAACAACATTGTGAGAAACAAAGGCAAGGCTAGTTGCACAAGGTTATTCCCAAGAAGAAGGTTTGGATTATGATGAAACCTTTGCACCTGTTGCAAGACTAGAAGCCATCAGATTGTTTCTTGCATATGTTGCCCACATGAAATTCACAGTCTATCAGATGGATGTGAAAAGTGCATTTCTGAATGGTGTGTTTAAGGAGGAAGTATATGTGGAACAACCTCCGAGGTTTTGTCGGAATGACCAAGTTTGAGGCTCGGGAAAGCCTTGTATGGTCTTAAGCAAGCACCAGAGCATGGTATGATACCCTTTCTCGGTTTCTTCTTGACCATGGTTTTATCAAAGGCTGTTGATAGGACTTTATTGGGATAGAAGATGGATAAGATATTTTACTAGTTCGGATCTATGTGGATGACATCATATTTGGATCTCAAATCATCGGGTTGTGTGAAAAGTTTTCTAATACGGTGAAAGGAAAGTTTGAGATGTCGATAATGGGGAGATGAATTTCTTTCTTGGACTTGGTGAAACAAAATAAGGAAGGAATATTCATCAATCAAGCAAAATACACGAGATCGATTGCAAAGTATAGTCTGAAATTGCAATGCGGTTAGAATTCCCATGAATACTAACTACAAGATGGATCGATCACGAAGGCAAATCAATAAATCATCTTGATTATAGAGGATCATTGGATCATTTCTGCTATATCTCTGACAAGTAGGCATGATATAACATTTCTTTGTTGGGATATGTGCAAGATACCAAGCTAATCTAAAGAAATTTAGTCACATGGAGGCGCCAAAAAATTTCAGAAATATCTTAAAAGGCTTTGTGAATGAGGATTATGGTATCCGGTGATGATAACCTTGAATTAAGCTTGGTTATTAGGATGATGATTATGGAGGATGTAGAAATGATGAAAAGTCTACCATAGGAACTTGTCAATTTCTTGGAAGTGGCCCGATATCATGGTTTTCAAAAAACAAACCTCGATAGCAACGATTACTTGCGAAAATTTGAATACATGGTTGCGGGGAAATTTTGTTGTGCCTGATTCTTTGGCCAGAACACAATTGAGGGATTATAAGATTATAGCCAATGAAGTACCTATATTTTGTGATAATAATAGTGCAATTGCTATTACACAAAATCTTGTATTGCACACCGGATGTAAGCATGTTGATATCGGACATCACTTCGCCGGAGATCATGTTGAGATGAAAGACACGAGAATGGAGAAAATTCATCTTGATAAGCGAGAGGTGATATCTTTACTAAACCTTTGGTGAATCAAGATTTCGAGAACTATCGATTGAATTAGGTATGTTGGATCGGATGAATAAAAGCAAATCTGAAAAATTGAAGGTTTTCATATGCATGAAGTTTTCTCGGTTTTCTTGAAAAACTTCGGGATAAAATTGAGAGTCACGATCCTTTGAGTCTTGGGAAACTTCGGTTATCGATGTTCGATTTTCGATATTATACTTACATTTTATCAAGGTCAAAACTTCGGTAAAGGCGATAGAAAATTAGTACGAAAAAGTATTTACTCATGCACCACATTTATTGTCTATCGAATCTCGGTAATCATTGGCAACAAATGACAAAAACACGAAGAAATAATTGGCGGGACCTTTGAAATTCTCGAGGCGTCAATGTAGTGCGAGAAGCGATAATTAAATGCCTTTGTTCATTAATCACCAATATGGATAAATTGGCGGCTAAGTACTTACGAAATCGTCCTTTCAAATACCTATTTTAGTCGGTTTTTAATCTTGACCGTCAAAACCTTCATCTACGAGATTTTCCATAAATCAAAATCCTATATCCATTACAAAGACTCCATTCAAGCCCTATTTCAAAAAGGCCTTCGTCTTCACAAACCCTCTACTTCAAAACCTTCGATTACCCAGAAATCTCTTATCTCAAAAATCCTTCACTCAAAATCACCAAAAAATGACACTCTCTATATACGACAAACTCGCCATTTCAACAAATCATGGTACGAATATGTTGTTTCTCTGGAAAGCACATCCAATGCACCTCACGAGGAGGAGGCGTTGCATATGATTCGTATGGCAAAAGCTTACTTGTCGTCGCCAAATCAACCGGATCTTTGAATATGCCAAGGAGGTAATTAAGTTTGTTTCTAATATGCAATTGGATGACGAAAATTGCATAGAGTCTAAGATTACGGTGTTGCATTTGGAACATAGTACAAAATATATGGATTTTGTTAGGAAATTATATATTATTCTTAAGAATCTGAATGCCATATATGACTTAAGTGATTGAGGTGAAGACCCTACGGTATACATGATGGGTAGGGAACAAGAATATTTGGATAAAATTCTTGAGCATCGATAAAGTTTGAAAGCTACTTTGAATAAGAGGCATTTGAAGCCTAAATATCAGTATTGTTGGATATTGTAAGCAAATGCATCATGAGTAGATCTTGTAGTTTGAGCAGGATAAAGCGCGCTAAGTTAAGGCTAATGGAAGCGATTGAAGATTCACCTACTACGGCATTCAATTGGTTGCACTATTTGATCAAGGTGGTGAGTGATCAAGCCAAACAAATTCAGAAGGTGAATGACTCTGTAGTTATCAACCAAGATTGCATTTATCTTGGAAACATGAGAGAGAAGAGGAGGACATTTTTTGCGATTCACTTTCTTTCCAAAGTAAAAAATCCATGACTTCTCGAAATCCTTTGAGACAACTAATGAAAAAGCCAAACAAGCTAGAGGAAAGCCACGATGCAAATTAAAAGAAAGGTGGCCCGAACAAAAGCGCGGCTCCTCGAAGCTTGAAGGCATCAAACAATTGCGGAAAAGGAGGCCGGTGGTGAAGAAATTCAACTTTGAAGGCCAACAAGGGTTGAAATCTCCTTGAGGTTCTTGCTCGACTAGTGACAAATGTGCGAGGAGCAAGAAAGGCGAGCGGGATTTTTTCTACGAGGTACTTGAAACATCTCTGAGCTCAGACAAAATCTCTCAGGAAATCTTCAAGGGACCTCAAATCTCTAGTGAAGAAATACCAGCGTAGACCTCAGATCAGTCTGAACCTCAGGAATTGCTGAACTTGGATACGCTTCTGAATGAACCTTTTCTTGATCCATCAGCACTGGAACATGTACAATCACGAGCAAGCGGCTCACGAAAGCCCAAGATTGAAGAAGGGAGAAGCGAAGAAGAGAATGAATGGCGGAGCAAGGGGAGCGGTTCATCCTGAACCGATACCTGCTAAATGCTTATCGACCTTCGGGGATATGCTCTTCGAGCTCGAGCGCGGTATACATCCTGAATCAGACACTTTTGGAAATGCTGAACATCGCATCATTCAGAGGAGAAGAGCGGTGGAATCTTTGAGGCGGTATACGATTGAATTCTCGGGCTTGAAGACAAAGCTCAGGATGAAGGCTGCTAATTTTAATGGATTGGTGAAAAAGAAGTTAGCTGAAAGGAAAGATACTGAAATAGTAGATGCATCAAGTTCTCATGATCATAACAAAGATGGAGATCAGGGAGGTGATGCAGAAATGCAATCTGAGGGGAGGAAGGAACCTCAGACAGATACTGAGAAAGAAAAAGAGATTGAAAGTCAGATAGAGGAGGACAACGATCTTTGCCTGGTGATATCACACATCCTCAGACTGAAGTTAGCACTCTTCAGGTATCTTTTGGCACTATTATACATTATGCCAAAGCTACTGAAGTTCCTATCTTTAAATCTTTTATGTATGATGTGCAGACTAAGGCTCAATTGGAGCAACCATATCTCAGTTGGAGACAATTGTTTTGCCTCGAAATTGATTTTGATCCTATCTGGATAAATGGAAGAAGGTGGTGCCAATGGTGGAGAAAGTGACTCAAATTGAAGAAACCTTGGCAAGCCCAATCTCAAAAAATTTGGAAAATCTGAGTTCATCTTGGACATCACGCAACTACAAACAACTCTTGCGAGATAAAATGACTACTTTGGAAGGAAAGATTGATGTAGTGGCCCTGAGGCTCAATCGGAGATGGAGCAAAAGGTATCAAACAGGCTGCTTACCTTGAAGCTAAAGCGATTGAGAAGAATGATCGGATAATCAAGGCAATTTGTTGAGGAAATGGGCTCACTTGCTCATGACCAAGATGACAAACATGATGCATGAAGTGTTCTCAAAAGCGGTTTGCTCCACTTTCATGAGATGAATTCTCAATGGCCAAAAAATTACATGATGTGGCTAGAGGATGAGCATGATCATCGGTTGGAAGGGGCAATCGTTAGTATGGGGAAGGAGCAATACTATATGGATCTTGCTTGACTCACTACTCCCAAGGTATGGTGCAAAGGGGGAAAGGCCTGGTGGCAAATTAAGTGAGTTGTTGGCACAAACCATGAGAAAGGCTCAAAAAGAAATTTGAAGGGAAAAATTTTGGATGCCTTAAGTGAGATTAAACCTTATGAGAAAGCGAACTTCAAAAAGCGAAAAACTTACCTTCACTCAAACATCACGAGCAAACCATTCAGGGAAGTAATTGGTGAAAAAGCGGGTGATAGAAGGATGATTGAGACAAAAGCAAAAGCCGGTGAAAAAGCGAGTCGGACACGAAAAGAAAAAAGCTGTTGCATTAAGTGGAACAAGAAAAGAAGAAAAGAGCTAAAAGTTTCAAAAACCTACTCGGAGGAAGTTGATAATGGAATTTGAAGAATCGAGGAAGAAATTGAAACTTCGAGAAAGAAATCTTCAATACAAGAAAACTACGAAAGTTCTTGATTGAAAAAAAGAAAAAAGCTGCTTTGATTTGGTTTGGTGTTCCTCGATCGGGAAGAAGAAAGAAAAGAAAGAAGCGAAAAAAAAAAGAATTGGTTTTAAAAAGTTTTAAGCAAAAAAGTAGAATGCGGAAAAGACTTCGAAGTGTCGCGCATTGACAAGTGGATGCCTATCTGGTTCAATGATGCATGGTAAGAGATCAAGTGAACATACGGTTCTATTATGAGATGCGAGAAAATGGAGGGGATGATTTCGAGATAAGAATGAAGCCTTCATTGAGTACATCTTGACATTCTATCCTAAATACGCAATGTTGGATCAACATGGAAGATGAAAAAGCTCTGTGAGATAGTAGCCTGGTCCATAAATGTACCCGGCTCCTAGGTTTGAGAATGACTATGTGAATGAAGCGAGGCATTTCTCGGGGAAATAACCCGATATGCCATCGGCTAGGCCTAACAGGAAACAACCACGATATCATCAAAGGCAAGGGATGAAGCGAGAGAAAGATACTACGGGATGTTCAACTTGGAAGTGCCACAAGATGAAGTGGAAGAGGACTGAAGACTTTGTTCTTCTGATTTATTTTTGATTTTCATTGTAATCTATAACTTTTATTCTATATAAATGAAAATTTTATCTTTATGCTCAAAAGATAATATCTCATTATCTTTTTACATGTCTTTAATTACTTGATATGCAGTTGTTTAGAAAATTGTTGGGTAAAATACCATTTTTGGTTTGTAATAGATAAGCTGAAACCTAAGGATAGGTTAGGTTTTTCTTAAATGTAACAAGATGGTTTTGGCATCATCAAAAAGGGGAAATTGTTGGGAGATGAATTTAATAAAAAAAATTTGATTAGATCCTAAAAACCCCTAAGTATGACATGTTCAGGATAATCCTGATAGTCTGAGTCAGGTTTCAGCATAGATTGTTCAGGAAGATATCTGCACAATATATAGTTATCAGATATAGATCAGGTTAGATCTTGAAATTCTTGAAGAACTCGGAGAGTCTTGAGTAACTAAAGAATCGATGGGCGAATGTTCAAAAAGTCTTGAAGATCTTTGAAGATGCTAAAGAAATGAAGACTCGGATATTACTGAAGACTCAGTAAGTTGTTGAAGACACTTAAGACTTCGATGAAGTTCTTTGAAGACAGCGAAGACTCGATGAAGTTCTTTGAAGACACTAATGATTTCGATGAAGTTCTTTGAAGGCGGTGAAGACTTCGATAAGTTCTTTGAACACTTTGAAAACTTCGATGGATTTACTAAAGACTCGATTAATGAATCTTGAATACTCGGTATAACTTTGAATGTTAGGAGGCCTTTGGATAATATCTATCTGGAAGACTACAAAGTGAGAAAAATGCACATGTTCAGAAAAGTAGATATTGCCCAAAACATTCTAGTGCAGACAAAAGGAACTAAGTCTAAGTGTTGTTTAAGGTTGTCTCATTAAGAGAGATTGACCAAAATGAGCCATTTTGTTTGTCTACATTCGAAGACAAGAACCAATCGGGAGGAAGACAACATTGTTCTTCGCGACCTTTGAAAGCGATAGGATACTGAATTATGTCAATAGTCTTAAGTTCAATTGCAAAAAAATTGGTGATTGGCTACATATTTGCATATTTCCTAAAACATGCAAGGAGTGTTCAAACCACTAAAAATAGTGGTTCATCAAACACGGAAAGGAAACTCATAAAGCTATCTCTTCCAGCGGATAGTTTTTCAAAAAAGTGACCTTGGTGAAGTTACTATAAATACCGGTGACCCTTTACATTGAGAGGTCAGGGAAATTTCAAAAAAGCAACACAAGAGCTCATTCATATTATTGCAAATTGAAGCACTCGAAAAACCTAGAATTTCCCCAAGTGTTTCACATTGGAGAGACCTCACTATTCTAAGCTTAGATTGATAGATATATCAAAGCATAGAAGAGATATCCTAGCCTTTACTTTAGTTCTTATTGTAAAGGATATCTCACCCTAGTTGAAACCAACCCAAAACCCAAACCCTTTATTAAGGTAGTTTGTGTGTGTTTTGTTGGTGAGTTAGAGTTGTAAAAAGTGAGTAAGCTACGATTGAGTTAGCGAAAACTCTAGAGAAGAAGTTAGTAAGCTACTTGTGGTAGTCGAACACTTGTGTGTGTTTGAGTTAGTAAGCTGCGGTGAGTCGGCCCGGAAAACTCAAGGTAGAAAAAGTGAGTAAGCTTCGATTGAGTTACTTTGAAAAGCTTTAGGAAGTGGTTAAGGAATTTCTCTCGAAGATCGGAGAGAGTGGGCGTAGGAGCTTGAGTCTACGAACCACTATAATTGTTGTGTTGTTTGCTTTACATCTTTTGCATTTTATACATTACATGTTTTTTTTGAAAGCATATTTCCAGCGATATTGATTTGGAACCAATCCGATGAACTGAATAAAATTGGTCACAACCTTAATCCTTTGTTGTATTAAAGGAATAAGATATTTGACAAAGCTAAAAGCAGTATAAACTTAGGGCCAACCATTACGCACACTTGGTAGCTAGAAACGGATAGTTACCAAAGCTGAACTAACTCTCTTTGAGTGTTGATAAGATAATATCTCGATCCAAGCTCCTCGGGATCTCTGATAAATTTAGGATCGGTTGAAATTTGTCTGAAGCTTCGAAAGTAGCTCGGGATCATTATCTCGATAGACTTTGACTTCGGGGCAATCTGTGCTTCTCGGGACAAAAATATCGGGATAACCTGACCCATCTGACCTCAGTGAAGAAAAAGTTTGAAAAATCACTGAACATGTGTATCCCCGCCCCATACACGTGTGAGACTCGTTAGCACAGAGACCAACAGAGTGGATGTAGGACAAGTTAGTCCGAAGCACTATAAAAATACGTGTGTTCTTATTTGCTTTCATATTAAGCATCATACATACTTTAGCAAATCTGCATAACACATTGAAAAAAAAAAAATTATTAAAGTCACCTCCATTGAGATTTTTACGAGTTTTAAATTGGGTTTTCGGGACCGATAACAACCAATGTTTGTACACGAAGAGGAAGCCCTTCATATGCTCCGCCTTGCCAAATTAACTTATTTTGTAGGAAATCGCCCAGAAGGAGAATACACACAAGAGGTAATTCGGTTTGTTGCAAATATGAAACTAGATGGTGATAACTGCATAGATTAAATGATTACTGTGTCTCAATATACTAAAGGGCACAAACAGATTGAGGTTGTATGAGATCTTTACATAATTAGAACAATTTAAATGCTATTTATGAGTTATGTAATAAGGGGGAAGATCCTACTATGCACATGGCGGGAAGAGAGCAAGAGTACTTGGATAGAATTTCTGTAGATTCTGTCAAGTTTGAGGCAACTCTGAACAAAAAACACTTACAACCAAAGTATAGAGTACTTCTGGATATTGTAAGTAAATGCTTAATAATGGTTACGGAAGTCATGAGCGGTCGGCAAGCCAAAGTTGCGATTTATGGTTGCAATTGAGGATTCACCCTCCTTGATTTCAAGCGGCTGCAATATTTGATAAATGTGGTTGGTGATCAGATTAAACACATCAAATGGGATGGTGATATTGTAAATATCAAGGGAAAAATACAACATGCTACAAAAATTGCTTTAATTCTGGAAGCATGCATAGAAGAGGATGACATGCTTGCCAAAAGCAATTAATTTCCCATAAATCGGATCATGTTAGGACAAAAGTCTCAAAAAGGGCAAAAGAAGATTGAAGGAGAAAAGCGGGTTGAATCTCGGGAAGAGGCGACTTCGGGAGAAGCTGCTGAAGAAGAGACAGAGGAAGATGTTCCATCTCAATCCATGTTCAAACAAGAAGGACAAGACAAGAGCGTCGAGAATGTTCTTGAGTCATTTAAAGTTAAAGAAAGCAAGAAAAGAGAAATATCATACGAAGATGAAAAGGGAAATTTGGAAGGCGAAAACTAAAGCCTTAGCACCTCGGAAAAGGAAATGACTTTGGACAATTCTTTGAAAGGGAGGCCGATGGTAGTCCGAGGAAACTTCGATCTGAGGCTCGGAGTTGGATTGAAGTCACCTCTTGGTACTAAGCTCGGGCAAGTAAAGAATATTGGAGAAAAGAGGTGGAGAGGAGAATGAGTTCTCAAAGGTGATGGAAACTTCTCTTGGAGCAGATAAGATTTCTCGGAAATCTTCAAGGGGCTCGAAAAATTCTGAAAAGCCAACCTCGAGGCTCCATCGGTTCAAACCTCGGGAGCGATCGAGAAGGCTTTACAAATCTCGATGTTCTCTGAATGAACCATTCCTTGACCCCTCGGATCTTCAAATCATCAAAGCGATCGACTATTCTGAAAAGCCCTCCAACTTTGAAGAAGGGAGAATGTAAGAAGACAGTGGCGAAATTAAGGGGAGCGGTTTTGTGTTAGAGCGGTATCACGAACTCGGCATATCTTGACCTTGAGGATTTATTCTTCAAAAAATCAGAACGACCATCTACATTATGAACTAACCACTTTGCGAGATCTTTGAATATAGCATCATTCAGAGGGTGAAAGAGTGGTGGAGTCTTTCAAACGCTACCCTAACGGAGTTCTCTAGTTTCGAGAAAGATAAAACTCGGGATTAAAGTTGATGAGTTTGATGAACTTGTCAAAAAGAAGCTAACTGAGAGAAAGTCTGCTGAAGCCGGTGAGCTAAGTTCGAAGGATACAGAAGGTGAAGGAGGTCAACAAGGTGGAGTAGAACAACATGAAGATGAGAATGTGGTGACAAAGAAATTGAAATCGGAAGGAAGGCGAAGACGAGAACAATTTCTCGATATGGGATTCCTCAACTGAAAGTTAGAACTCTTGGTACCTTTTTGACACTACTATTACTTATGCAAAAGTTCTTGAAGTACCTATCTTTAAGTTTTTTTTTTGATTGTGGTATCTGTTGAGGCTCGGGTTGGAGAAAATGCACATGTTCGATTGATTTAACTCCAATCTGAATGAGCTGAAGAAATTTGAGCCAATGATGGCTAAGATAACTTCGAGATGGAATAATATTGGCTGATTAATCACAAAAGATGGAAAAGCGAGTTCATCGATGATGTACTTTTAAGTCGGTGGACATTACGATAAGATTCTTTTGCTCTCGATGTGAAACTTGATTGAGTTGGAAGAAAGAGCTAGCTGAGAATTTGGAGAAGAAATATCGGGACATAAGCTTGCTTATCTAGAGGCCAAAGGTGGTGAGAAAGAATGAACGGATGATCAAATCGGTTGTTGAAGAAATGAGTACTCTTGCTCATGACCAAGATAGCGAAATGATGCATGGCGCATTCTCGATGCAGTTTGCCCACTTTCGATGAAGTATCCATGGCCAAGAACTATTTGAAAAGATTGGAAGATGAACATGATCATTTGGCTAGTGAAGTAAGAAGCTTGGGAAAAGAACAATTCCATATGGATCTTTGCACTATCTCGAGATTCTCCCAAGGTATGATGCGAAAAAGGGAAAAGGACATCCCACTCTTCAAAGGGTGAGTTGGATAAGTTGTTGGCACAAACCTTGGAGAAAAAGCTCAAGAAGAAGCGAAAAAAAGATTACGGTGGCAGGTGAGATTGAAGGCTCTTGAAAATTTGAAATTCAAAAAAGCCGAAGAGCTAGTGTCCTCGGTGATGAACAAACCACTCGGGGAAGTTGTTGGTGAAAAGATGTTCGAAGAAAGAAACCCTTTGAGTCAAGCAAAAGTGGAAAGCGCATCAAGAGACACGAGAAAAGAAAGGTAGTAGCCTTTGTTAAAAGCGAGAAGAAAAAGAAGAAAATCTCTAAGCAGTTCGAGAGAAAGTTGGTTGTAGACTTTTCGAATCTGAAGAATCTGGCCCCGAAATTTGAGAAGGAACCAAGTTGAAGCAAAAACTTCGGCTTGGAGAATTTGATGTCGAGGAAAACTCGAAGACCCTTACTATTGAGAAAGAAAAGAAATTCTTTGCCGATTATCAAGTGCTAAAATGACCAAGAAGAAGTAAGAAGAAAGAGCAAAAGAAGGAGTCTTCAAAAATTTATAAGCGAAGGAGAGGAGGCGCAAAGGTGTAGAAATGGTCACACATTGATGAATGTATGCTATCCAAATCAATGATGTATGGGACGAGATCAAGAAGAATTATACGGTTCTATCATCATGATAATACGAGGGAATGGAAGGAGCGATCACGATAGCAATGAAGCCTTCATGGAATATGTATTGACTTTCTACCCCAAATATGTGCAAAAAGGTTAATCTTGGCGATGAAACGCGATGCTAAGATTGTTGCTCTGGGTCATACATTTCCTCCTCCAAGATTTGAAAATGGATTTGTGAATGAAGCCATCATATCGAGAAGAAATTCTTTGGATTCTTTGCTCAACTAGGACTCATTTGGAAATCATCACGAGATCATTAAAGAAAAGATGAAAGCTGAAGAGAAGATACTTTGGAATGTTCAATCTTGAAGTTTCTGAAGATGAGATTGAAGAAAACTGAATAATGTGTTCAATTTTATTTTTTTATTAATCGAATTATCAACTTTCATTGTAAAATGTAATTCTCTATCCTACATTAATGAAAACATAATTTTTGTGGTGTTCAACAAAGATAATATCTCATTATCTTTTTATTTGCATTTCATACTTATTTACAATGCCATCTAATGTAATAGATAACTGAAAACTGAGTATAGGTTAGGTTTTCTTAAAGTGTAACAAGATGGTTTTGGCATCATCAAAAAGGGGAAAATTGTTGGGAGATGAATTTAATAAGATTTTGATTAGATCCCAAAACCCCTGAGTATGACATGTTCAGAATAATCTTGATAGTCTGTAGACATGATTCAATTTTAATTGTTCAGGAAATATCTGCAAAATGTATAGTCCGTAGATATCTTTAAGTTTATAGGATAGGCACAGGGGGAATTTCATTAAGTGAACCAATATACGAAGACTCAAAACACGCCGGATGAACCGGAGTTCACATCAACTTTGAAGACTCAAAAGTCTTGAGATGAACTGAGTTCACATCAACCTGAAGACACAAGACCTACCTGAAGTCTCAGATCAACCTGAAGACTTGAAGACCCGAAGATTATCTACCTGAGGACAAACAGACAAAAAGTCTTACACATTCATGAAGGATAAAAGTTGTCCAAATATTTAATTGCAGACAAAAGGAACTATAACCAAGTGATGTTTAAGATTGTTTCATCGAGGAGATTAACCTAAAAGAAACCGTTTTGTTTGTCTCCATTCACTTGAAGACAAGAACAATCGAGAGAGACAACCGTACTTCAACGACCTGAGCGACATATGGCGAGGATGTCGGATGTCTTGAAGTTCAAAGCGCAAAAACATAGTGATTGTTTGCATTGGTTACTTTTACCCCAAATCATGCAAGGGCTTGTTCAAACCCTAAAATAGTCGTTTATCACTAACTAAATAAAGGAAACCCTTGATGTTATCTCTTCCAGCGGATAGTTTTTCAAAGTGACCTTAGTGAGTTGCCTATAAATACCGATTGACCTTCACCCTTTGCAAGGTTCTGGGGAAATCAAAAAATTCGAGCTCATTCATTATTCTTGCATTTGAAGAAATCGAAAAACCTAAGATTTCCCAAGTATTTCACCTTGAAGAGAGCTCATTTACTAAGCTAGAATCATTAAGTATCAAAGCTTAGTAAGAGATATCTAACCTTTTGAATATGTTCGTATTGTAAAAGGATAACTCACCTTAGTTGAAACCAACCAAACCCAAACCCTATTGATTAGGTAGTTTGAGTGTGTGAATGTTGAAAAGTAAGAGTTGTAAAGTTAGTTAGTAAGCTAGAGTGTAGTTGATTTGAAAACTCTAGAAAGAAGTTAGTAAGATGCTTGTGACGATCGAAAGCTTGTGTGTGTTGAGTTAGTATCTTTGCGATAGTTGACTGAAAACTCATAGTAGAAAGTTAGTAAGCTATTGAGTTCGGTCTAAAAAGCTTGAGATAGTAGTAGTAGTGAGTTAAGGAATATCTACGAGGATCGAGAGAGTGGGCGTGTCAGGAGCTTTGCCTCTCAACATTTTGTAAATTCTTTGTGTTATTTGCTTTACGCATTGCATTATATCATTGCGTATTTTCCTTTGAAAGCTTGAGTTTTCGATATTAGGTTGGTATCAATCCTTGAGTTTGAATTTAACTAATCACAACCTTAACCCTTTGATTTCTTGAGTGATAAAGATTTTTAGCAAAGTAAAAGCAGTATAAACTTAGGGCCTACACATTCCACACCTAGATACGCTAGTATATATAGTTGTCAAAATGACCAAACTCATCCCGAGTAGTCGATGCAGTAATTATCTACTCCAAGCTTATTTGAACTCGATTTTTTGAAATCTCAGATTAGTTGGGCTAACGGAATTCTGCGAAAGTCTTTCGATATTATTGTCTCGATAGACTTTGACTCGAGTAATTTGTGCTTCGGGGTTGTTTCTCGGGACAACGACCCAGCTGATTTTAATTTTGTAAAAAGTTTGAAAAATCTTGAACATGTATTTCCTCCCTATACACATATAAGACTTCGTTGACAGGGACCAACAATAATATTCTATTAAGTGTAATGTCATACATTTAATATTAAATAAACAATAATATTAAACCAATCTTGAATATTATCGGCATTATATCCTTCAAGGGATTGTCTCTAGGACACTAACACTAATAATCTCCCACTTGAACTAGATCCAATCACCTACATGTCTAACTCCTAGACCGCCAATGTCTAGTGTGTACATGAGCATAATGCCTTCGTGAAAGGATTAGCAGAATTATCTTCGTGGGGAATTCTAATTCTATATCTCATATCAATATGATCTCTCTCGGATCAAATGATAAGAATGGGTACATGTTTACTTCTATTTATTGATCTCGGTTACTTTGATTGGACAATCACACCGGTGTTGTCTCAATACAACCTTATTAGACAAGCGGCTTTTCGGAACTACCCTAGTTCTCTTAAGAACTATAAAATCCAGACAACCTCTTTGAGGCTTCTGATACAGCAATGTACTCAGCTTTGATTGTTGAATCTGCGGTCGTCATTTTCTTTGAACTATTCAGCCGCCCCCATCATTGAGTGAAAACATGACTGTTGTGATTTGTAATCATCCGCGGTATGATTGAAACTTGCATCAAGCGTAACTAGTTATTACTAGTTACATTGACTACCATAAACGAGAAACATTCTTTGGTTAGTCTAAAGATAATTGAATATTTTTATAGAAATCGATTGTGATTCACTGGATTACATTGAGTATCTACCAGTGATGCTGATAGCGTAGGCCACATTGGGCCTAGGGCAAGTCATGGCGTACATGATTGACCCAATTGCAAATCGCTTCAGCACCTTATCTACGTAGGTGGACTGTGGTTGCCCCAACATCTTCTTGGATCTATCCCTATGGATCTTGATCCCACAAAGATGTAGCAGGCTTCACCAAGATCCTTCATCATGAAGGTCTTTGACAACCAATCTTTAATGGAGTGCATTAATGGGATATTGTTTCCCAAAATGAATATGTCATAAGCATACACGATTATGAAAAATAATATTCTGAGTTTTGATGAAGTTAAAAGACTTGATAGCTTCATCAAATTGGATATTCAACTCTTGAAGCTTGCTTCAATCCGTAGATGGATCTCTTTAGCTTGCATACTAGATTAGAATTTGGCTCTGATATAAAACCTTCTGGTTGAGTCATAAACGTTTCCTTATCAATGTTTCTATTGAGGAATCTGTTTTGACATCCATCTACCAAATCTCATAATCATGGTGTCTTTCTTTATTCAAATAAAATTTGAATGGACTTGATCTTTGCAATTTGGTGAGAAAGGTCTTGTCATAATCGATGCATTCATGTTATTTGTAACCCTTTGCCACCAACCTAACTTTGTAGGTTTGTTCTTTGCCATTGCATCAATCTTACGCTTGAAGACCCACTTGAAACCTATGGGTCTAACCCTTTTAAACAACTCGACCAAGTCCCAGACTTGAATGGTGTATTTGTCGAGTCCATCTCGAATTTCATGGCATCATGCCACTTCCACGAATCAATATCTAATATTACTTTAGAGTAAGTATTAGGATCGTCCTTATCTAGTATGTCCACATTCTCGTGTTCCACAAAGATGTAAGCGTATCTAATGGGCAAATTATGATTCCTAATTGACTTACAGATGAGGTTGTGTAAACTATACATTCTAATCGTGAAAATTTTTGTGGTGCATCGATTTTATCAATGTCGGGAGAGTCTCAAAAGTTACACTTTTAGATGCCTCTTGGCGGGTGTTTGAACTATGTTTTTCTCATTAGACCCACTTGGAGTTCGATTCTTGAAGGCAATGCAACTCAATTCTCTTCATTTGGTGAAAGAGGATCACTTAGTGATAAACTTCCACCATGAGTTGTAATGCTCCATTTGATTCTTTGTCACATTTCTTTGCAAAATAAATGGAGTCTCTAGGTTAGGTTGTGGTTTTTAATTTCTTCAAGTTCTATCATCTTATGGCCTTGTTCTTTAAAGACATTGTCTTCTTGGCTTGCTTTGCTGCTAGAAAGCAATCGGTGTTTGATTCTTAGGTAGATAGAAGTAATATCCTTTAGTTTCCTTAGTATATCCCACAAAGTAACCCTTGTCATCTTTAGATTCAACTTGTCGGTAAACATCTTTTTCACAATCAGGGGTAACCCCATGTTTTTGATATGTGTAAAAAGTTATCTTCTTACCATGCCATAGTTCATATGGTGTATGCTCAACCGATTTAGATGGAATCATATTTAGAATGCTGATTGAGGTTTGTAAGCGTATCCCCATAAGAATGTCGGAAGAGAGGAAAAGCTCATCATTGACCTCACTATGTCTAACAAGGTTCGGTTTCTCGTCTCGGATACTCCGTTAATTTGCGGTGTTCAGGGAGGAGTCCATTGTGATTGGATTCCATGTAACTTTAGGTAATAAGTGAATTCATGGCTAAGGTATTCACCTCCTCGATCCGATCGAAGAGTCTTGATACTCTTACCAAGTTGCTTCTCTACTTTAGCTCTATACTCTCTGAATTTTTCAAAAGATTCGGATTTGTGTTTCATGAGATACACATATTCGTATCTTGAGAAATCGTCAGTAAAAGTGATGAAGTATCTGAAGTGACCCCTAGCTAGAGTGGGCAATGGTCCACAAACATCGTTGTAAATCAACTCTAGAACTTCTTTGGCATGCACCTCTTTCTCATAAAGGGTATATAGATCATCTTGCCCATGAGACAAGATTATGCAAACTCCATAAGACTTCGAAAGTCAAATTGCAAGTTTCTCAAATTAGGCCTATCATCATTAACATATGAAGTGAAATCTTCCCTTCTTTGGTAACCGACATCGAACAAATCTCTTATCACTTCATAAATCTCAGAATGAGATTCAGAATCAAAGATCCTTGGATGCTTGAGCATCTAGAAGGACCCATTTTCTTATGTTTCTATGTATATCGGGAGTCATATCGAGCAACATCACACATTGAGCACAGGAAATATCCTCTTGATGCTTCTTCCTACACTCGTCCAAATGTGGGCTGCGGGGGTATGGGATTGGCATGTCCAACATGTACTCAACATTTTCTTGCCTTAACACCAAACACATGTTTGATTGTCGGTCGAAAAAATTTGCTTAGCAATTTGATTTGTTTCCAAAACACATCTCAACAACAGTTATACATTTCAACTAACAAGAAAAATAAAATAAAATGGGAATTAAACACATAATTCCTATGATCAATATTCGACAATCAAAATAAACATAGCCTTTCTTTTGTGTTTATTTTGTCTCCATTATTTTTACATACTCAATGACCTTTATCGGAAGAATGCAATTTATATCAAATATATAAATTGTAATGGACTAGGATCCACATTATTACTATCATAATCGGCAAAAAGGGCTGATCATTATAATAGCATAATTTGGTAGGTCTCAAGCCAATTGCCAAAATGCAATTCCTAGTTTATCGAACCTAGTTAGATTGATGTCCTTTAACTTTTGTTCCCATGAGAATAAGCGAAACAAAATTAAATTGGTTTACAACCATCAAATGGAGACATTACATGTTCTATAAAAGTCCCGTTAGATGTAGATCCGAGGCAAAAGGCGAGGGTCTTAAATACTCATTGGAGCGAAATCTCGATTAACTTTTAATTTTGATGGAAGACATCTTATCAAATTAGTGAGAAAACCATGTTTTTAGTGAGGAGCGTTTTGAAGGCGGGGTATTAATTGCTTAATCGAAATCCAACATGTAAATGTACACCACCTTTGAGCAATTATTTGGGCGCCTACCCAAACATGATTTTGCGGACTAACATTTATATGGTAGCCGTCTGCCCAAAAACATAATACGCTCAGAGCAAATATTAGGCACCTTTACCCAAACAATTATAGCGGAAGTAAAATCGTTAACGAATATAAAACACGTTAACCAAGTGGGAATTAATAACTCGTTTAATCCTTTAAACCATAATATTAAAATTCAATTTTAAAATTAAGTTTAATAATTAAATTCATTATTAATATTTTGACTTTAAGTAATCGATTAATTAAGTTTAACATTAGTCAACTAATCGTTTCTTACGAAAACCCCAAATTTTATTAATCTTAATTAAATCGATTTAATTTTAATTAATGAAATGTGGGGGCTCAGCAATTTCTAAAATTGCGGGAGGGCTAATCCAAATCAAATTTCTTGACGACCCTCCCCACTTCATCACCCATCCGAATCGATTCAATCGAGATTTTGAACAATCGATTTCCAAAATCCAAACTCCATCAAAAGATTCACAGTAACAATTAAATAAAAGCAACTTTAAAATTGAACAATTATTAAAAAATTTGGGGATAATCGTCTCAAGTAAAGCGTCTAGAAGCAAAGAAACGGATCGAAGCATCAAGTCGGTAAAAGCAACAACCCATCATCAAACTATGTAGAATCGAGCAAAGGCGAAGGCACAAGCCGATCGTCGGGTTTAATGAACTAGGTGAGCTATCGCCATGCTTGGCGTGAGTTCAACGAGTCTCTCCTTTTGCTAGGCGGCGTCGCGAGTGACTTCGCCCCTCATCAACGTGATGACCAGGAGAGGTCGCATCTACCTAACGAGGAACAAAAGTCATCGATCTCGGACATATAAGCGGCGTCGCGGATTTGGGAGTGAAAAAATGAATGAAAAATGAAACCCCGGTGACCCAATCGAATGCAACATTTGAGCATAGAAACCAAACAATGATCGCCCAACCACGATGCACAACCGATTGGCCGACTCAAAGAAGAATCACCGCCACGTTCGGTCGATTGAAGGTGGAGGAAGCGATGCGATGCAATGACGCCGCCATCGCCATCGACGAAATCAATGGGTGACACCACGACCGTCGCAAAGACCGGTGTCAACAGGTGCCTCAGCGATGAGCCATGGTCTCCGCCGCCGGTGCATCGATCTCGCTATAAGGGTTCAAAACCTTAATTTTGGATGAAGATGACAATGGTGATATTTAAGCAAGTGCGGTTATCGATTAGTCAAACAAAAAGCGGACACTCCACAACAATATCAATCGGTGTGGTTGGTTTTTTAACAAATCATTTGCACCCGGTTTATTAAAAAATAAAAACAAAATTAATTCAATTAAGCAATCAAATCAAGAGCACGGGCTCTAATATACCCTTTGTTGGAATTTATAGGCACATAAACACATAATACGTGCGCAGCGGAATTAAACAGTTCACCAACAACGAACATATAATTGCATAATTAAATACGGATAAACATAAACAAAATTCTTACAGCAATTCGTATAAGTATTCCTCAACTATGGTATCCACGTAACAATCATATACCAATTAGCCGAGATCATCGTCGTTGAATCGAGATGAATTTCTTTAGGAAAATTCTAACCCAAGATTTTATAAAAAAATATGAAGTCTTTATTATGAATTCCCAATAGCTCATATATATAGGGGAGGCCCAGTTTAAATCTTAAGCTAACCTGATTAGGTAATAAAATCCCATAGATTTAATTCCCATATACAAAAAATCTCTGATTTGACTTCCATGTATATCAAATCTCTCAGTTTGATTCCATATATATCAAGTCACATAATAATATTCCATATATTATTATTGGGAATTCTATTTAATTAAATCTAATTTAATTAAATAGTAATAATAATTAATTCTAAATATAATTATTATTATATTCTCCATAAATAAAATATTAATATCAATATAATATTTAAACAACCAACTATAATTATTAAACAACCATTACTTGTTTATTGTTACCCGTAGACCCTCATATATCGGCGATTAGTCAAACTAACGGTCTTAATTGAACCATAGACAATAAATAAGGCATTCTCAATATATGAAATTATTGTTGGCCTATTTTAGTTTTGATTATTTATGCAAAATATTATGTATTTGTCAACTTGTATTGTTTAAATTCATTTCCCGGGAAACAAGTTGAGGGAATCGATCGTATTGGATCCATCGGCGTGCCCCCACAATGCTCTCGCCCGTCACCTCAAGATAAAACGCTACTTGAGGAAGCGATAAAGAATATAGCATCGAGCGATCTTGCCTAAGCCATAGGAGTAATTTTAAACCGAAATCGACATCCTCTCGAGATTCTTTCTGAGGGGTTGCGACCAAGCATTGCTAACGATTATGAAAAAGCATCCCGTTTTGCGGCTATCGCGACAATGGCGCCGTCAGGAAACTAGTGTTTTAGGCCCGAACCACGACGATGACATAGAGAAAAGCACGCTTCTTTGCTGCGAAAAACACCTCTTCAGATGCAGTATCGAAACTAGGGTTTTCGCCCAACTCTGGGGCGGACTCTCACCAACTTATTTGATTTCAAAGGCGTCTAGATTGCCGGCGGTGGGTGCTTCTTGCTGACGGGTAATAAGACATTCATTAACGCTTTGCATAGTTCGATGAATGATGATTCGATTAAGCGGTAAAAAAAAGGTAACTTTTTTCTTCCTCACGATTGATGAACTTATATATAATTCTCTTGTTATGAGTTGGGTGACATTGATAGGTAGGATAGTTTATAAAAAGGGAGTTGTTCCTTTATCTCAATTTCGTTGGAAAATAAGTTTTGTACTATTTGGAAGATTTGTGGCTCCTTCAAACTTATTCCCTTGGGTATGGGGTTTTTGATATAAAGTTTGGTGTTTGAAGGATGGTGATCGATATTCATGCATCGTTCTTAGCTGTGAATCTCGGAATACTTCAATTCGTTGGATTCGTACTTTAACCGAATAGGTTCATGACATCGATTATTGATTTGGGTATGTTTCTTTGAGCTTAGATGGGTACTGCAACCTAAAGCTCTTTGGGCCATAAGCCTCGATTTTAGGAACTCAGTCGGAATTGATGAATGTACTCCTAAACAAGACTATGGGGCACTTTGCTCAGTATTGGTTGAAATTGATCTATCTCGGGATAGGAATTATGGTGGAAAAGCCAGGGACCTTTGTTATTTTATTTGTAGTTCGATATGAAGGCACTGCCAAAGTTGTTCAAGTCTTGTGGAATTGTGGGTCATCTATGAGACACATGCAAGAAAAGAGCGAAGGGGGTTCCTATTAGAGAAATGGGTGGAGAAGAAGAAGGGCAACATATCTGACCCTACTTTGGAGGTTGGATGGGGATCGAAGGATGTGGGGCATCTTCTAGCCTGTCATCCCTTCTATTGATTGGGATGTGTGGATCTCGGAGAATGACATCCTCCATTATTATGAAGAGATTTGTCGAGAAGCCTCTTGAAGGACGGGTAGGACTCTCGAGGCTCCTATTCGGACTGAGTGGCGGCGAGGTACCCACAAAAAAGGCGTCGCCTTCCGGACATCTCGAAACCGGTTGAGCCTATTACATCAATTTGTTCATGACTTTGGAGAAAAGTCCTACTTCCTTCAAAGAGATGGTCGAACATGTTAGATGATGAGTGGAGGTTTGACGGGAGGGATTAGTGAAAGCTCTTTTCGAAAGCTTGACACTCATAACACAGAACAAAGTTATCTACAAGCAGGGGCAACTTGTCTTGAAGGATCCTCTAAAAAAAAAAAAAGCTAAGTAGAAGCATGTTAGAAAAGAGGCATAAAGAAGAGAAGAATATAAAGGCAAAAAGGCAAAAAGATTCAAGATGCCTTGGAGGCCTCATTCTGAGCCGCGAAATGGCAACTTTGGCGTTGGTACGGCCAATTGGAAGACTCTTTGATCTATATAGTCCTTACATATCGGTGTTATGCTGTTTGGCGGTTGATTCACTACCTTTTTGATCGCTTTGGTCATCTGGTCACTTTGGGCGAACATCTTTGTATATTTAAGTCACTTTAGGCCCTCTCTACCCTGTCTCATTTTCTTTTACTTAGCTTTTTGCCTATTTAATTAAATCCAATTTTGTTGGTCTGGTAAAAGTCTTACCTGCGTGTATGAATACTGCGTGTTGGTGATATTTCAAACTTTTACAAAAAGCTCAAATCGGTGGGGTCGGGGTTGTCGAAAGCGACCACGAGAAGCACAAATAAATTTCTCGAGTCAAAGTCTCTTTGAGACAATAACACCGATGCTTCGAGGCTTGACAGTTAACCCCAACCTAAGTGAGATTTCAAAATCGATTCAAATAAGTTGTGGTAGATAATTATCTTCTTGACTACTCGAGATGAGTTTTTGGTCGGTTTGACAATTATCTATACTAGCATCTAGGTCTTGGAATGTATAGGTCCTAAGTTTATACTCTTTTACTTTGCTAAAAATCTTTATCACTTAGTAAATCATTGGTTGGCTGTGATTAGTTCAATGCAAACTCATTGGATTGATTCCAATGAATATCGAAACTCAATCTCTCCATTGAAAATATAACAGATATAATGCGTCTGAAAGCAAATAATGACCAAATTATAGTGGGTACAGAGAAAAAGCTCCCTCGTCCTCTCGGATCCTCGGGAGAAATTCCTTAACTCACTCTCTACTACCTCAAGCTTTAAGACTGAACTCAGCAGCTTACTTACTTTCCACTATGAGTTTTGGGGCGGAACTACCATGACTTACTAACTCAACACACACAAAGCTTTCAAAGCTGTCACAGCGACTTACTAACTTCTTCTCTAGAGTTTTTGAAATTTGAACTACTGCTACTGACTTACTAACTCTTTACAACTCTTGCTTTCCAAACACACTCAAACTACCTAATCAAAGTATTTGGGTTTTGGTTGGTGTCTCCAACTAAGTTAATCTCTCTGAATGAGACAACCTTAAAAAGACACCTTAGTTTTAGTTACTTTTGTGCATAATCAATTTGGACAACATTTATATTTTAATAAATGTTCGGGACTTAAATTGGTCCGGATGTCCTCGATGAGATAATCTTCATGTTATCGAGTTTTGAGGTTTTCGAGTCTTGGTCATCCGAAGTCATGGTCTTACGAGTCTTCAAATTCTTGAGTCTTCGGAGGTCTTCAAAGTCTTCTTTTAATGTATTTATACTATACTAATCTGAGTGATATCATTGACTATACAAAGTCTGCGAGATATTTCTGAACAATTAAAATTGAAACACATCTCTGATTTATCAAGATTATTACGAACATATCATACTCGAGGGGTTTTGGGATCTAATCAAAATCTAATTTAAATTCATCTCAACAATTTCCCCTTTTTGATGATGCAGAAACCATCTTGTTACACTTTAAGAAAACCTAACTTATACTCGGGTTTAGTTATACTATTACATTAGATGGCATAACAAATAAGTATGAAATGGAAATAATAAGATAATGAGATATTATCTTTGATCACCACAAAAGTATGTTTTCATTGATGTGGGATAGAAATTACATTTACAATGAAAGTTGATAATTCGATTAACAACAAAATAAAAGCGAACACATTCTTGAGTTTTCTTCAATCTCGTCTTGAGGAACTTCAAGATTGAACATTCCAAAGTATCTTCTCTTATTTCATCTCTTTCTTTAATGATCTCAAGATGATTTTCGATGAGTCCTAGTTGAGCAACAAACCGGCAATTTCTTGAGATATGATGGCTTCATTCTAAATCCATTTTCAAATCTTGGGAGAAATGTGTATGGCCCGGGAAGCGACAATCTTAGCATCGTGCTCATAAACCAAAGATAACCCCTTTTACTTGAGATATTTGGGGTGAAAGTCAATAGATATTCGGGAAGGCATCATTTTTGTCGGATTGCTTCCCTTCCATTCCCTCGGAATATCGAACCATAAGGTTCTCTTGATCTCCTCCATACATCATTGATTTGGATAGGCATTCATTCATCAATGTGTGGCCATTTCTGCACCTTCTGCGGTTCCTCTCCTTGACTTATAAATTTCTTTGAAGACTCCCCTTCTCTTTTGCTCTTCTTCTTTGCTTCTTCTTGGTGGATTCATTTTTTTGATCTTTGGCAACAATTCTCTTTTTCTTTATCGATAGTAAAGGGTCTTACGAGTTTTCTTGACATCAAATTCTCCAAAATTTTTTTGCTTCAACTCTTGGTTCCTTCTCGGCCCTCGGTTTTAGATTCTTGATTCAAAAAAGTCTACAACCAAACTTTCTCTAAACTATTTTAGAGATTTTCTTATTTTTCCTCTCGTTTTCAACAAAATTTACTACCTTTCTTTTCTCGAGGTCTCGAGATCGCTTCACGGTCGTGCTTGACTCGGTGGCTCTTCTCTGGAACATCTTTTAAATGACAACAACTTCTGAGTGGTTTGTTCATCATCTGAGTGAACTCTTGGCTCTTGATTTCTTTGAATTCGACACCGGTAGCCTCGATCTCACTCGGTCCACGGAATCTTCTTTTTGTACCTTCTTCTTGAGGCTTTCTTCTCCAAGGTTTGTGCCAACAACTTATCAACTCACCCACCCTTTGAAAGTGGGATGTCCTTTCCCCTTTTGGCATCATATCTTGGGAGAATCTGAGATAATGTAGCATACATATGGAATTGTTCTTTTCCAACTTCTAACCTTCTTTGGTCGAATAATCATGTTCATCTTCGATCATTTAAAATAGCTCTTGGCCATGGATACTTCATAAGAAAATTAAAATAGCTTTGAGAATCGTCATACATCATTTATGTCATCTTGGTCATGTTGAGTACTCATTTCCTCAATAGCTGATTTGATCATCATTCGTTCTTCTCGGTAAACTTAGCCTCTGAATGCGATTCGTCACGATATTTCTTCTCGAATTCTCGGCTAGCTCTCTTCCAACTCCATCAAGTTTCACATCATAAAATGACAATCTTATCAAAAATTTGATGCGGACTTGAAGTACATCATCGAGATGAACTGGGGTTTTTTTTTCATCTTTTGAGATTGATCGGCGATACTATCTCCATTTAGTCATCTTAGCAAGCATTGTCTCAACTTTCATTATTTCATCGAGTTGGAGTTAAATCAATCTACGGAACATGTCTTGATTGCTCCTTTGAGCCTCGGTCGCATACCACAATCAACAAACTTAAAGATAGGTACTTGATAACTTTAGCATAAAGAAATAGTAGTGTCGAAAAGGTACAAGAGTTCTAACCAAATGCGAGGAATGCAGGTATCGGTGGCTTGCATTTGGAAAAACTTCCTTTTTTTGGGAAATTAGGGGTGCCCGGATCTATTAGAGTTGAATTTAAATACATATTTAAATTAATTAATTATTCTTAACATGAATTAATCTAAATCAATTCAACATAATAATTAATATCACGAAATAAACATCATCATTACAAGTAATTCACGTAAATCTAGGCATGTGGAATCTAGGAATTACGTAAATACTAACCTCTCATAGAGACAACGTTGAGCGATGGATCAACCCAAAGTGTGTTCTCAAATATGTCCCGTCCCACGAACATAATCAGATTGGGAGGATTATCAGCTGAGCGATTTAATCTTTAAAGGAAAATAAAATATTTGGCCACCACCTTTGTGGATTTCTAATTTTTCAACACATGGAATTGCACTTGGGGATGAAAAATTCATCCCTATTTTATAATACTAGGGTGGTGAAAAATTTTGACCTAGGAATAAGATGGGAAAATCTTTTTCTTGATCTCGAAATCTTGAATATATCTAATATATTCTTTTCTCCATATTTAAAATATCACAAAAATCACCTTCTAATATTAAGGAAATTTTTCGAAAAAATACAACTAGTTAGGGAGAAATAGGATCTTTGACTTTTCTTGAATTTATGGGATAAACTTGTATTCGAGAATA
Source organism: Stenogyne calaminthoides (assembly GCA_037126765.1). NCBI lineage: Eukaryota > Viridiplantae > Streptophyta > Magnoliopsida > Lamiales > Lamiaceae > Stenogyne > Stenogyne calaminthoides. Next base: position 14,161,568 of record JBBCBC010000010.1, read on the forward strand.
CATATTCCATAAAATCTTTCCAAAAAATCAAGAAAATCTTTTCTCTTCCTATCCATTATTTCGAAATTAATGAGGAAAAATAAGGCAAAATATTTTCTTCTCCTTTTCAATAATTGGACTTTAGTTTGAAATTTTATTTGAGTGGCCTTTGGGAGAATTAAGATTGGACCTCCAATGGACTATGAATTTGCAATATTTGCCAAAAATATTATTCAGCCCATTAATATTAATTTATTCACTATAAAATTAATATTGAACTATCATTTTAACCCATATTACGATATGTTGGGGAGATGAATTTAATAAAATATATGATTTTGATTAGATCCCAAAACCCCTGAGTATGACATGTTGAGAATGTTATCTGCGAGAATGTATAGTCGCGGATATAGTTCTAATAGGTTACGAAGACTCGGTGTAAAAAAGCGAGATACTAAAGACTCGATAGGATCTTGAGGCGAAGACTTCGGCCACCGAAGATTGATTATATCGGTCCCGATGAACTTCGAAGATCCTTTGAAGACTCGAAGGACTCACGAAGACCTGGTAAAGGCGAAGATCAAAATCTTTGAAAGCGCGGTAATTGAGGCTTTCGGTAAAGTCTTTGAATCTCGATTATAAACTGAATGTTAGAGGCACTAAATACATCTATCGAGAAGGATCAATCTGAGAGAAAGATCGCGATTCCTTAGATAAAAAAGATTTGCAGAAGACATTGAATCGCGAATGAAAAGGCTAGAAATGAGAAGTGTTGTTAAGGTTATATTAAACTTCGAGTTCGTACCAAAAAGAGCCGTTGAAGATGTCTACCTTTACTTTGGAGACAAAAATCAAAAAAGGAAAGGCGACCTTTGTACCATCTTGGCTTGTGGTGGCGAGGTCTCTGTAAAGATGTCGGATGTACAAAAAGTTCAGGCAAAAAAGTGAAGACCCGGCTACATGAAAGGCTATTGCCTAAAAGCGTGTTAGGGAATTTCAAACCCTAAATATAGTCGTTTTCTCACACACCATAGAGGAACTCACGCAAACTATCTCTCCAGCGGATAGTGTTCAAAAGTGACCTTGGTGTATACCCTATAAATCTTTGGTGACATACACATTTGTAAGGTTCACGGGGAAATTTATCACGCAACTCGAGAGCTCATACTTATTCTTGTAAAAAGTTAAAGCACTCGAAAAACTTAGAATTTCCCAAGTGCTTCTACATTGAAAGAGCTCACTATACTAGCCTGGCTTGATAAAATTATCAGCTTAGTCGAGATATCTAACCACTTTGCATTGTGCTTTGTGTAAAAGGATATCTCATCTAGTTGAAACCAACCACGAAACCCCCAAACCCTTGAGAAGGTAGTTAGGTGTGTTTGTTGGTGAAAAGAGTTGTAAAAGTTAGTAAACTCTTGTAGTAGAGAGAAAACTCTAGAGGAAGTTAGTAAGCTCTGAGGTAGTACGAAAACTTGTTTGTGTTTGAGTAAGTAAACTCTGGTGTAGTCAAAGCTCAGGTCGGGTTGAGTAAGTAAACTTCGTGGAGTAGTCGAAAAAGCTTCGGGGCGAGTTGAGTAAATAAACTATGTGAGGTAGTCTGACTTCGGAAGTTGATAGTGAATTTCTCACGAGGATCGAGGAGAGAGTGGATGTAGGGCTTGAGTCTCGAACCACTTTATAATTCTTTGTGTTCTTTATTCTTTTCCTTATCATTAAAGCTGTTTGCATTGACTTATTTTTTTGAAAGCATACTTTTCAGCGATATTGGTTGGAATCAACCTTTGAAGTTGCATAAGTGAATCGCACTTAATCCTATTTCATAAAGGAAAGGTTTTCAAGCTTAAAATGAGTATAAACTAAGGGCTGACCATTCATGGCGAACTCGATGCATTAGAAGCAGATAGTTACCAAAGCCCGGAACTCTCTTACGAGGATAAATTATGTTAATTATCGATCAAGCAACTTCGAGGATCTCTGTCCTCGAGGACTTCAGTTGGGATTATCTGAGGTATCTGAAAGCGGCTTCGGGATCATTTATCTCGGTGGCTTTGCTTCAGGCGACTGTCTTCTCGAAACCTAATCTTGGGATTATCGACCCAGTGACCTCGATAAGAAAAAAGTTTTAAAAACTTGAACCATGTATTCCCCCCCCCGTGTAAGACTTCGTTTTGCAAGGGACCAACAAGTGGTATCGAGCGATTGGTTCAACTTGACCGCTTTCTTTGTGTTGACCAAAGTTTTTTATTTTCAAAAATACTTGTGGTCTCTGGGCCCGATCTTATTTCTTTGAAACTTTTTATTTTTCAAGAGATGCGAAAAATGTCTTCTAAAAAAACTTCCCATGTTCTCAGTGGAGAACTTCTATGATCTATGGAGGCGAGAATCGAGGGCTCATACGTATCCAAACATGGCCGTATGTGGAAGTGGTCTTAAGGACCATTTCTAATTCGATTGGTGAATCGGAGGACGAAGATGAGAGAATTGATCCTGAAGCGAGAATTTCCTAAGTCGATGACCAAGTGACTCTTGAGGAGAGAAAGTTAGTCAATCTAAGAATCGTTGCAAAACCACCTTGCTCTGATCACGATTGATGATGGTGTGATGGGAATGATCTCTCCTTTGTCTTGCTAAAGAGATTTGGGATACTATTTGTTATGTGCGAGCACAGATCATATAAAAGAAAACAAACTTTCGAGGTTGATTGGAAAGTTTGATAGTTTTTAAGAAAATGGATGATGGTGAATCAATGAAATGAAGTGGAAATCTGATTCATAGCGTCATGAATAATCTAAATGCACTTGAAAAAATGCCCTGAGAGGGAGATTGCATTGAAAATTCTTAGGGTCTTTCTAAAAATTAGGATATTCATGGAGTGGTGATTTACCAAGAATATTAATCAATGCCTTACCAACAAGTCTTCCTAAAATTTGGCTTTATGAATTTATAATTGATAAAAGAAATCCCGAAAAGGGCGGCGACAAAAGATGATTCTTCATGAGTAAGAATGTGGCTTTAAAAGCCAAAGATAAAACACATAAAAACTAAAGTTCGAGAACCCCATGCAAAATCAGGATGAGCTTGAGGAAAAGCTAGCAATAATGGCAGGAGGTTTGATAGACTTAATAAATAATTGTGAAAATACAAAAACTATTACAGGAACCACAGTGCAGGAAAAAAACGAAGACGAGATCAAGAAGAAAAGAAGAAGGACTGAAAATTTGAAGGATCTTCATCGAAGGAAAGACTCCAGTCGAAGAAAAAAATGATCGGGGATGATGATACCCAGCGGATCTTTATAATTTCGGAAGAAAAGGTCGCTTCCGGTATGATTGTCGGTTGAGTGCTAAGGAGAAAGGCAAGCTAAAAAAGACGGAAGTTCTCTAGCAAAAAAGGCCATGGTTAGAAGCCGGGAAGTCCACTTGAGAACTTGTCAATTTCTAGGAAATGGTGATATATCTTAGTTTTGAAGAAGCGGACCTCATTAGCAACAAGTACTCACGAGAATGAATATATGGGCTGGAAAGGCACATTTGTTGTTCCGGTTCTTTTAGCTCAGGACAACAATTAAGGGATTATAAAGTTGTAGCCAATGAAGTACCAATATTTTGTGACAATAATAGTGTCATACTTATTTCTGCAAAAATACGGTATTGCCCGAATCAAGCATGTGGATATCAAACATCACTTCGCCGAGGAGATCATATAGAAGAAGGATATAAGGATGGAAAAAATTCACTCTTTGATAAAGTGATATCTTAGCTAAACCTTTGGTGAATCAAGATTTGGGAACTTTCAGTTGAATTAGGGATGTTAGAACGGTGTATAGAGTAAATCTGAAAAATTGAAGGTTTTCGGATGCATGATTTTTCTCGAATTCTCTTTTTGGCTCGGGATAAATAAATCTTGGCCGGAGTCTCGAGCTTCGAGTCTTGAAAGCGATTATTCGGTATTATCTTGACATTTTATCAAAGATCGATTACATAGTAAGGCGATAGAGGAGTTAGTCTGAAGAAATAATGACTCATGCTACTCATTTATTGCTAAGTAAAATTGATAATCATTACTTAATAAATACAAAAAACGAGGAATGTTTTGCGGGGATCGTTTTAAATTCCAAAAAAAGGTCAGCAGGTCATTTAATGCTCTGCTACATTAATGACCAATGAGGATGTTTGGCGGCTTACTTTTTCGGAGATAAATGGGTTCGTATACTGATTAATGGGAATTAATCTCAACAGATTCTTTTCACCCTAACCACCACGATTCCCCACGATCTCAAAAGCTATATAAACGTGATGCCATTTAAGCCAAAATTTTATCAAACCGCCCGTTTAAATCCTCTATGATTAAAAATCATACATGGAAATTCCCAAAGCCTAAAACTCATATTTAATCAATCTCAAAATAAACCAACCTGTTTTGAAGATTAGCCAAGAAATAGCCGTGTCTGAGTTCGTTGTCTCACTTGAAAGCAACCAACTCTCAACTTGAAATGAGCTACATATGAGTTAGCTCAAACTCACCTAACTAATTACATAAACCAGAGCCAGACAGGAGTTTGCAAAAGGTATTGAATTCATCTATAACTTTAAGATAGATATGAAGATGTGTCTGCATTCTAAGATGCTTATCCTGCCCGTGGAATCCCGATACATGATTTTGGGAAAGTCTGTATATAGTTCGAAAAATCTGAGATGATGTTTGCCAGGCTACAGCCGATGGGGAGAGAATCCTCTGGTATATGTAGGATGAGAGCAAGAGTACTTAGATAGGATTGTTGAGAATCACCCAATTACAAGTTTGAGGCGACATGCGCCAAGAATTCTTAAAACCACTGATATCGTGTGTTGATGGATGTTGTGAGCAAATTGCATCACTAGATCTTGCGAGTTTTGAAGCGGTCCGATTGCCAGCTCGGTGATGCTGCGTGACGATAGAGGCTCACTTCTATGACTTCATTTAAATTAGAACGTTGAGTGGCGTGAACAAAGTTTGAAGAAAGGTTAATGGTGATCTCAATAGCCAAGATCCACCATGTACAAATTGCTTACATTTGGAGATGTCTTGAAGGAGGAGGATATCTTAGCGATTCTACCCATTCCTAAGTCGAAATTCTTTACCCAAATAAAGCGAGGTCATGAAGAATCTGATTAAGTAAAAAGACTCTCAACAAACGGAAGGTTTGAGCAGATGGAAGCGGAAGCGAAAAATGATGAAAGCGAAGAACCTTGCCTTCAGCATGAAGATTGGTAGTTCTCCTTGATCAAGATGGTAGTGATGCAGAGATTAAACGAGCCCAAAGCACTCAGGTTACATACATTCAAGTTTTGGCTCGAGGTTATCTCGGCCGGGCTGGCCGAGGGCATGCTGCAGGTGCTTGAACATCTCTGGTTGAGACAAGGCTACCGGGGAAATTTTCAAGACTGAGACCTCGAGAGATTCCTCTTGAAAGTGCGGCTCGAAGACAGCCGAGAGCCAGCACCGAGCCAAAGCGAGAAGTGTCAGCTCAGGCCCCCGGGGCTTGACTCAGATCTGTTGAGGACTGTTGCACAACAGTCTCATGAGACTCAGGCAGTGTGTAAATGGGCTCCTGGTGAGTCACTTCACGATCCTCGTGACTTCAGTGAGGCATGAGATGGAAGAAGGCGAGTGGCAGTGGAGGGCTTGAGGCCGGGATTCGTTCTTGGCGCTACCTTTCAGCTCATCTATGTTTCAGCGGATTAGGATTGCATGTTCATCTCAATCAGACTCTTTGAATGTGACAATCTCTTTGCTTCGAAGGCGGTGGAATGAAACCGGCCTTTCGACCGACTTCTCGAGTTGAAGGAATAACTCGGGGATGAAAAACTCCGTTTTGATGGTGGTTGAAGTTAGGCTGGCTGACGTGAGACAAATCTCAAGATGGAGATGGGGACCAACGAGGGGAGATGTTGAGCAGTCTCGGATGGAAGGAGACTTCTGTTCTTGATCGGCTGATTGGTGACTGGTGAAGGTAGAACTCCTCGGTTGGAAGCTGGAGCTCAGTCAGCGGCCCGACCCTCGGATTGTACATGAACCTCGGGATGTCGAATATTACAGAGGTCACAGTTCACTGAGATTAATCTACTCCATGATGGAAACTTGAAGGGTTGAACGATGATGATCAAGATTCGGATGGAAGAAAGCGTTGTGATCAAGCTCAAAAGATGGAAAGTCTTAGTCTCTTGAAATTTGGTCTTCGTCAACACCTCGACCTCACCAGATGACCTCCGTAAACATGATCAAATAGATGGAATCCTAGAGTTGAAGTTAGCGAGAGATGAAATGATAAAAATCTATTGTTGAGAAATACGACTCAATGCTTTCATGACAAGATATGAAGATGTTCAGGCATCTATCTGAAAGTCCTTAAGGAATTTGGAAGGCGAAACCAGATCGGATGCGAGGAGAAGTTTGCTTTGTGAGCAAAAAGCGAAATATCCATGGACCTGACACTCTTGAGACTTCTTCCAAATTGATTGTAAGAGGGAAAAAGGAAAGTGAAAGATCTAGAAAGTTCATAGCCTGATACTTTGGAGAAGAAATCAGAAAAAATCTTGAAAATGCCATCAGCAAAAATGGAAAACTCTTGAAGTTGAGATTCGGTGAAAAGCCTATCTACGCCGAGTTTACGAGCAAACCGTACTTGATGTTGCAAGAGAAATGATCTGAAACAAAGAGGTTGGAACAAGCGCTTGGCTGCGCTAATTTGCCTATGAAGAAAGCCTTGAAGGTTGTTCAAAAGCAGCGTCGAAGGCTTCAAGCCAATCCGGCGATTACGGATGATGAAGAAAGCGGAAGAATCGAGTCTCAACCTCGGAAAAGTCTTCAACACGAAGATGCTCTGAAGACCTCCAAATGAAAAGTTTCGCTGCCGCCCGGTCTTAGGGGCCGTCGTGATCGAAAGAAGATATCTGAAGAGCAGAAGCGAAGGTGAATTGAGGAAAGTTTGCGAACAAGGAAAGGCATCAAAAGCAAAAGTGGCGTTGATAAATGGATGCTATCGAACTCAGCGATATGTGGGAAGAAGTTAAAGAGAACATACGGTTCAATTATGATGTTCTGGGGAATGGAGAGAAAGCTTCGGATCGGAATGAAGAACTTTCATTGAACTCTATCTTCTTATCTTTATCAAAAGTATCTCACGAGAGAGGTGGATTAACTGCGCGGATGAAGGAGAAGAATGGAATGTTGGCCCACGGTCCATATTCATATCCACCTCCAAGACTTGGTAATTGGGCAGTGAATGAGAATCCATTACTCGAGAATTGCCTCGATGTATGCTAGTCGGTTGAATTACAACGAAGCCGATCGAGGATATCATTAAGGGAGAAATGGTGAAGAAGAGATTTTTGGAATGTTAGGCTGGAGGTGCTTGACGATGAAGTTGAAAATGAAACAAACTAAAAGCGAAAATTTGAAGAGCCAAATCGAAGAAGGCTGAAGACTAAGAAGATTACGTAATCTTTAAATTTTGTCTTTTTGATTTTGATGATAAACTTCATTGCTTAATCTGTATTAGGATACCAATCATCGATGACGATTTATCATTATGCTCAAAGATATCTCGTATTGTCTTATTTACATGTCTTTTATTTTGATATACTGAATGAATGTCTGCGGCGATTGTATGTTGATAAGGGAGAAATTATAGAATATGGGAAAATTGGTTAAGTATTTAGTAATGAACTGCTTAAAGAGATTCATTCTTGAAGAAAGCTTCATTAAATGATTTAAATTGATTGGAGACTCTCGAATACGTTGGGAGTTTTTAGATTTAGGAAATTGTTGGAGACAACCATCTTGTAATAGGATAAGCTCGAAACACAGTATAGGTTATATGTTTTGTAACAAATAGGTTTTGGCATCTCAAAAGGGAAATTGTTGGGAGATGAATTTAATAAAAATATATGATTTGATTAGATCCCAAAACCTGAGTATGACATGTTGAGAATGATCTTGATAGTTAGTCGGGGATTAGGTTTTGAATATTTGGATGTTATCTGAGAATGTAGTCGTGGGATATAGGTTCGAGGATGGAGTTGAGGGCCGATTAATGCTTGAGATACTAAAGACTCGATGAGGATCTTGGGCCGAAGAACTAAACCTGAAGATTAGATGTCATTCGATGAACTCGGAAGATCACGAAGACTCGAAGACAAGGTGAAAGGCCCGAAGGCGAAGATCAGAAGAACCGCCGGTAATTCTTGAAGATATTTGCGAGCGTTCAAATCTCTGAATAAAAGGAACTAAAATCGAGAAGTGTTATTGGGTTATATTAACTCGAGTTAAGTAACCAAAAAATGGTTAGATGTCTACCTTTCTTGGAGACAAAAGTCAAAAAAGGAAAGCGACAACATGCCATCTTGACACCCGAAAGCGGTGTGGTCTCTGTAAAAGATGTCGGATGTCAAAAGTTCGGGCGCAAAAAGTGAAGACCGGCTACATGAAAAGGCTATTGCCTAAAAGCGTGTTAGGGAATTTCAAACCCTAAATATAGCCCGTTCTCACACACCCTTAAGAGAACTCCTGGCTATCTCTCCAGCGGATAGTGTTCAAAAAGTGACCTTGGTGTATGCTATAAATCTTTGGTGACCTTCTCATTGTAAAAGTTACGGAGAATTTATCTAACTTCAAGAGCTCATACTTATTCTTGTAAAGTTAAAGCCTTTCGAAAAACTAAATTCCCCAAGTGCTTCTACATTGAAAGAGCTCACTATAGCCTAAGCCTGATAAAATTATCAAGCTTGTGAGATATCTCACCCTTTGCATTGTGCTTTGTAAATGATATCTCATCCTGGTTGGAAACCGACGAAAGCCCCAAACCACTAAAGAAGGTGGTTGGAGTGTGTTTTGTTGGTGAGAAAAGAGTTAATAAAAAGTTAGTAAACTACGGAGTAGTCAAAAACTCTAGAAGAGAAGTTAGTAAGCTAGGTAGTCTGAAGAAAACTTTTTGTGTTTGATAAATGTAACTACGGTAGTCGAGAAAGCTCAAGGTAGGGTTGAGTAAGTAAACTCATTGGGTAATTGAAAAACTGGGGCGAGTTGAGTAAGTAAACTGGCGAGTAGTGAAGAAAGAAGTTGATAGTGAATTTCTGCGAATCGAAGTGGATGTGAGCTTGAGTCTCTGAACCCTATAATTCGTATTCTTTATTGCTTTTCCTTATCGTCTTAAAGCCTTTGCGTTGACTTTTTTTTGAAAACTATACTTTTCGCGATATTGGAGTTCGGAATCAACCCTTGAAGTTGCATAATGAATCGGCTTAATCACTATTTCATAAAGAAGGTTTTTGACAAAACTTAAAAACGAACTAAATTGACCATTCCGCCCGATTCGATTATTCAAATAGATACCAAAATGAACTTCTCTTACGAGGATTGATGAAGTTAGTTATCGATCCGACAACTTCAGGGATCTCTGTCTCGGGACTCGGTTGGGATTATAAAGTATGTCGAAAGCATTTCGGATCATTTGTCTCGATGAACTTTGACTCAGGCGCGTCCGTGCTTCTCGAGAACCCTAATCTTCTGGATGTCGACCTGGTGACCTCGAAGAAAAAAGTTTTAAAACAGCAACTTTGTATTCCCCCCCATGCGTGTAAGACTCGTTTACCTTTGGGACCAACACGATATCACAATAATAGCTCTGGTCATTATTTCTCGAGTTTAAGATTATCTTAGCCCATTAATTAATTAATTAAGTCCTTGAACAACTTTATATTAATTAATATCTTTGTCTTGGAGTAAAAACTTCGACATTATTATCCATCTGGGAAATAAATTTCCACTTTTAAGATTTGGTATGATAAAAGATTCTAAAGCCCACGAGGGGACAAATCAAGCAAGCCCGTACTTACACGCGATTCTCCGTATTAAATCTTAGCAATCATCATGTAATTAATATTATTGCCCAAAGATACAAAGTGTCGAATGCGTTGATTCTTTCCCACATCATAAGTCAACAATAGTTATTAATTTCACGATCCTATTTGGGGCGAATTAAGAAATAACGAACCCGGAGGTCTAATTCTTGTATTTTAAGATCTAGAAGAATTTATCCTCTGGAGGTCCTTTTAGGTGCATCATAATCTTTTAGTTTAATCCTTGAATCAAAACCAAATCCGAGCCTTACACTTCAACCTTTCATGATGGGTTGTTCATTTCCATACGGGTTGTGAATTAGTACCAATCACGAGGCATTTAATTTAATGTTATGATGCGGTATATGCTTCTAATGTAATCTGGTCTTAACTTATCGAGCGGTATCACGATAAATATATATAACATTCATTCATATTTAATGGAACATGATAAATAATTTATTTCAGTAAAATAAATAAGAAATTGGTTTGGTTATACAAAAGTAAAAGCTTTCTTTTTAGTATAACCCCAACAATCCCCAACTTATACTCAAAGTATGATTTTAAGTATACTACAACATGTCTCGTGTTATATCTTGACATCTAATGTCGCTATCTGAACAAATAATATTTCTCCCACTTATACTCAAAAGCAGTTGGCAATGCTCTTGACACCCATTCCTTTCCACATGTCTCGAATGTTTCCAGAAAGACCCACTTTTGTGAATGGATCTGCTAGGTTGTCTTGATTATTTATCTTTGCTACCTCGATGTACCCTCTCTTGATTTCTCGTATAAATGATATTTTCTTTCTATGTATTCTTTGGCCTTGTGGGCTCTCGGTTTCTAAATTTGCAACTAAATGCGTTATCATAGTAAACCGTGTTATCATAAATGGCGATGTCGATCCACGAGGAAGTTCTTGACGAAACCTTCTTTATTTGCTTCTACGCTACATGTCGGCTTCCATGGTAGAATCGATGCACGAACTTCACCATGTTGGATCCTTCCCCATACGAAACACACCGGGGTTGACTTCTGCGGGTTTATATGCGATTGGAAATCTGGTCGAATATGTAGATGGGGATTAGGTATCCGTTGATAAAACTAACATTTTTGTCCATGTCTTCTTGAATGCTTGAATGTTCTTAACGATCGATCAATGCTCTTTCCGGGGGTTACTTTGATATCTTCACCATTCCTCGTGACGGGATGTCAGGTCTCGTGTCGACATTGCATACATGAGAACTTCCCTTTAGAAGCGTAAGGGATGCCCTTCATGTCATCTATTTCCTTTGTGTCTTGGGACACATTTCTTGGATAGATGGATTAGTGTCTAAAAGGCACAAAACCTTTCTTGGAATCTTGCATGCCAGATAAACTTCAAAATGGTGTCTATATCGAAGCTTTGCGAAAGCAGATCATCCTTTTCTTGCGATCTCGGTGATCTTGATCCCAGGATGCCGAACTTCTCCGTGTCTTCATATCAAGCATTTTTGGCGGCCCATGCCCTTCGTCACGATAACATCTCTACATCGTTCACGGATGTAAGCGAATGTAATCTACATATGATACGAAGAAATACCAAAGAAAGGTTATTCATCGGCGCTATTTATACACCTGACTTTTGAAATTATTTTGATCAAAATGGTAGGATTTTATAACTTGATCGAAACCTTGATTCAAACCACGGGATGCTTTTGTATAAATGGACTTTTTTTAGCTTACAAACGGATGCTCTTGTCCAGCCTTTTCAATGAAACCTTGGTTGTTGCATATAGATTTCCTCGTCCAAGACTTGTTGAGGAAAAGGCTGTCTTGACATCCGTTCTGATCTGGTTTTGGTGTTGACAAAATTAGGATGGACTTGAGCTTGAAGCATATTTCTGGTAAAAAGGTTTCTCATCTATAGTCGATCCCTTCTTTTACGGGTATACCCTTTATGCCCTTTAGTCTTGCCTTAAAGGTTTCAACCTTAGTGGGTCCTCTTTTCCTCTTGTATACCCACTTGCGTCACGATAGGTTTTACCCATTAAGTGGTTTGACTGGCTCCCACACTTTATTGTGATCCATTTAACCCATCTAAACTTCCATTCTTTGTTTGCCAAGATGTCGCATTCTTATCTGGATTGCCTCATTGTAGGACCATGGATAATTCTTCTCCACGAGATCAAGTCAGGGGACTCTAGATCCACAGAATACATTTCGGGTTTTTAACAACCCTCCCTCTCTGAGGAGTTTATTTTGTGTGGGTGTGGCGCGTGGTATATATTCTTGCTTATGCAGTTGGCAATGGGTTGGTCCCTAAGTTCTTGGGGGTAATCTCAAAGCTTCTAGGCTTTTGTGCCGTTCATATAGTCTTCCAAAAAAAATCTAAAAGTCGTCTTGAAATCCGACCTTTTTGATCTTGGGACCATAGAACATGCATCGCCGTTCATAAAATTTGCCTATAAATAATCCTTGATTCCGAACATGCATCCATTTTCCTGCTTCCCTATCCAACACGTGTAGCCGGACACCCCAGGAATCCTCATGTGTCTTCAGGCTGGGCTTCTTGATCCACAATTCCCTAGGGTTTTGGAACCGTTTGGATTGCGCTAAGTTCTACAATATAGCTATTGTTTGCAGTATTGATTTTGGTAAATCATATATCATCATTGATATACCATTTTTTGACATTTTGTTTTCATCCGTTACTTATAATCTGGCACATTAGAAGTCTTAAGTCTTGATCTAATGGGATATCACTCATCAAACAGTGGTTCAAAATTCATCAATATTTGAGTATTACTTATCACGATCAGAATCATAAAACGATGCTCTTTTTGTATGATTCTTGAGGCCTTAAATTCCTTGAATTTATCAAAAGGTCTCAGTTTATGCTTCATTCTGGCGATACCAATAGCGTGAGTAATCATCGATAAGCGTAATGAAATACCGTAGCCACCTCTTGCTTTGATTTGCATTGGACCACATACATCGGTGTGAGCGATCTCAACACTTCTTTAGCTCTGCCCCTTGGCTCCAAATGGCCTCTTGGTCATCTTACCCTCGAACATGATTAAATGAAGTTGAAATGGTTCAATCGGGGGAGGACTCAATGAACCATCTTGGACCAACCTTTGGATCCTTTTGGATTAATATAACCCTAATCTTGGTTTCAAAAAGAAGTGTACCGTTCGTTAATTGACGTTTCCCTTTTACTTGAAATAGTAGATGTGTTATAGGATGCATTCGTGTGTGATGTGCCGCGATTGATAATGGCAAATTGTTCGTAATGTTCCATGGATAACATCGTTAAAAAATAGTAACATGTTTATTTTATGAAACGAATATCCATAGCAAATAGTTTTTGAAAGCTGAAATAAGGTTTTTTGCAAAAAAATGGGAACATAAAAATCTCTTTAAATCCAAGCTCTTGTCTTCAAAAAGGCGGTGAGCGTCTCCATTGCTTGGTACGCCATTTTGACATGAGGATCTCTCTTTATAAGTTCTTCGGGTTTGGAACCCTATGGCAAACAAACATGATCGATTGGATCCTTTATCCACTACCGAGAATAGGTAGCATCTGTAGCTAAACAAGTTTCAACAAGCCCAGTGCGAAAAATTACCTTTCCATTCGCTTGGGTTTGGAGCAGTGACCTCAATCCTTTTCACCGCAGTTAAAACACTTTTCCTAGAGTTTTTTCTTCCTCACCCTCCTCTTCCTTTCCTTTGCCATTGTATCTTTGGGATTAACTTCACTTTTGGCCCTCTTCTTCTTCTTACCTCCTTTTAGTGCAAGATCTGGACATTGTCGTAAGGTTTTGGTTGCTCTCTCCCAATATTCCTTCTGGTAGGGACTAAATCTTGTGAATCGGGGCAAGAACCTGATTGTTCATTTTGGTAGTTGAGCGGCCTTTCCCGAAGCTTTTGGCGAATGGAGTATGAAATCGTCTGGGTCTGATCTCATCGGCACAAAGTACCTCAAGTTTGTTGGGTGAGCCATCATTTGGAGAAACGTGTTCCCTTCGGAAGAGATTCCTCCATTTTCGTGAAACATGTCTCTCATGGTATCTGATGAAACCCGTGGATTTACGATGTTGGAACGTCGCTTTAAAAGATTGACCATGATGTGCCCAGCCGGTTTCAACGTTTAATTGTTGGTGTTGCGGCATCGGCGTAAACGAAATGGTTTTACTTTGCCATTTTCGTTGGGCAGCTCCCCAATCAGTATACTCTTTCTTTTACATTTCTTAGACTCATCAGGTTAAACTTAAGTTTGTTTTGTGGTAAGGACTTAGATATGGTGTTGTCAGTGATGAGGACAATAGTAAGTTTTCGATACCAATCAACAAAATTTTCTTGATAAAACCATTGTCTTTCGATTATATTGAATAATAGTGGATTAAAAAGGTTGCGACATCTTTGGCTGAAAAACATACATCTTGTGTCAATATATCGGGGATCAACCTGAAAAAAAATTACATAATTGATCGCATGATTCATATTGAAATCTAAAAAATATGAACGCATCGGCAAACATCTCCGCTTGGGTTTAAATATGAGCCTCTTAGGAGGTCATCATTTAAATCACATTAAAAGCGGGTTACAAACAAGTTCGGTTAGCCTTTAAATTTAAAAAATTAATAGTTAAACTCCCTTGACTAATATAAAATTGCCGGGGACTTCGTGAAAGTATATACATATCAATTTTATACCTAAGTAACTAACCGAGATTAAATACATAATTACTACTTACGTTTTTGATGTCGAAAGCCTCTTGGGAGGTCATAAATGCCACTAATAATAATTTACAATCATCCTTTTTGAGAATGTATTCATGAAGATTTCTTTTGGCTTAGTCCCTTAAAATTTCTCCAAAAGATTTCTAAATAAATAAATCATGGAGGTCCAAAATTAATTACGATTCAAGCAAATTAATTATTTAAAACATACTTAGTAATTTTTAGTTTGAGATTTTCTTTGGGCAATGCTAAATGCAACACATTTAAACAAATTAAATAAAGCATAAGAAAAATACAACAATAAATCAAGAAAGAAAAAATAAACATGTTGGAGCGCAATTATATCGATTTTCATGGTTTGATTTTCTTGGCTTGATTTTGAAGAAACATCATCTTAATTTCTCCTTTCGTTCGTCTGAAAGGACTCCATCTCAATGCCATGCAGTAGCTCCTGATCGGGATCATGCCGCATCCCCTTGGCCCATGGCAAGCATGACTTCCGTCATGGCCATGATCGCATCGCCCATCGATCTCCTCGAGAATCGCCCGCCACCTGACACTTTCGATAGCCTCGGCGAGGCATCGCCCGCTGGCCCCGCTCCGGCCTTGCCTCGCCCATCCGCTTGCGATTTGTACATTATGCGCCCGTCGCATTACCTCGATCCGCGCCCGTCGAGCCCGCCACACAGTGCCGTACACCAAGCACAGTCGCTGGTGATATTGATTTTCGTGGCGATACCTCCTTGGCATTTTGTGCGTCTGCCGTAACTGCGTAAGATTCGGTCCATTTCAACTCCCGTCTCAAAGTCTTAGGTCTTGATGGGTTACATTTTTATTTAATGAGAAAAATAAATACACCTTAAATCTAGACTGATCTATTACATTGAATAAATTAAATGCTTAATGAAATCTAAATTGGATTTAATAGAAAAACAAATTGAGCAGTCGAATCAAAACCATTCATCTGGCCAAATAAATAAACGTGCATACCATGACAATTGGATACGCAAAGCAGATCCTAACAATGCATTATCGAACACCAATCAAATTTATGTGACATAATTTAAATAACAATTTAAATCACAGGCTCAAATAGAGCTCGTGCGGGTTGTTGGAAATTAGGGTGCGGATCTATTGAAGTAGAATTTAAATACGTATTTAAAATTAATTAATTAAATAACATAATAATCTAAATCAATTCATCATAATAATTATCATGCAAATAAACATCATGCATTGCATGTAATTCACACCAATCCTAAGCATGCGAAATTACGTAAATATTAACCTCTGTGAGAGCAAAAGCAGATTGAGGCGATGGATCAAGCAAAGTGCTTATAAAATATGTCCCACATTAGCGTCCGGTGGGAGGATTATCAATGAATGATTTTAATCTTTAAAGGAAAATAAATATTTGTACACCTTTGTGGATTTCTAATTTTTCAACACATGGAATTTGCGCGGGGATGAAAATTCATCTATTTATAATACTTAGGTGGTGAAAATTTTGACCTAGGAATAAGATGGGAAAATCTTTTTCTTGATCTCCAAGAAATCTTGAATATATATAATATATTCTTTTCTCCATATTTAAAATATTAAAAAAAATCACCTCACAATATTAGGAAATTTTCCAAAAAATACAACTAGTTAGGAAAAATAGGATCTTTGACTTTTCTTAGAATTTATGGAATAAACATGATACAAATACATATTCCGTAAAATCTTTCAAGAAAAATCAAGAAAATCTTTTCTCTTCCTATCATTATTGTAGAACAATAATGAGAAAAATAAGGCCAAAATATTTTCTTCTCCTTTTCATTAATTGGACTTTAGTTTGAGAATTTATTTGAGGGGCCTTTAGGAGAATTAAGATTGGATCTCAATAGTATGGATTTGCCAATATTTAGCCAAAATATTATTCAAACCCATTAATATTAATTTATTTCATTATAAAATTAATATTGAACTATCCATCTTAACCCATAATACGATATCACAATAATATGGCTCCATTTCGTTATTTTTCGAATTTAGATTATCTTAGCCCGTTAATTAATTAAGTCATTTGAACATACTTTATATTAATTAATATCTTTGTCATCAGGTAAAAACGACTCAACATTATTATCCATCTGGGAAATAAATTTCCTTGCAGATTTGGTATGATAAAGATTCGAGCCCTTGAGGGGACCAATCAAGCAAGTCATTACCTTGCGCTGCGATTCTCCGTATTAAATCTTAGCTTGTCGTCATGTAATTAATAATATTGCAGATACAAGGTGTCGATCCACATTGATTCTCTTCCCATCATAATTAAAGCGATAGTTATTAATTTCCACGATCTATTAAGGGAATGATTAAAGGGAAATTTTGGTCTCAATTCTTGTATATTAATTCAGAAAATTTATCCTCCTATAGGTCCTTTTGGCTCATCATAATGCACTAGTGTAATCCCTTGGTCAAGAAAAAGCCAATCTGAGCCATACACTTCAACCTTTCGCGATGGGTTGTTCATTTCCATACGGGGTTGTAATGCAATACTTAGTCGCGAGGCCCATTAATTTGATCTTCAGCGATCTAGTATCTCAAATTAACTACTAGCGTAACACGTACTAACTTATGGAGCGAATTGGTCTACGATAAATATATATAATATTCATTATTTAATACCAGCGTGTGATAAATAATTTATTCGATAAAATAAAAAAAGAAATTGAGTTTGGTTATACAAAGTAGCGTACTTTTGATTATATTAACACCTTTTTAGGTTTCAATTTCTTTCTCGACTACATTCTCATCTTCATGTTGTTCTACTCCACCTTGGTGACCACCTTCACCTCTGTATCCTTTGAACT